>JAUDYN010000012.1:0-483568 GCA_030407005.1 Desarmillaria ectypa
TGCTGACGAATGCGTTTTAGGGCATTTCCAGTGCTGCATATGGTGTTTATGTTGTGAAAAACGGGGGATGAATAGATCAGTTCGTTCCCAGTTAGTACATGTGCGGTGTCAGGCCAATAGTATTGCGCTTGGCTGAGCTCTGAAAACACATGCAGATGTACACTACTGTACCTACTTTGTTGGGATTTGAGAGTTGAGCCGATATGATAGCAATCCGGCATCATGCCGAGCTTGCTGATTAAGAGAGAGATATTAGGAAACTCGTAGAACATTCTAGTAAATTAGCATTTAGTATATAAGTAGGCACAGTAGTGTACCTCTGCATGCGTTTGCAGAGCTCAGCCAAGTGCAATACTATTGGCCTGACATCGCGCATATACTAACTGGGAACGAACTGATCTATTCATCCCCCGTTTTTCACAACATACTTATATACTAAAAGCTAATTTACTAGAATGTTCTACGAGTTTCCTAATATTTCTTTCTTAATCAGCAAGTTCGGCATGATGCCGGATTGCCATCATCTCGGCTTAACTCTCAAATCCCAACAGTCTAGTTCGTCAAGGAGACTGGTGCTGAATGACAAAATGCAGTAGTAAGATAAATTCGCGTCATTCACAATCAATGCAGAGCGCAACAAGCGTCTCGTGGTGGTACCTGACGCGGATATAGCAGAGGAAGTCGGGCCAGACCGCCTGACACGAAATCGACAGACGTCAACCTCCTGATTCGCAACCATTACGTTCTCCCTGATACCATCACCATTGCGATATGACCAGCCCGTCCCAACTTAGTGTCAAGGGAGCATTTCAATGACTATTTCGACCCGCCTCTGTATTAACCAAGCACTGGCAGCTCAAATCTTGGCCTTGTCCTATTGCAACGAAGGATCCGTACATTGTAAATGCAGAACGAGCACTGATTACCGAGGGCTCGCGGAGATCTATGAATTCTCCCTCACACATAGCCTCCTCACTGGTGTGGTTGGAAGGACTACTTGTAATAAACTCGATATCTTTCCTCGTGCTGAGTTTTGGGTGACAAGTTAATCACAGTTACCGTTACACATCCCGAGGAGACGAAGTATCTGCCATCCACATTATCAGCTCCTGATCCACCTCAGCCTTGAATAGATGATTACCCATGAAATCCAACGTCATCCCCTGATTTCTCGGTAATCGCAAGGACAGGGCCTCGTCAAAGTCGCAAATTTCCGTTGTGATTCTATGGTCGTGTCGGTGAGGAACAGGACCTGCAGTCCCCGTATTTAGAGATTCACTATGCATATGAAGGAAATGTGACATATGTGTCAAGTTGTGACTGCGAAGATCAGAGAAGTTGATGTTACGTGTTATGTATACGTTCCCATCCATGAAATGTAACCTTGTAACGCACATACAGTGATGCCCAGAATTTCATGATACACGTCAGAGATTGGCATGTCAGGAAAAGCTCGGCCATGGAAGATCAACGTTGACATCGAAGAAGTACATAAGCCCAGTACACTTGCATCTTGATATTCCTGCTGTCGCTCCGTCATATTGTGATTCAACACTGTGCGTAGCTACAATTTTGTTATATCCTCCGCGCTCATCCTTTTTGGCAGTACGCGGGCCTCGGATAAGACCGCGAACAAACGCAATTACCGACGCTAGTGCAGATTAACAGCAAGGATAAATGCAATTCAATGAGAGGAGACTTTCCTTTCCAAACTTATAGGTGACGGTAGGATTATTCCAATATAAATATATCGAATGTTGAAAGTCACGGGTCGCAAGAACATCTATAAAAAAACCCTCTCCAGCATGCACTCCTCCCCAGAGATGACAGTGGCTGGAGTCCATCATAGTATGAGTGTATTCTCAAGTGTCTGGCTTAAATACCAAGGTATTGACAAGGAATGTTCTGAATTCTAGCCCCAGTGTGTGGCGCGAATAAAATGGCCGGATATCTGGTGAAAGACCTATGCGCCACAGAAGATCACATCCAACACCTTCTCAGTACCAGCTCCCCGTCGCATGGCACGCCGTCACCATTGATTCCGTCCTAGGCTCCGAAGCCAAGTCCACCAACGCCGATTGCATCCCACCCACACGTGGGAACATCATCGATACACTACTACATCTCTGTAAGGATAATCGGATAAAGAAGGGGCAAACCACATCAAAACCGCCCGTTAGTGATTTCTGCCGACTCGGCGACGAGGAAACGACAAACGCTAGAGTATGCGAAGGTTGTGGTGCTTCCTCAGATGATAAACAATGTGCCGGAGCGTCGGATCTGCAGTTCCAAAGCCTGCGAGTTGCCTGCGTACCCGTCTCATGGGATAGTGATGCTTGAGACGAGGAAGCGATAGAGCAATAGCACGCCAATGTTTGCACACCCTAGTCAGAACTCATGACGATCTAAAGACTTTTCAGATCCGATGTACGCTCTCCTGGATGACATCTTCATCCACACAGTGGAAGAACATTTCTGAGAGCATGTCATTAAGAAGAGGCTCTGATGGTGTTGTAGTTTACCTGGGTATTCCATCGAGTCGATAAGACGTATGACTTGATGTATGACTTCATTTCTCAGTGCTGGGATACCATTCGTAGCCAGCAGGTGCTTGAAGTGGTCCGTACCCGAAGGGCCTTGAGCAGCCGTACCATGGCCTGGAAGCCGGGAGGGTATCTACAACTACGGCAGGAGGATAGTGGTGGTGGTGGTTTGGAATGAGGTGAATGTCTCCGATTGATCTTGTAATGCGAGTCTAGAATCGGACAGCAAGCCTGGTCATGGACAAAACAAACACCAGCGTCGATGATCAACTTTCGACATTCAAATTACTCGTCATGCGATATAGTGTACATTCAAGCATTCAAGCATTCAAGCAATCAAGCCTTCTTCAGATACAAGTTCGCCACCTCCGAGACCTTGGGATCGACCTTACCCAAAACGTCCAACATCTCCTCCTAAAGCACCAAAAAAATCAACAAATCACTCCACAAAAAAAAAGCCACTCATCCAGACTTTATCTTGCACGGTCTTCCCATCCTCGCTGATCACGAAATCACTCTCCTCCACGACCTCAGACATCTGTATGTACTTGCCACGAAGCTTCTCCTCATCGTCTAGCGACCCAACAGCACCGTAAACGAGCTGCCGGCTCCCTTCTTCCGTAGTGAAGCAGAGCTCTTCCTCGTCCTTCCGCACAGCTTCCGCCTCCTCGGCGGGGATGCCAGTTCGGAGGCCCCAGAAACAGAATCCGGGGTTGACAGAGTTGACGGTGATAGCTGGTCGAGACGGGACGTGGAGTCGCAGGGATCGGGCAAAGAGCACATTGAGCACTGCGAAGACGGTGACAGTTAGTCGGTATGAGGATCAACACAAGCATTACGGACGTTTGGAGTCAAAGTATCGGTGATTCATGACCCTGCTCATGGGTCAACACGGATGCGAAAAGTAGAAAGAGATCGAACGCACTCTTTCGTACAATACTCCTTATCTGACAGCTTCGCGAGTATGCTCGGGGAAGCGATAACATCCTTCTCTATTGACGTCCAATAATGTACGTCGCTTGCAACAATCACCAGTCTCGGGATCACTGAGTGCTTGCGAGCCGTGTCGGGCATCTTTGGGATCATGCGGATAGCGAGCAGACCGGGACCGAGGTTGTTCGTATGTAGGCTAAACAAAACAGTGATTCCTCGTATGTTCTCTCCCAACCCTCCACCTGTTCGTACTCCCAAGTCGCCATGCCAGCGTTCTCCACGAGGATATCCAATTGCTCTAGTTCACGTTCAGCCCTATCAGCAAACGCGATGACGCTGCTGAAATTGGTAAGGTCGATAATCCATAGCTCCGCTTTTGTGTATCCAGTCTCTTTCTGAATGCCTGTGATGATAAAGATCAGCAGTGAGCGTCGTAGATCCACTTATCGTACCGCCCTTACCATTAGAGAGCTCACCTGCGCGTTCCTCTAGCCTTATGGGAAGGAATTACCGTAGCGAAAGGATGCCTCACGAACGGAAGAGAGCTTGTGGTGGTGGCGTCACGATCCTTCATGACGCACGGCCTGTTAACCGTGGCCATGTGACAAGAATCACCAGCAGATATTCGTTTCGAACGTGCGCTCCTCCCGCTAAATATAAAGACATGCCGTTATGTCATGAAACACGACCATGGTAAATAGAATGTTCACGGCGCCAGAATGGAGAGGGTCTGTAGTAACCTGAGCTGGGAATATCCATTTCCATCGTATTAGTCTTTGTGGAAAGAGAACCAGGCTCCGCACAGGGGAAAGTATTGTCCCACATCCAAGTTTGAATAATGATAATGCAAGTGAAAATGATGTAAGGGGACAGAAGTAGTGATAGTCGTAGGGTCGTGATAGTACATGAATGTTACAGAAAGGGAATGGATATAGGATATCAATCAAAGGAGAGCGGCACGGATCTATTCAAAGATCAGACGGGATCAACGAGGGACAAGGAGAGAGAAGCGTACGTTACTAGACATAATGGAACTGAAATGCGTTTTGATGATGAACGTGCAGAGTAGTAGAAATAGAAGAGGACGGGAAAAAAGGGGAGGAAAACAGTCAGATCATGCACCAGCAGAAGATAACGAAGCGAATCTAAAGTTCAGAGCAGCGTCGCGCTGGTAAGGTTGGTCCGAAGGATGATACTAGACAGAGAAGGGGAGGAAAGGTCATAGGACAACATTGAGTGTACGTCCGGGAATGATGAGGAAGAAAAGAAGGATGATGGAACAGGAGAAAAGGTACTCACTCTATAGCGGCAAATGTCAGTGATCGCATGATGAAAAGTAAATAGAACACCACATACCTTCCACGGCGGCCATTACGACCCTAAGCATGGCGGTATCAGTCGCAGTCGTTATGCTAGGAGATCACACATCAGTACCTCGCAATCAAAGCAGCGTTCAACTTACTGAATATATATCTCCCTCTCCTTGTGCCGACCAGCCTTAGTGGCCAGTTTCGAAAAGCGACGTTTGAAGTAATCGCGACCTGCACGGACATCACCTGGCTCACCATCAAAATCCTAACGATTGATGAGGGAAGAATCTATAGATGCGCGGGAGAACATCGCGTACCGGAAAGAAATTTTTGATATCAGAATGAGGTATCTTCTTTTCGAAGAGGTCATTCTTATTCAAGAATAAAATCTAAAGGAAAGGACAGATCTAGGCTTCAGTGATTGTGAGAGTAGGGGGGCGCACATACAATCGAAGTGTACTTGAACCACTGCGAGTGGCATATCGAGTCCCATATGGTCATCGCGTCTTGCATTTGATTCTATCGGATCGTGTCAGAGCGGTGATTCACCGGGTTATCAATGTTAATCACATACTGCATCCTTATCCTCGACCAGACACTGGTCATACCCACTTAAACTGACGAGAAACAGGATGCTCGTCACGTCTTGAAAACAGTGTATCCATTTCCGCCGTTCAGACTTTTGACCGCCGACATCGACCATCGTCAGCTCGCGTTCCCGGAGATAAAAGACAGTTTCCTTGATCCCAATCGTCCGGACACGACATTGTATGATATCCTGCTCAGTCGGCTGATACTGGGGATCAAATAGGCGATCAAGGCCAGAGAAAAAATACTCCAAGCTACTCTTTGTAAGAACACGTAAACATCTGAGGAGGAGGGCGTACTTTTCGGGCAAGGCTGCTTCATTCCCTCTCTGCCAGGCCTTCCGAATACCAGTGTCGGCCCAGAGCGCCTTGAGTGGCTCAAAGTACTCCATTGGGAACGGTTCTCCATCCCTCAAGTATCGCGCATTGTCAACGACATCGATATATTCCATGTTGTCCTCCGAAACCTTGAGATCCATGTCTTCCATCGCATCCAGGATACACTTCAAGCCACCGGTAAGATTGTCGAACGTTAGCTGCCGGTATGACTCAATTTCTTGCGGCGAAAACGGAATTTTATGGATGAGACGCATTTGCTATCAGAGAATGAGCGTTGTGTAGTACGAGACGTGGTGCGCACCTTTAGCACCGTCGACTTTCCGGAATCCCCGGATCCCAAAAGCAAAACCTATACACGATATGTAAACATGAAATCTGTTGGGATACGATACCGTGCAGATACCTTGACTTGCGTCGCCATCTTCGCCTTTGCCTGGCGGTGTAGCCTGTCAGGACTGCAAATACACTTCGCTGGGCAATAAGCGCACCTCTTTGAGCTGCTTTTCAGCTTTCTTATGCAAAGCCCTGTCCGCATCCGTGACCTCGAAGCCTCGAGATGACAAGCATGCACCCATTGTGTAGAGTCGATAAGGATGAGGCTAGCGAACGAGCGCGAACACGACTAAGCGTGGGTTCCGATGAACGTAGCTTCCCCAATTCGGCACCAAAGAACTCAGAAGCAAAGGATAAAAGCAAAAAGATATACAAGATATAAAGCAGCGAGAAAAGGAGAAAGGAGAAAGGAAACAGGAGAGTCGTGGTGGTGGCAATTCAATTCCAAGACATGACTTCAGTTGTTTTGGGAAATTTTTAAACCAAATTACGTGAAGAAGTGTTTTGGAGCGGAACCAGTCCTGTTTTGGTATATTGGCATGAAATGGACAAGTCCGTGGTTCATCATCCGAAACCGGTTGGTCGGTTACTGTATCTCATATTCCTCCGTAGAGCTCTAAGGTGACCTCAAAGTAGTAGGTAATTTTTACTTTTTGAAGCAAATAGATTGCAGATTTTTCGAGTTGAAACGTAAAAAAGGCTGACAGACTCGATTCGGTACTTTCTCATATTGCCGAGAACTCGGCTCAGGAAGGAATTGACACAAGCAGTGGATAGTTCGACGGTGCAAATCCAAAATTTCGTGGTAATCACTTGAAGACATCCATCGGCCCGTACTAACATGATCATGCGTTCGGCGAACGCCACAATGTGTACCTACGAAGTAAACATCAAGCTTCTACAAACAGGTAACGCGCGGAGGATTCAATAGACGACCTTTCCACGGACCGGGGTAATACCCGGATCGTATTGCGGAGAGTCTTGGCCTGGGCATCCGAGCACATTCAGGGCGGGACATATACGGGTAGCGGCCAAACTAACTTCGACAGGCAGTTAACTAATAGACTCCCCGGAGCTACGCGCGTAGGTAAATCAGTCATTTCACAAGTCTAGCGTTATGTAAATCAGGGCTTATCAGTTGTGTGCCACACATGCATTCCCAGCACAACGGATAGCTATTCGTAGAATTTAAAGACAAGGGATTGAAGGCTTACACGGTCGGTACATTCTCGCACGGTCGCATCTGTCCCTGAAGAAGCGTCCCTCGTTATCAAGTGAAATCAAGTTTGTGGTCCAAAGAGTTAGAGGAAGAGTGCAAGAGTGGTCTCCAAAAATTCCATCGACTCTGCAAAGGAGATGAACTGAACGGGAATGACCCGCTGTCGACCAGGATCATTCTGGAACTATGTTTGTGTACATGATGCAGAAGCCGTTACTGAAAATAAGTAACGTAGATCGGTAAGGCGGAGGCTCACTCCGAAGGAATTCTGAGTGGTGCACAGCCGTCTCTGCGCGCTAGAGTACCAGCATCCAATGCTCGGGCCATCAACACATCTAGAAAAACTTTTGATGTCTTCGAAGTATAAAACACAAACACGTCGGCTACCGAATCTGCGATATTGGGCCAATTTTGTTATCGTAAGCCTCGCAATGTGACCCGTATTCCCCACCATGAGGCTTTCTAACGCTACTGCAAGGATAAAGTAATATAAATACGCCTAGATACTCAGGTCGACTCCGGCGAGTACAGATTTATATAGCGCGTCCGGATCCTGCAAGATCTGGTACGTCATACACCCACATGTATAAGCCAGTAGCCACACAACCATCAAAGAAGCTGACGAGGAAGGCGGGCAGCACCAGAGACTTCGCCGCCGTAATAGCTCTCCATTCATGGGGAAGATTCAGAGAGACGGAGCGAGAGGAGCGAGAGGAGCGAGAGGAAGTGGCATACCTTCCGCCACCCCCTCCCCCCTCCTCCCTGAAGACTAGCTACCTAATAAGCATACTTACAGTAATGTACTTCTATACTCTCCTCCAAGCAAACCTCGGCTCTTCCAGGCCAAAGACACCAATGACGGGACGCACCAATAATGGCGGGCATCGTCGGTCCAGGTGGTGCTCATGGTGCTCAGTCGCTGCTAGTCCTATGATGAGTCTTTTCCGTACTTCGCAAAGTCAGTGGCTAGTGGTGTCATTGTGGCGGCTTATTTATGGCGGCATAACGGGGGGACGGTCGAGGGAGGCCCAAGGGACGGGTGGTAGTTATCGTCGTCGTCGTCGTCGTCGGTGATGGTAGTGGTGAGTTTACCGTAGTAGGACAGTGGGAGAGATATGGTGGCGATACCACCTTAGCGAGTTGAGCTGACCCGTGGTCATGTGTCAGTTCGTTTAAAGATTTCCTCTTGAGGTGAGGTGAGTGTGGTTCCATAATAAGACTATCTCCGTTGGTGGCACCTCCGCGTCATCGCCTGCGGGGATATTTATTCTAGTTATCGTATCCTTGAGAAGGAAACCAAACTCCCGTGGCGGCTGTGTTGGGGGTAGTATTCAAAAACTGCAAGAGCAACGACCACTATGTGTTACCACTACATCAGCCGAAGAAAGGCACGTAGAATCCTAGGTGAATGGCAAACCAAAAATAGTTCCATATCCGTAGAAAGCACCTCATTGATACATCACAGAAAGGCGCCGTCGAAAAAAAAAAAAAAGTACTGCGCCGCTTTTTTTGACCCACTACTCTATCCGTGATGCCGTATACAGGTGAATGATGGCAATAGCCCTATCCATAGTTCTGCTTCGGCTTGTTGGGTAATAGGCTTCATTACCGCTGGAGCCGCCTTATCGTATTCTGTGTTCGTAGTATGAGCCAAAGGAACTTTGCCGAATGCTTCAAAGGAGATTGCAAGTACACATATATGGGAGCAATATATCCCAAGCCACGCATACTCAAAGTACGTATAGGGCTTGGTACAGGATTAATGGCAAGCTCTTCCTACATGTAGTTTGAGAGGAGCCAATGTTAGTAAGCACTTGCTCGACGAAAGACATGAATTCACCTTGAGGGAGCTCTTCCATAATAATGATACAGTGGAAGAAATCGTGAACGAAGGAATTGATCAAAAGGGTAATACAAACGGGGTGGTTGATCGGCATCTGTTCTTATTTTGAGCGCCTCCTTGCAGAGTATAAACGCAGCCTTCAAACAGGCATTAGGAGAATCCATATGTTACGTATAACGTAGATATTATACCAGTATAGACGTCCCCCAAACCAATTGCCTTATGGACATACAATTTTCTCATCACACGAAGGCAGGCTTGAGCTCTGGTGCCCAGATAAAGCAATATCGCGGCAGCATTAATTAAAATTACCTAGAAGCAATATCAAACGAGTAGGTTACACGCACCTCGTGCCTCGATACGATAGTACGTAAGCGTTTGAATACTCATGGCGCCACCACTTTCCGATCGAAAATCGTGCGTTCCTGTTTCGAGGCAGGTGTAAGATCTCAATGTCTCCGAACCTGAATGGTATCGCTTACCTGAAATCGCTATTGTGATTTCAATGCAGTTGGACTCCAGCAGTTAGGCTTTTAGTCACTAGGTAGACAAACTTACGATCAGCCTCCTCTACCTATGCCTTGTATTTATACTATTTACTAGTAAATCTAGTACTTTCTGCCCATTTCCTCCGGATTCCTTTCTTACTAAGCATGCTGAGACATGCCGTATCACCGGAATATCACAACAATCGTAGATAATGACACGTCACGCTAGGCAAATACCTCTGAGATAATGCGATGCAGAATCAACGCACAGCCTCTTCAAATTACTGGATCAGACAACTTTTAAAGGTGAACACTGAGCTCATTGTCCTTTTGTGCTGCTCAACTCTGCGCCAGTTTTAAGTGAATTCTCAGCCAAAGACAATGAGACAGTGGTTTATAAGCGGGTGCCCGTATTCGCTAGTGACGACCACAAGTGGTCTTATAGCTGCCGCGGTCAACTCTTCTGTATGTTGTTCCTTTCAATACGCACAGTTTCTCTTTTCCTACGAGTTTTATGGCAGTATCACTGTATCGTTTCACGCAGAACGACTCGAAGCACTCTGCCTTCTCCTTATCTAAACTGTCTGTCTGGAACCACAACTACATTGTAGCCATCGTAGTGGCGCGGGGTGAGGATTGCCTCGTAGTATGCGACGGTATACAGTCTGTCTCTCTGCTCCAGGTTACGCCAGGACCCTGGTCGCGCTTGGACATGATTGCGAGGGATTATGAGCCGCTATGGCCGTTAGCTGTGGAGACATGTGAAGGGAAGGGAATCATTGGTGCTAGTGTAAGTATTCTCCTTTTCGAGTCAATGTTACTTATGTATTTTGCATTTTAGGACGCGTTCAACCTGTTCTCGTTCTCGTTGGACGCAGTACATGCTCGACCAGTGTTAAAACGCGACGGGTTCTATCGTATTGGTGACCTTGCATCCAAGTTCCTTCAAGGTAAATTGAAGCCTCTTACTGGCCAGACAATGTGCTGATGATAGGTGGCTGGGCTCCATCACCCCCAAAGACGACAATACCCTGGCTTTGAAACCAACCCACTTATTTTGCACCAGCTCCGGACGTATTGGGGTTATCGTCGTCGACGTGAGTGACGAACGGCTTGCGAAGCACCTGAGAAACCTCCAGGTGGGTATGGGATAGGTGATTTCGGGTGTAGGGGGCATCAGCCATGCGCGTTATCGAGCTACGAAGAACACGAGACCCCGGCCCGTCGATGAGGCATCATATGGGTTCGTGGATGGAGACTTTTTGGAGTGGCTACTTATATCGGATCCGGAGGCTGTTGAGAAGATATTTAGTGGTGATTTGGAGCTGCCGGAGAAGGATACGCGGAAGGTGCTTGAAGTGTTGCAGAACATGCATTAGATTTATGGAAGGGACGTGTATGATTAAGAGGTCAATTGTATTTTTGGGAAGTCGTGGATACTCGGTATAATAGCATTTCTGCCAAAGGCCGAGTTCTCTCTAGCAAGTAAGGTTATGTTGCACCGCGACGAAGATGCTTTCTTATGGGTAAAGACGATCTGGTGGATTATTTCTTGAAGAGCGGGAAGGTGGCGGCGAGTATCAAAGGCAGCTTTTCCGAAGAGGTTTCTCTAAATGATATGGACTAGTGGTTACCATGGATGAATGATTAATTCATGAACGGAAAATTGACTGTGGCACGAGGGAAATAAGAGACAGAAATAGGAACTTCGTTCTATAGAAATGTTGTCAGGCAGGCTTTATAAAGACAGTGGGCGCACTGGCCACCAATTCGACGCGTCTGCCAACAAGGAAACACGGATGTTCTTGCATATTAGTTTTTCAAATAGGCGGACGGGGCGGACACTGGTTGGTATGTGTCTGAATAGCAGTCTCTGGGCGAGGAGATACAATGAGCGTCGTGTAAGCGAGCACGCAGCCGACGTGGGATAGCCTGGCTCTCTTGTCCATTTGCCTATATGGTAGTAGAGGCATTCAAAGATGATAAGCAATAATTCAGCTGGTACAACGGTCCTTACTAAGTTTAGGGGCTATTTCTCTACTTAACACCACTAGCAACTAAGACAAATGCGATAATCATTGGTTAGTGTACAATGGTCCGATGAAGCGTAATGTAATTAAAAGAAAGAAACATCATCATGAATTCAGGAAATTCTGGCGCTCAATTATGGATTTCTGCCGTGCGTCTCTCGAGACGCGCCTACGATGTGGAGGAAGGTCATGACCATGCCAGCAAGACAAGCAGTTCAATCCACATACCAATAATGCTGCATGACATTATTCTGCCCGAGCCTCGCAAGGAACGTCTCGTCATGCGTAATGATAATAAGCTGAAAGTTTGACTGGTGCTTCCGCTCATTGATGATACTAACCCATCACTCGATCAGCATAAACCAACACACGTTCTGACGACGACGACTCACTCCACAAGACTATTAGCTAATGCGTTAATATTCTCCGTATCCAGAGCGTTCGTCGGCTCGTCTAGTGCCAGAATACCACAATTCTGACTAAAGGAATCCGAGAGGGCCAGACGGATGATGATGGATGCGAGCATTTTTTGCCCAGCGGAGCAGCGACCGCGCATGTCCATCTCTACTTGGCCTTTCGTCATCACCACCTGTCATTAAAGTTAGGATCGATACCAGTGGAAAAAGAGGTGGAATGCCATACGCGATAGTTGCAGGGTCGTTTTGAAGCGCTGTCCTCGACGCCCGAGAGGATCTTAATACCGTCGATGTCTATGTTTCAACCAATTAGCGTCAGTCAGAGAGGTGGGTTACATACATACCGGTTCCCTGGTACGTCGTATTCCAAAGATGTCTCATCGTGTCATTGACTTCTTCCATCTTCAGACGGTGGTACTTCATGATCGCACTATCATAGAACCAATATTAGGCGTTGTGTCTGCGACGAAGGAGACACGCACTCGTCCAGGGCCTTGGCATACAACTCCAAGTCGTTGTTGGCTATATCCGACATCTAAGGACAGAAATGAGATTTTTAATTCGTGTTCTATCATAACTACGCACCTTCACTTTGACCAACTGATCAATATATCTGGTGTCAATCTCCTTAAACTCCTTCATGTCCTTCTCCGACTGCTTCAGCTGGGCCCTCAGCGAACTCAGCTCTCCGGCAATATGGGAGTACTTCAATCACAAACCGTCAGAAAAACGAAAGGAATATTCGATCACAAAATAACGCACCGACGCTTGCAATTTCTGCTCCTTCTCTTTCTCAGGCCCATACTTCTCTTCGAAATTCCTTCGCGCTCTAGCAGCCGCCTCCAAATCGAGTCCATCGATCTTATCCTGGATATCATTGACCTGACGCGCTAGCTGTCTTATGCGTATGTTCTCCTGCAAGTTTGCCCTCTTCGCGTTCCCACCACCAATTTCCCGATCAAGTTGGGTGATCGAATCGCGGGATTTTTGCAAACTGTCCATGCATTCCTTGATCTCCAGGTCGGCCTGTTCACTCCTCCTCTCGTTCTCCGCAAGTTTCTGTGATCTCCTTTGCATGACATACCTAGGAATTGGACTTGAATTAGAAACGAAAGTCAAATGTTCTACATGAGTTGCGTACCTCTCGACATCCTTGTGAATGTTCTCCAGTCTATCGTTGCTCTTGTTGGACGCTTGCACATTACTCTGGGCTTCTGTTATTTGGGCGTTCAGAGCCTCATCAGTGATATTGAAGTCTGCTTCGAGGGCGTCAATAGGTCCCTGAGCTTCCGCTAGTTGAGCGTCAGCATCCTGAGCATAGTATATTAGTCATATATTATTCAGAGGCCGTCGGATTTATATACCTTGACTCTTTTATTGAACATTTCGATGCTTTCTTTCGTAGAATCGACCCGCTTACGAGTATCCTCCCTTTCCTTGATCTTATTCTGAAGATCCCATTCGTCTTTTTCTATCTTAAGGACATCGCCCTGGATAGCACGATACAAGTCATTCTGGCGCTCCTTCTCTTTCATTATCTGAGACTTCTCCCGGTCGAGTGCATGGCTGGGAACCATATCGTGAGATAACAAGGGCCAGAAAGGCGAAGCAGATACCTACATCTTCGTGGATATCTCATCCAGCTCATTCTGAACGTCACGCATAGTCTTAGTAGAGCCGGTGGGTGCTAGTTCCTTTTCATAGCTTTCTACCTCTTCCTCTGCACGCTGAATTTCTTTCTGGAGGCGAGAGACGTTCCTGGCAGTGATCTGGAGGCCTTGAATGTCTTCAATTTGCTTTTTGACGACCGCGAGTTCTTGGCCGGCCTACAAATACGTCAGTATGTGTCCGTCTTCTTGGGCATTTTACGAACCTTCTCGGCCTTTGTAGTAGCATCGGCTAACTTGTCTTCCTCCTTCTCTATCTCATCCTGCAACGCGGGTATATCCTTCATTTTCAGCTGCTTCCTGGTATTCTCAATGGCTATTAGAGCCTGTAACCGTTCCAGCTCGCCTTGCCATTCCTTAATCTGATCCCGTTCATTTTCGATAGACACGTCGGCGCTCTTAGCCATTTGAGTTTTAAGCTAGAAAGGAATTGGCATCTTCAGCCAAGGTTTCAAAACCACCATTACATGGACTTACAAATGTCTCAAAGGTTGCAAACACTTTGGCATCCATATGACGGTCACACACCGAACACCTTTGGGATTCCTTTCCGATGTGATACAGGCTCTCATATAACTGATAGGATACAACTTGTCTGTGCGTCATGAAGCCACGCGGAAAATAACCACAAGAAGAAACCTTACGAATTTCGGAATCTCAGCTCGGAATTGACATCCGCGATCGCCTTTTCCAGCGGTTGGTCAAGACTTTCTGCTAGAATCTTCTCAACCCCTGTGCATGACACACACATATATCAGCGTCTGCTGATGAACAGTGATGATCGACATACTCTTCAGCTCAGCTTCCTTCTTCTCTACTTGCATCTGCATATTGGACAGTGTGGCCTCTGCGTGTTGCAGCATTTGGTTGGCGCTGCTAGCTTTAGCTTCCAATTCAGCACATTCAGCCTCCTTCTCGCTAGACAGTTACGGTCAGGAACGAAATGTTTTTGTTGATCAATGACGAAACTCACGTCAATAGCCGGTCTACATCAGTCCCTATAGTGTCTGTGTTCGCATTTTTCTTGGTAAGGGCACGATACTTCTCGTTGATGTTGTCGATCCTAGTAGACGAAATCAGTAAATGAAACTTGGGGTTCGGCAACAACCTACGCATGGTTCATGTCGGCGGTCTTCGACTTCACCTCCCCCCTCTTGAGATCCAGAGCAACGCGAGCCTCGGCCTGATTGCTTAACGAGGTCAGTTCGCCACTGAGATTCTCACGCTGGCGCTCAAGGCCCTGAGCCTGGGTGGACTTCTGAGCCAATTGTACATCATAGTCGGATTCAGTGAGACTCTTCTTCGACTTCTCCAACCGTCTCCTCTTGTTCTCGATGTTGTCCTTCATGGTGCTAAGCTCTATCTCATAATTCTCGGAACTATCCAAGAACAACTCATCCTCTCTGATCTTCTTCCGCCGCTCAGCCTATTGAGACAGTATGAGAGAAATGGGTAATGAAAGGGGAGAGCTACGCACAATCTGTTCTTGCAAACTGGTTCTCGTTGCTTTGTACTGTTCCACCTGACTCGTGAGTTGCATGTGCTTCTTAGTATATTCATCGCGTTTCTCAGCTAGCTCGGTCTAAATAATGGGTAATACGAAATTCAACATAACCACATGCGTGTCATACCTTGAGTTTATTGACTGCAGCTTCATGCGAACTTTGCAAATCTACCAAACGAGAAATAAAGGCTTGGATATCATTACCTTGCAAAGGGGAGTGGCTAAATCCTTTTATGCCGTGTTTATCACTTATTTCGAAAATTAGCTGTTCACGATCTGCAATACGTTGTTTTTGGCTCTGAAGAGAGTTGATACGGGAGAAGAAAGAAGTATAGAGACTTACTTCGGCTTCGGCAATGAGCTGGCCCCATTTACTGGCCAACTTGGTGTGTTCTTTGCGCTTATTGGCCACGTCATCTTCAAGGTCGTGAAGGTCATTCTGCTCTCGAACTCTCTTTTGTTTTTGGGCTTCGATTTGGCTCGAGAGATTGTTCCGCTCCTGCTTCAGGTCCTCTTCGCTGCCTTTCAAACGATCAACGTAAAATACAGAGTTTGAATAGGGACACAAACACATACCAGGAAGCTCACTCTGGAGATTCATCTTGGCATCCCGGAGCTGCTCTTCCAGTACCGCTTTGTTCTTTGTTGATGATTCGGCTTCGCTGAAGACCTCGCGAAATTTGAGCGAATACTCATAGAACTTGAAATTGGCCGCCACGATTTCATCATAGCTCTTCTTGGTTTCGTCGTACTCAATCTCCTTGCTAGCAATCGTAGAATTCAAGTCGGATATCGTTTTTCGAAGTTTATCTGCATGGCCCTTTTCGCGACGAAGACCTTGAAGATGCTCTTTTTCGGCCTTGAGATCGGCAACACGCTTCTTCCACAATGACTTGATGGAGTCGAGAGCTTGGGTGTATCTGTAGAGCTATGTCAGCATTGTAGCTTGGTGAGGCGAGTTTCGTTTCTCTTAAGCAAGATGCGACTATTAAGCACTGAAAACATGCTACGATAATGCATCCAAGTTGGCCCATTCCTCAAAGCGTCCTTCTAAGCTCACGGAGTGCTTTGAGAAATGAAGACCTGGGCATTCTCATCCAAGAAAAATGCGATTCTCACAACAGTGGACAATGGTGAAATCACTTGCCTCGTAGCCTCAAAAATATCATCAAATTTCTTCTTTACCGTCGAAGACTCTGCCAGGGGCCAGTAAGAGTCTTCTTGGTGACAGAAGATGACATTTTCAAGGACAGCTTTAGGAACACCTAGCAGCTGAGGGATTTCTGTATTGAGCTCGGCAAATTTCGTAGAAATGACGCCTCTCTGAATGTCTGACTTAAATACACATAAGTGAGAGCGATGTGTCGCGCACCTTGTTACCCTTCACTACATTGCAATCGACCAGCGCTTGGTTACCCTCGCTGAGATGCGTCTTCACACTCGACGCCTCCTTTGTAACGCTGAGATCCCTAACAGCGAGCATGCGCGTCCCACTCGCGGAAACGAAACGTAGCTTCACTTGTGCCTTCACTTCCTTCTCATTCGCCATCCCGAAATCGTGTACAAAGGCACCTCCTCTTTGAGCATTGGGAGGTCGGTCTCCGGTAGTAGCATACTTGAGACATTCGATGATTGTCGTCTTCCCGCTACCATTTTGCCCGACGATAACGGTTACTGGGGAAAAGAATTCGATGATGGATATTTGCTTATCATCAAAAGACCGGATGCCTCGAATGGCAAGCTTGTCCAAGGCAGCCATGATGTACAATAGGAAGCTGGACGTGTGTTTGGTACTCAATAAAGGTCCCAGGAGAAGCGTGACAATTCCCGAAAGCAACGTAGTCACGTCACGCAACGTCGGACCCGAAGTTTCGGCAAATGCCTTTTTAGCTTATTTCCCACAAAGCTATGGCATAACAATAAGAGGACGATTCAAAAAGTGCAGCTGTGAATGCACCATGATCGTTTTATACGCATTTCCATGCCACAGAACGCCGAATTTGCGGGCGTTGTAAGGGAAGGAAACGGAAATATTCCAGATTACACCGACGATCTGCGAGTCGAACAGTAGATAATCTTCGAATCATAAAAAAATACTTACTGTCTGGTTAGCGGTGACGGTAGCGAAACGAACGGAAACTCTATCTCTAATTGAGTACTGGAAATGGAACTCCGATAGGATTCACCACGCCCCGGACGTTGATCATACCAGCGCCCAGTAGCAAAACCGCCAGGCGTTCAAATGTGTGCAATCTCCGCCTTTCTAGGTAAATTAATTTCGAGATGGCATATCATAGGATCACAGGTTGTTTCAAGAAAAGTTTCCAGCTGGCCAGTTAGGGTAGAAAAAAACGCCCTTACACAAAGCCGTCAATGAGTTTTTTTTGACCTTGTGCTTGTGGAAGCGCTCGGTAGAAAGAGTAGGGTTATGACCTCAGTGCCTGACGCCGAGGAAGATGTAAAGGACTTTATTTCCTTGCCTGAGCGGCTTCTACAGAATACTGATGGTACGTGTCGTTCTTATACTGGACCAAACAATCCTAATTTTCGTTGCCCCCAGATAAGGCATCCATTCAGGATGGCTTGTTAGACCCTTTGATCCACGGGAGAGACACTGGGAGTTGTCGGTGGGATATAATACAATTCCAGATTTACCAGGTTCAATCATCAGGTTTGCTGTGTATATAATGTGTGAACATCGCGACATGGTTTCTCGCCTGCGATCTCAGATTATTGAGAAAGTAGGTACTCAACGGGCGACAAATAAAAGCATTCATCACATGAAGTACCTACGTTCCTTTCTGAGTGGTGCGAGTTAGCTTGTGATATGCATACTCTACGAGGTAATAATATTTTCGCCCCATTTCCAGAAAAGTTGGGATTGTATCCACCTCTGTATGTGTTATGCGAGCTGTTGACCAAGAGAAATGTACTAATGGACAGCCACATCCAACACTCACACAAATGTTCGGTAGGTTATGCTGTTATTTCAAGTGCATGCTCTTAGTCTTTAGCACGACTGAAGTATCAGACACTCTTAAGAACGAGGAATATGCACCATATTACGTTCCAGAAGGTTCGACGTTAGTAGATTTTTCATTTACTTTTATTTTGAGAAGGATATCTAATTATCTATGGTAAGGTGTTATTGTACCCCTTCCTATTGCCTAGATGCACCAGCTATGGTGACCCGATGGTATGGAGAACATTCATAATAATCATCCTGCATTAATACTGTGAATGTTAACCATAGTCCTCGAAATTGATCCACATCACTACCCCGACGAGCGCCTAAGTAAATATCTGAACCAGGATCGGTCTACATTCCTCCCCTTCGGCACGGGCACTGTAATTTTCCTTTGCCAAAAGTTGAGCCTATCCAGAATACGAATTCTATTCTCAAAGAGGGATGTTATTCAGTTCGCTTATAGCAAGGATTCATACTTCCTCATTCGACACCTCCATACTACTCATCTTTCAGTATCGCTATGGAAGGCCAACTCTCCGAGAGTATCACGCCAAAGATCTGGTTTTCGATATCCTCGGTATCTCTGGTCAGAAACAAGATTAGATTTACACTTTTTAGCGCGACTCTGAGTGTAAAGGTGGGATTGAAGCTATTGATATTGTATTTTCGCTAATCGTTCCTTCTGAAGGTGGTTTGTGGAGGAGGAGGAAAGGGCTATCTGGCCGATGTTTGATGAAACTTAAACGTAAGGCTGCCTAGTGAGGAAGTGAATGTTAGGTCGTGTAGTAGTACAGCCAAATCTTGTCTGTACCGTAGTTACACAAAATGGTCAATGTACTCACAATATCAGGGCACGTCTTTTCACTGAATCAAACTTACATTCGTGGGACTCTGAGAATTCTGAACCGCTTCGTCATGCCACAAAGCAGGCAGATCCTCTGGCAGATGGCGAATTTCAGGAAGTTTACATTAAGTCTATTTAATTGTTTCTATGGTTCGATTATGCGCCGTATTTATGGGAGTCATGCTCAATATTTCTCCAAGATATGTTAATGCCTGCGATTGAGTAGAGATGCGCGATATACACCCCGGCGATGTTTTCCTTCTTGATAACACGGATGCCGATGTCTCTACCAGTCTCACCCGGATTCATTGTCAGTTCAGGACCTGTAAGTGGCCTTGTCTTGCTTTCTAAATTAACTATTTCGACTTGTATCTGCAATTCCACGTGCTGTTCGCCGCCTAGAGATATTCTTATCGAGTACAAGAAAACATACTGGTTCAAACACAGACTCAAATATTTCATCGTCGCCGACATCTACTCCTTGTTCCAATATGTTCTAAACGTCAACGAAGCGAACGGAAAGCTGAGAGAACAATCCCACAGGCCCTTCGGCCAAGTCTTTTTGTATCGTTCTATGCTATGAAGTTCTTTCCCCAATACTATGGTGTGATTTATTTAGCTTTATTGTGGTCAGGGGGGAGCAGGGGCTATTCCTTCAAAAATACGGATCCTAAGCGTAGATTCAGTTTGCTGGATTAAATCAAGAGAGACTTTTGCTCAGCTCTCAGAATAGGGGCCTTAGATATTCTCCCGCAAGTACACATTACCGTAGAGCTGTTGAGGTCCCGCCCGACGGCTTTGGGAACCATAAACTTACCTAAAATTCTAAGAGTAATGGAGGGATCATTATACACTACCTCTGTATTCGTTGCTGATATAAATAATACTTCAATAGGTCTGTTCCGGGTGGACACTCCTTTAAACTCTTTTTCTTACTGAAATTCAGCCGCATACGGACAAATATTTGCATATTTTCCATAATGGTAGCGATACCGATGCAACGGACCTGTCGGAATAGCAAAGAAGACATCTCACTAATGGCACAGGCCTGACATCGACTCGGTTATTCGATTTCATTTGAGTAATTCTCCGGTACTTATTCGGACGCGAGTCAACCCTTGTAGTGTGGGGGTTACGCACTGTGGTGTGTGATGCTACGTGTTGTGTTTAGCTTTGATGAAAACACACCTTAGATAGGTGGTGGATGAGCAAAGCCTGAAGGCCGAAGGGATCTTAAAGGGATCAGTACCTTTCTTCCCTGAACTCCCGCGTATTTCCAGTTTTGTCCTAGAGTTCCGGTGCCGATTAATAACTTGTGAACAAAGAACATGCTACACGCAGAATATAGGTGTCGGGTATCAAAAGAGAGCTAACCGGAACCAAACCGGAACTGCCAACGGGGTGAACGCGTTGGTGACTGTGACAGTAACGAGTAACGCGTCCTTCAACTTCGCTTTCTTACTGTCATGGTGTATACACATTGACGAGAACTTTTCTGTGTCGAACAGGAAACCCTCTGACTCTTTTCATGAACGCATCATTCTATGAAATTACTGGACTTAGTGGATCCCGGTAATCCTACCTTTTTGGCGTCGTTTTTCTGAGCTCGACGTACAGGTCATCATATTTCTTCCTATTCCGCGACTTGGAAGTACTTTAGATACGTATAGTGAAGAACTCAAGATAATTCATTATATTTTATCGTCTCGCATCGTACTCTTGGGCTGGAGGTCCACAAGCAGGATCCCGTAGCTCGTCGGAGCACAGGTATGTAGCTTATTACTAGCATACGGTCATTCGTAACGATAAGTAGGCGTCCATGTTCGACACTTGAAACCACCTTTATGACGACCTAAAGCCCTACCCTAGTTGCCAAGATTTGTGATTCCCAGTTTAAATTTCGCCGACAGATCACCAACGCGCACGGTCAATGGAACGCGGATATTAGAAGGCAAAGCTCAAGCAGTCGCGATTGGAAAGGGACGAATTCGAGGAGAGAAGTCGGTGCCCCCTCGCGATTTGGAGTCGCATACGAATCTAATACGGAAGATCAAAGATACTGTGATATGGAGAGGCAGGAAGCTGGAGCTAGATGTGCACCATGCTTCTACAAAATGTCAAAGTCTTGGAGATTCACGTCAACGACGGTGGTGGGATACGGATGCAGAGGGTGCCGACAAGTAAGGTTTGTTTTTTTCTCTATTTGACTTCTGTCCTAACTGTCACCGCTCGAAGGTTGGAAGGCCACGTTCATACGTGACAGGAGGACCCCAAAACACACGACGACTCGACAATGGCGTTTGTTCGACAAGGTTGGGGTTTCCTTGATAGAAGGGGTATTAGAGACCTGATTCGAGGATCAGAAGCGTCGAGAAGAACGATGGAAGGAGACTGAGCGTCCAGGCAAATGGAACGTCTAGAGATCGAGCCGCTGGAGGTACAGACTAGAAGCCAAGATGTACGGATGGAATAGGGAGAAGGAGGAAGTTTGAGACTTTGAGAAGCAGAAGAAGGACCCTAAGACGCTCGTGCACAAGCTCCCCAATGTAAATCGTCCTTTCGCGATTTATTACTCTGAAATTCTTTCTATAGACGCACGCTTATCTCGATTAGAGCTTTCCGGGAGGGTTTTACGTCAACTATCAGGCACGAGTTCGAATAAATCTTGACTGGCCTAAACGTCAACCTTCCAATGTCGCTTCGTAACGCCCGTCTGCCTACAGCCTTAGAGGTCTGGAGGTGGAGGGACTATACCTGGTGCCATAGCGACAGAACTGAGTAGCTATCATTCCCAGCAACAATCGGCAAGCCTCTGGGACGGAAGAGCTCCTAGCCAAGGTCGTGCTCGCCATTCCATCCTGGAGAAATGAAGAACCCCATACTGTAGGCGTTTGAGAGCACGTTTTCTTTCGAGGACGCTCGGACTTGAAGTTCTGTGACAAAATCAGGGCACGAGATAGCGCGCTATGTCGGGGACTGTTCTCTCATCGCCTTTTCTAGGGTGAAGGGAATCTGGCTGAAGCACAACCTCGGTTATCGGCACATGGGAAGAATAGCAATACAATGAAGAGGGTTAGCAGAAGTATTGCTGCTATGGTAAGCTCCTCTCTCTTCACCGAGCCGAGGATGATTGGCATTTCTTGCAAATAACACAGGGAGCGGAAGAGCCGTATACGCCAACTTTTTTTTGAGATTGTATGAGCGATGCGACGAACGCACTCGTCGATGACAGGATCATCCGAAATATTCCCCCCTCGGCGCGCCCAGGATATGTAGGCTAATTGAAAGGGATTGCAAGTGTAACAGAGCGCCCATCAACGGACTTTAATCGTCCGCGCGGGCGCCCCGCTGTGCATTTCCGACAGTCGAGTAATTTTCCAACATCTTCTGCAACGATTTCGCTTGCTAACCGGACCAAGCTCATAAGACTCATCTCATGATTCCGCCAAGGCCTGTCTCCCCGCAAATGATTGCATTATTCATTGGCTGTCGGCGAAACCTCTTGATATAAGTCGCAGGATCGGTAGTTCATTGTGGAGTGCGATTCAAAATACCTCCTGACCGCTTTTAGTGCCGTGCCGCACTCAAAGCGCTAGCCAAGTTTCTACCTCAGCATGCACTCAGAAATGTTGCTCCGACTGCTTTCCCAGGACTCACTCCTGGTGATCCACTCAAGAAGGGTCAATATTTCCGTCATTGGTGACTTTTGAATCACAAATTCAGCTCGCAACTTAAAACAATCCCTGTTCCATCGCTCATCATAGAGGTGGCCCTCCAATGCATCCTGTATTCGCCGACGGCCACCCTAGAGATCCACGCCAGTCCCGAATTTCCCAGCTTCTCGCTGAAGTGGTCTCTTTTACCTCTCCGTGTTTTACTATGGTGTAATAGCTCAGCTGTCACCCCTCATGCCGTTTCTGAGTATTACTCCCCACGCCAGCTCGGGGTTCGTAATTCGAATTGTTGCGTCTGAATATATGCAATTTTAAAGTCTATGAAGCCTTGATCTCTTCGAACGACGTGCGGGAGATCCTTAACGTATGTCATTTTCAAATTTTGTGCTTTAAACCCACCAATCTGCACTAGGATCTCATCATTCGGAATTCCGACTAGACGCCGTCTTCTCTGCTTTCGTGGACTTCCATTTACCATGCTTTGAACCCTCAAGTCATCAACGTCTGCTGCGTATCCGATGTGTTGACACGTAATCAGCAGAGAAAGCATGCACATGATGTAACGGCAACTTCTCTGCCTCTCAGGCTGAATGACGACTGCACATTGACGTGGCAGCTTGCACTTCGATTGCCCGTAATTAACCGGGTGACTCTGCGCTGAATAAAGTTCTATGCCATGCTCAAGGGAAGACGCAGATTTGATTTTTCGCACCGAATGCCTTGGAGTACCTACCAAGTCCCATTTTTAAATAAATAGGTCGAATCGCAACCCAAATGTTTATTCTCACCCGTTAACATGCGCATCAAAATATATTTCTAAAGCACTGTACAAAACTAAAGACTGAAGCTGTAGCAAGCGCAAGAGCGAATTCTTCTACTGCCGTTAAATTCGGCAAAATTGAAGGGATCAGCGGAGGGGATCGAGAAAAGATTGTAACGATGTTCACGTAGGAAGGAGCCAGTGGTGATTATATGGCTTTTTATTCTTCATAGAAATCCACGGATTATAAACAGGAACTTGAGAAAATGCTCGTAATCAATTCCTACTCGTAAGATAAGCGGACTCCAGGTCTGTTTCAGGTGAAGTGCAATACAGAAGAAGAAGATAAATCCTACGTCCAAATACCCCCAGATTGCTCTTTCGACTAGATACGCTAACCCGATGTTGATTGCATGTACAGCCAAATCGCTCTCCTCCCTTCAACCATCACCCCGATCACCGACCTCGTTAAAGTGACCGTTCCTAAAATATATTATTGCACTATTAAAAGGTCGAATGAAGGCGTTACCCTATATTGACGTACTAGTTGTGGGATCCTGGGGCTATGACGGCGGGTTAATCTTAACTCTAGAGATTCTCCCTCTGGCCGTGCATTATCTTATCAGTCAGTAGAGAGGAGTAAAATCGCCAACTCGGACCGTTATTAAGTCAAGGACATTATATGAAACCGGCGTTTGACACGTTCAGGTTCCTCATTGTGGGTACTTTGACTGAATTTTTTCCAGGTCCTTGCACACATGATTAGCATTTATGCGAGGAGCGTATCCGGTATCTGCGGTAATGCGGCGCCCCGAGGTATGGCGCCTGTCGGTATTTTGGAACCATGTGTTTGCCAGTATTATCGAAGAGCTGTTGGGAACGTTGACGAGAGGAGACAAAGGCGAATTGGAGCCGTGTTATGTGATGATTTAGGGCAGGTAGACATAGTTTTTCCGGTTGTCATGGCTAGCTTTTCCCGTATCCATCCATCCCATCTCTCGGACTGCGAGGGATTCCACTGTGCTGCACAGTCCAGGTTTCTCGCTCAGCATGTCACTAAATAATGAGTCTACGTATTCAGCTAGCTCAGAGAAACGCAGCTTGGTAGACTCAGGAAGTTATGTCGATATGTGTTTGGCGCGTACTTTGGAGATAAGCTCTGTTAGCTGTCACTCTGACGATGAGAACATAAAACTAGTGCGGTCTCCTGGAGTATACCTTGAGCATGCCATGATCGACCAATCGACTTTGAGCTTCAAGTTACGCTCCAGAAAAACTGCAGGTAGCCCCACGGTGTCTAAGCAGCTATTGCCGCACTATGTAGTATTACGTGGAGTAGACATCCCCGCCTCTTGACCTTGGTCTGGATATCCCAATCTCGATTCAAGAGCTTGCGCGTACGTTTTTATGTCTCCCAATCATTGCTAGGAGTATCACCATTCCTTTGACATGGTCGCTGAGGTACCCGTTGATGGGGTTCACGCATTGTGTAAAGAACACAACCAATTGCTAGTATTTTTTGAATCCTACAAGCGATTGAGAATGGAAGCCAGACTGGCGATTCTTCGCCCGCATATCCTTACGCGTCGTAACACTCTCTCCTCCTCTTCGGTCTTCACAACGAAGCAGTGTATACTAGGGCTGCGCGCTCTAAACGTGTTGTACTATTTACGTACCGAAGCCACGAATTCTTTAGAAGATACAGTACAGTACGACTGTCGATTGCTGTTCCTTATGTGGCAGTGCCTCTGGAGTTCAATGCCTTTTTGTGAGCACATTTTTTCAATTCTAAGGGAAATTAAAGTTACAAACATTTGCATCATTAAATGTTCAGTACTTTGCGAAATTGCCATGACTTCCACCCCACAGTCAAGCTGTTGTGGCACTTTAACTCAATATTTTCTTCTCTGATGGCTTTCTAATATCCATATTAAGTGAATGACTATTCCGATTCATAACGGATGGTTGGATAATGTTGATTTCTGCAGTAAACGGGCCGGAAGGGATGCTGGTGCGTGAGAGCGTGTACTGATGATGCTAAGAAGACTTGAAGAAGACATTAGCAGCGTTGGGTGCGGCCCGATTGTCCCGTGATTAATGGATCATAAACTCCAGCTTGTGCCGGGTCAAGGTATAAGCCGAGGGTAGTGGCGCGCTCTGTTTTGCCTTAGTTGTACACAGGCTCGCCGTGCTTTGCCGCAGTGAATTGATCAGCTCCATTCTCGTCCCCACACTCATATCGCAGACCTCACATTTCGCGACCCACCCCTTGATATTTGATAGTTGTTCACGTTCGTTTGTCTGACGCATCACTCATCTTGCTGTCGGCCAATCTAGAACTTTCCAAACACCTGGGTCTCCTGTTTCTTCAGTCGGTAACGCTTGGTCACCCTTCCTAAATTTCCTCTCTTTCGGAAGTCGTCTCCTTCACAAGCGGGATACTCACCCACGCGCGCCCAAACCGCCAAGAAGCTTCGTATCTTGGTTATCTCTCCCAGATCTCACTCCATCAGCTTCCAGATACATCAACCATACATAGACGCGGTCTTAGCTTGGTGGTACTTTTCCGTTCGTAGCTAGACCCTCGGCTATCACGAGCGACCCTCCACTCTCTCTCTTATACCCAGCGATACGGTCCCAACATCTGTTATAAAAATATCAAAGCACAACCTGTGCAAGTCATAGGATTGCGCTCATTGTTCTTGTAGGGGGCGGCTTGAAAATCAACGAACACCCTTCGTCGGATCGACGATCAGAATCTTAGCTTCACTCACAAAAATTGATTGACGCTAGGATAGTACCAGGTTATTTGGGTCAGTAAGGAGATATATAGTATGATGATACTCGTACTTTACATCCATGTGCAACAGCCAGAAGTCTGAAACCAAGAGAAATACCCGGCTACTGAACACCGTGCAATGAGCCAAACGACCGGCTCGCAGTGCTCCGCGGCAGTTCCATCACGATCGTTACGAGTGCTTTACCATTACCGGCACGATAACCGATACTTCTCTGATGCCTGCGGCTTCAGCCCCACCCACGAGGAGCCATTAATTTCCAGAAGATTCAATCCTTAAAATCAATTTCCACAATTCCCTCATATTGTATCTTACCCCGGTCGGCGGTGCTTGTGTCTCGGTAGCTCTAAATTTGATCTCGCGTGTTTCGTAGTATATAATAAAAGAGATGAAACTGTAAATGCGCTCTCTATTTCAAATTTGGGGCTGCTTGCCTATCGAGAGATTTGAGTCTGCATAGGAGTGACCAACTGCGCTCGGTAAAAACATGGACGAGAGTAAAGGTATATAGATATTTATCTCCCCGAGGATACTACCTGCTAAATCATATTAATGAGCGCGATAGGGTGAAACGTTGATAATCACGTTGGGGGGGAGATATTATTTTACATTATACATTTCTTCAACTGAGTTCTTCGTGTAATAAGGCAATCGTTTGTGGAAGTGTAGTCTTGCGCTTCTCGGTTTGAAAACTTCGGAAACAAATATCGGAATACCGTGATGAGTTCTTCTAGGCGGGTCAGGGTTTCTATGTATGTTTGATCCTATCAATTACTATGCTGGAAGTTAAGGACCGTACTGGAGTCCTATTGGAAGGAATCCTTCGGGTGTATCGGGCCTGTGATCGTGATTAAAATAGGTATTTAAGCGAAGAATGACTTACGCGTCACATTCAGCTATCTCGGATCATGCCATATAATAAACGTAAATATCGAGCCCGAACTTGTCGAGGCCGGTGCAATTATTAATACCTACACGAAGATAAGTAACATTATTCCGTCACATCGGGTTGGGTATTTATGGATGCCAAAGCACCTCTCGAGATCCGTGGTTCGATTTCAAAATCTAGAAACTTGACGGAAACTCAACGGACACATGAAAATACCCAATCAATACCCAATCATTTTAGTTTACTCATGACGGATGCGATAACTCTATACGCTCTAGAAAGACGGACGAGAAAATCTCACTGCACAACGCGTTGGAGAACCTCTACCATGCAAAGAAAATGGGATCCAGGCACATGTGAAACGCGGAAGTTGGAAAAAGAAGTGTTACAATGCTGGGGAATTCAATCATTCTTAATGAGGACCAGACGTTATTTGATAATGTAAGGATCTCTGGCGCACAGCAGAATTCCTTCACTGCGTGACTCACAGTGTTCTACCGAGTAGGTTTGGGTCCGGGCTGCAACAGGTTTAAATGATCTTCAGGGACGGGATGCTTACCTGACGGTGACCATTTGCCGGAAGAAATGATTCAAGTGCGAATGTTGTTCATTTAACTTCGTTTGGCTTTCAGTACACCATGATCACCCCTTGGCAAGGAGGAGGCGAGGCAAAATCCGGCACATAGCGTAGGAGGGAGGCGAGGGGCCTGAGCCTTGAACACGAAACTGACTTGCCTTATTTATCGCTGTAGGATTTGTCTACATGTCTGATTGATATTTATTTCTACCGCTTTGCGTGTTCCTGGCTAAAAGGCCAACCGGCAACTATCGGCAATGAACCGGCACCTACCCCGGTAACTAAGAGATACTTAACATAGTATTACTAATTATTCCCAATATGTATATATTACTAATATATATGGAAGGAGAATCCCAGCTCATCTTTAAACACGAAAATGTACGCCATGCGTCTTTTTTGAATCTTGCGGTCCCTTTGCCCCGTGGGGCTCCACAGTCTGGAACACGATTTCGTGTCGAAAAGGACCAGGACGTTTATGCACGAATACAACCTTTTTTCTCTTTGTAAAAATGAAAACAACACTATGCATCCGATTTCGTTAGTGGAGGAGTTCAGGACGTAAAAAATGACAGCTGTATTTCAATCACTCACCGTATACCATGCCTATAGGTAGTTTTCAATTGAATCTTGTTAAGCTCGGCCTTGCGCTTAGTTGGCCGTCAGCTACTGAATTGAAGTTTATGCTGCTACCCTGAGATGATTATCAAAAGCATATGACTTATACAAATTTTCGGAGGACCGTTACCGTTAGCGAATCATGTCACCAACTTGGGTATCCAAAAAGACTGACACTCACTTTAAAAGTACCGGTGTCGTTATCGGATCCTGACGACTTGAATGACTGAGGATTCTGGAAGAATGTAAACGACCGCAACCCTTAGTGAGTCGTGATGGTACTGTTGACCCAAGCAAAGCCAAGTTAAGTTACATCTATCGCCCTATCATATACAAATCTTAGCGAAGTCAGAGTATGTTACTACGTTTATATTTTCCAAGTCTTCTCGGACAGTCAAATCGGAATTGCGTAATCACAAATGCGCAACCACTTGCCAGTGCGACTACTACTACTACTACTACTACTACTCCTACCACTAAGGAGATTGGTGTGAGAACAGTACTCTTAATAAATACTAGTGCTTTTTGGTCCCACTTAATTATCCTCATAGTTCCCGTAAATAACCCAGGAGGAGTTGGATTCATTCAAGATTCTCCCATCTCAACATTAATGAGAACGACGTGGCAGTGCTCTTTGCCACGATACAGAAATCCGTGCGCAACGGACTTTGAATTTGTAATATCACACTGCTTTGTTTTTTTTTCTCCTTTCTATTCTTTTACACAGCTCTTCGGTTTGTTATCGAACGTTAACTGGTTGCTCACAATTCCGACGCCAGTGGCGGGGCCTTTCAAGGATCCTAGTACGCTACATGTGATAATCCGTGACGTATATGGCAACCGACCGCCTGAGGGTATTCTTGGCTTCTCCCCCTCTAGTTCTGGGTCTTTCCTTTCATTCACGGAGAACACTGCGAAATATCTTGGTATTCATGGGGCCAGGCCTCTGGGATTATTCTCGTTGCCGCCCAGATCGAAGACGTATGCTTTTGTTCCCATAAGACGATTATGTCAGGCTTGTGCTTCGTCGGCGCGCGGAATTGATGTGTTTGCATGTCTTTCTCTGGAACTGTTTAAACTCCCCGCATGCTTTAGCCGCGTATTACCCCGCTTATCATGTCCTCATTTGATCAGACAATTCGAGATCTTAGTTTACGAAGCCTGATCTCTTCTGTCAGGTGCGATATAATATGGACACCCCCTTAGGACCCGATAAAAGGCAAGATTTTTTCACCCAACCATTCATCAGTCAAGCCCTGTTTCGTATCTAAACTCATACTACACTCTCGTCCTCGCACTCCACAGATCACCATGTGCACTTCATCATCGTTCTTATCGACACCTTCCAACCAGGTTTACCAGTCCTGCGGGCGCAAACTGTCCAACCTGGCCTCAAAGTCGCTGTCGTCAAACACGCCAATATTTATCCGCGGCAGACCCAACGAACCTCAATGCTGTCATTGCGGATGGAGGGGCGCCCATGCACCAGGGTGCCCTTTCAAGTAAACGACTAGAATACAAGTCTGTATAATGTTCTTCCTTTCCTTTGTCTCCTATTGTTTATCAGCCCCGTCGTCTTCAGGTCCCATTCTGAACACCGCTCGAGCGCCCTTCCACTTCTTATTATCTCCCAATTTCTTGCAATTGTTTTCTATCTCTGTCGCCGTATCTGTACCAGTCCTTCTGCATTTTCTCGTCGCCTAATTTTCCATCCTTGCTTTCTATCGCTGTCGCTGCTATCTATAATGCTGAAATACACATCATAGCACACTTTTCGTCGGTTTCCTTCTATATTTACTCCGTATGTCCTACACTGATCATTCTTCTGTAACCTGATAATTGTCACTCTCGCGCTCGAGATGACATGGTTTGTTGAATTCGTACATTCAAAGTATTCCTTGATGCACATTTCAATCATCTCCCGCCCACTAACTCTTATTGGACCACGAGCACCTCGGGAAAGTCACAAATTTGGAAAAGCTTAGTAGTATGCGTAAGAAAATGTCAACGCTGAGAACCAAGAAAAGGCTGAAACACAGACGGGCGATCCAAGTTATGAAAACCTGTCAAGAAACCCAGCTCATAGTGACTGTCTAGTTCTAAGGAGCTACGACAGACCCAAAAAGCTCGACGTTGAGCCTGATACTGGACTTGAGCATACCTACTGACAACAGGGTCTTCGACGAAATTGCCTGAATATGACTCGGTATGGGTGCTCTTCTGACCAAAATTTATGGACCGTACGATGGGGTACGACTCTGAAGTTCCACCATGGAAAGAGACTTGTACTCTCTGGGAAAAATCGTCATACTTGAATGGGATAAGTAGCATGACACGTATTATCGCTGTACAGCATCATGCCTCTATACCGACCATCCCTCGTACCGTAGCTTGGCACGAAAATTCACCACGGTGCTGAATTGGGGCATTAGCAGAAATGAACTTGTCAGTGACAAAGCGATGAAATTATAAGTTAGTAATGTAAAGAGAACACTCTGATAATTAAAGCACCTAAGTCGTATCATTGAACGGCAAACATCAGCTGAATGCAGGAACATATTCCAGCGATTGCAGCAGAATCTCTTCTCTCATGATCGTTTTATTTACGATGACAAGATTCTTTGACTGAGCAAAGGACCGCATTGGAAGTTGACGATGTGGTAGTACAAGTTGCCGTGCTCGTAGACTCGACGTCTTGGGCCGGCTGACTCGTACTTCCTTTTTGGGTTTGCCACGTATCATTATTCTTTTCCACCACCATCTACTTCATATTACTGCCACCTCTTCTCTACAGGTTCACCCTCTCTCTACCTGCGACGATGCGTAGCTCTAGGATTGAGGAGCATGCATACCAACACTTCTGCCTTAGGACAACAAGGTTCAAGATCTCGATACCAATATTGAGGTGGCTCGCCTCACTGACAATTGAGCTATCTCGAGCAATGGTGGAAGGATTGGTACGGGTCGTATGGGTGTCGCCTGCTGATACGAGTTTGTTACTTTCTTTAAATTCACTTATTTCTCTCTCTAGTTTTGTTCCATCACCACTCCCCTCCCTACCCCATCCGATGCGAAGATCAACGTCAATCGCGGACAACACCACCTCGGAACGTGCTTCAGATTGAGATACGACGGCTTGGACCACCGTTCGTGCTCTGAGCGGGGCAGCGAACTCTCCCTATGCCGTATTTGCACGTATCCCGGGTGCTTAAGTCTTGCTTGAGGCCGAAGTAATTGAGCTATGATATTCCACTTCTACAGTCTATAGAGCAGTACTGTAATGCTTACCATTTCAATTGGATTCAATTTGCAATGAAAATTCGGTTGACAAAATTGTCCTGCTTACTCAGAAGCCGTGTCGCGCAAAAGTTGGTATGCCCTTTTGCTTCTACTTTGTCAGTCATCGCTTTTTTTTTTTGAAGTGGGCCTTATTCTGAGACTAAGTGATTTGATTGGGGAATGATAGTATTCTTTTGCCAGTGCCGCTTTCCACAATTTAGTTTGCTCGTGTCGAAGAGACGAGGAACATCAAGCGGCAAGGATGCATGTGGCGACGATTGATCAAAAATACAGACGGTCGCATTAATTATGACATCTGTCATGTCATGAAGCATTCTGAGGTGGTGTACTAACCACGTTGCTTCCGTCTCCGCTTATCTCTCTCTGGCACTTTCTGCAGGGGGATTGGAATACAATCTTCGTTTTGTGTATCCCTCTTGTCTTCCTCTATTGCTCGACGAAATTTGAAGATTTCGACACTATCAGAGGCAATTTTTGAAAATGAGACGATTGCGCTATATCCGGAGTATTTCCCACGATGTCTAGGAGGTACGCCAAATCTTTAGGGTAAAATTCGGTCAAACTCACACTACGCGAAATTGACTGATGTAAATATCTTTCTTAAGTCTATATCTTCACTTTCGTGCAAAAACCAAAAACCACTGCCTATTTGACGAGGGTTCTTCTAAAAATAGTCCGATTTTGGTGGACTGTGCTTGTCCACGACTGTACATACAAGGGTTTTACACCGCTTTCGCACCTTAAAGGCGGTAATTCCGTGGCTTTTCCTTTCCGTGGCTCTGCCGTGAACTTCATTAAACCTGACGCATTAGGGTCAACTTTTTGATTTTCATCCAAAGTTATGGACAGAATGGGTCTCCGTTCTTGACATGAACCGTATGGAAAGATCATAGTCGTCTTCACACCTCTGGGCTCTGAGGCTGTATCGGAAGTGGTCATGACAAAGAATAGAGAAATTACGTAGAGCCCCAATGATATGACCGCTTTCGATGAGCGTTTGAACAGACATGTGAAGTATGTAGCTCAAGAATTCCAGCGGCCAAGAGGAAGCGGAGAATATTCCTTTTCAAAGCAGTAGAATTCATATTGCTAAGTAGCGGAATAAATAGCGCAGATTATGCGGTATCGATTATAGGTCTTTTCGGGTAGAGCGTCTGAATTCTGGGCCTTTGGCAAACCGCACTCGAAAGACCCAGAACATCGAGGTTTTCGGTAGAGATATACAAGAATAAAATCAAAATATTTCACAGCGAGTCAGAGACACCGTCATTAAGCTGAAGGGTACCAACCTGTCGTGCGGTAAGTACACAAATGACACAAAACAACCGCATATCCACTTCGTCAGTCCTTTAAGAAGAACGGACCATGGAGCGTATGTCAATGGAATTCCAAGCGTGAAGCTATCAAAAATAGATGTTTGCGGATTGTCACATGTCAATGACTGGTGAAGTACGCTGTCCAGGCCGATTTTGTTCCTCGAATCGGAAAAATAAAACCTCTTAACCATTAAAGCACAATAGAAGGGAGATATCCGTGAAACAAAAAGGCTCACTATCCTCCACACGTCTCGGAAAAACATCTCTATATGTCTCCGACACAAGTAGGACTAGATTTTTGTGCCTCTGCTGGGTTCAATCGGTGCATGAGCAATCTTGAACATTTTGACAAATTTGTCGCACGTAGATAAGCTGCTGCACATAAAATAAGCATTAGTGACGTCAAGAGAACCCCCCGGTGAGGGATGTACCACACTGTTATCAAAATCTCTCTTTGAATGCCAACCATTAGTGGACCGTATCAAAAAGCTCCGAGAATTCCATGAAATCCTCTCCTCCCGACACTTTCTTTACCAAAAAAGGCGATTCTTTCTAGTCACCGCCTTTACTATCGACTTCATGAAGTTCATCATTGGAAATCGGGTCCCTAGTACACAGATTAGGAAAGCAGAAGCAAATGTAGAAATATGGGCAGACCCTGTTCACTCTTGAATGGATACCCCCACATCCAGAAGAAAGACCACTGCTGATGCGAAGTCGTCAAGCGAGCCAAGTTTTGACGTTATCTCGTGACGCTGTGCAGCAGCAACGAGTTACGAGGGGTCCCTGCCATGCTCTACTGTTGGGATTTGGAACTTCAGGTTTGTGCCGGAAGATTCCTGAACATTCATCAATTTGGCACGATACTAGGATATAATTAGGTACTGCAGGAGAACATTCTAGATACATTCTGTAGTATTTAAGGAGCTTGTCTCAAGCTCTAGGAGATAACAATTCAGTATTCTCTACTCAGCAAGTCTCCCACTGCAATAGTTACAACACCAACAGCAGATAAATTCCGTGTTTGGTCGCTTCACTGTTCATTATCTTCCCCTGGGGTGACGCGGTGAGGTATTTTTACTCGTATCCAAGGCCAAAAGTGGAACTTGACACGTGGGGTTCTACTGTCAACATGAACGCAGCACTGCACGTACGTGCGTACGTGGGTGCAATAAGATTCATTTAGTGCAAATCAATTCAGACTCCACGGAAAAAGTGATCGGAAAGGAAGGGACAAAGAAATTACGTGGAGCCCTCAAAGAGGGTAATAATAACGTCAAGTTGGTTACGCGGGTATCTCCAAAGGAAGCAGAGAGCAGTCCACGCAGCGTGGAATCATAAGTCCTTTCGCACTGGGCATGTCAATTCTTGGTTCTTCGGTCATGGTCACGGACAGTACATGCAGAACATTTGAAAGCATGTTATATACCAATTCCAAAACACAGTACTATAATCTAAACAGTTGCATGAGTCAGAAAAGGTGTCATTATGCGAATGGATAACAACATACAGCTAAGTACACACAGTGTCACCCTTGATGAATTCATGATAATACCCGACTCTGCAGCTTGAAAGTGAGACGTAGCATCATATGGAAGGAAGAGGAATCGGACAGGAAGAACAAGTTATTTGCCTTGGCAATCCTCTCCGAAGAACAGACCGTCACGAGTCGAGGCCAGCGGGAGCAACGTCCTTGTATATCCACGTAACGATATGAAAGTGAATGTATATGGAAGAACGTTGCCTAGAACTGTTGACGTACTCTGGCCTAGCCCATTTTTCCATCAAACCAGAGGAATAAAACCTCTGCAGCGGCCAAGCATGAGGAGAGCGTTGAGACCGACAATGGCTCACCATCCTCAACCATCCCGTACTTACACTAAGGGGCTATATCACCGATGAGAACAATGACCTTAATCGTACGTGATGGTATTCCACGACAGCATGCTCATACGAGGAATTACTAGATTTTAACAGATAAATTTGTAAATGAAGTGAGACGCTTAAATTTCTCGGACTCACATGTAGTGAATTCATCAGTGATAGATCATCCCAGCTAGCATCGGTTGGCCCCTCTGATTAACATTGTAAGGTGGAACTCAGCTTTGATTTATATCGTGTCGCGTCTGAGTTCGTCTGATTCCGTCGTAGACATACGATAGAAAATATCAATGGAGGAAAGGGATGAACAGTTGGGTACGTGTAGCTGACTTGTGAAGTACAATAACGGTATCGGTCCGAACCTCAATCACGGCGCCTATACCCAGGACACCTGGTGCGCACGGGCCAGTGACGCGATTCCGTCGGAACTACAAAGACAAAGCGTTGTAATGACATAGGAGAAGGGAGAATGGAAACCGGTAGGGACGCGGCGAAAGGGAGATGATTAACACATTGATCCCGAATATTTTCCATCGTTGTCGCGAGCTCTCCCTCTTCTTCTCTCTCACCACAGCCTAGTTATGTCCTTTTGTTAGGCATTTGCCGAAATCCGGATATGAGAGCGAGGGGCGAAATGGGATGATCGAAACGAGGTAGGATCTGTTAGGAAAGATGTATGTCTTTAGAGCATAAAATGGATTTCTGCGAGGGTTAGTGAGGAGACCTGAGAGGTCCTGTTTGCGTGGTAAAGGGGTCAGTCAGTGCGAAGCAATTACTGTAGGAAGTAGCCGGTAAGCGCGAAGCTATTACGGGCCGTAGGTGAAGACAAGCGCTAGGCGTAGGTGTTCGGATCTGTGTCCGAAAGTGCTTGGCGTATCCAACGAGTTGTTCAGCAAGCGCTAGGCGTAGCTAAGGGTTCACTCAGTGAAGGTGTGTTGAAGGTAGTAGATTGATCGATTCTTCACAATGTGACAGGAAGTATTTACATACTAAAGGCCTCGAGCCATGAATATTCTACAATGTTCTATTATATTCTAGGATGAACAAGAAGAATAGAGAAAGTAAGAGAAAATACATGCGAGTCACTGCTAGGGCCGAGAGGGCCGAGTATCGGCATGTCTTGACTCATGCAAGCTTACGGATACTCGATATACGTAACGCTGTATTCACTCGTGATCATCATTATCTACAGATAGGCTAAGTTTGAATTTGAATACGTCCTTGCCCTTGCTTGTGTGAATTCGAGAAGCCAGCCAGCCTAAGCGATTCATCGCGAGAGATGCTTATCAAACTGCTGACTATCCACCAGTGCATACCGGGACTGCTACTTAATACTGAATATGCGGCAGGGACCACAAATAGTTCTCCTCCAAATTTTCTTCAAATTTGCCTTCTACGTCGATAAGGAAATTATCTCAACATTTTGAGAATAATATCATAGCCTGTCATCTAATGAAATCACTTGTTCAATGGACGAACTCGGAGACACATGCCTCGTTATTATCTTAGACTGATAGAACACAAGAACGATACTATGACTCGTCAGGTGCATAGCTTATCATCACCATAAAGCCATTTCTAAAGATAAACAGGTAGCACGACCCGACGCTCGTAAGCACTTCTTTGACAGCCCAAGACTTGATAAAAAACTTTACCCCGTTTCTAAATTTCGGGATTCTCCGGCCAAGGTTTTATTAACCCCCATGGGTGCATGATCCTGACCGATTAACATCGTCGCCGAATGCGACTGTAGGAAGGAAGATGCCATCGTTTCTGCCGTTTTGGGTGTGGTCGTTGGAAGGATAACCGTGCACTGGCCTTGACTCACTACGGCTTGGGAGCATTGCTCGTTTCGTTCTGGAGTCTGTATTATCTTTGACTTATAACTACAATTATTAGGCCCTTGATAATATAAATCGCTAGAACTATCATCGTACAATATCATGGAACGCATATCTATCCTCAGTTATCCTCAAGTTATACTTCCTTCTGTGAATAATCTTGTATGCTTCAGTAGTATCCGTCCCCGTCACTAGACTTACTATATTCTCGTATGTCATATTTATAAGATTGCACACCTCTATTTTGAATTGTTGAAAATCTCGATTCCCTGCTCCTGTTTGGTCTGATAACATGAGTCCTTTCTTCGCTCCTTTCCCCAACCTTTCTCACTCTGGATACAGTCTATTTTTGTGAATCAGCGTCCTTGGTCATCTCCGCCGAAGAACACCGCGTATTGTTGGAATCTGATTGAGCTCTCCTTAGCTAAGTGAGATTCTACGGCATAAGCAGATTCCTTTATTTTGCATCGTCGCTTGTCATTAGACTAAACTGATAAATGGGGTCTCAAGAAACAGACGCCTTCATGCTCCGTCGGAAGCTCTGACATCATGCAGGTTTACAGATACTCGGGGGAGTCAGAGTTAGCGATTATGGGACGATCATGAAAACGATTATTATATAATTCACAATAACTAGCAGCAATCAAAATAATATTCGACTTTATTTTATTCCGACCCTTCGTTGCGCAAGCAAATAAACGTCAGTCACACGGCCAAGATCCAGTTCCCGCCAAACTTCCTCTACCAGGCCTAAACGGCTGTCGGCGCCTTGCTGAATGTGATATAATTGCTCATGAGTGTCCGGCCCTAGCTGAGCAAATGGGCGTTGTCATGGAGGTAAGTTGCCAAGATGAAGAAAGAACTTGATAGTAGAAGTAAACTATTCAAGAAAATATTCAATAAATTCTTAGCAGGTTATGTTAGATGAGGCCGATGTAATCGTTACCGATAATTGACGTAGCAGAGTCAGGGAGAGTAAGGTGGCGATTATGGTCCATGATCGGACTCTCATAATCGGCTTCATAATCGTCCGTAATCGCTAACTCTGACTCCCCCTGATAACGTTGTTCCTATTAATCCATCTTGTATCCTCAGTTGGACAGGAAAGGTCACATCACCATGTGCAACGCAATAGGCGCTAGTGCTTATCCAGAGAAATTGACAAACCATCTATGTCTATCTATGTCATCGAAGTTTCCTATCCCTGTCACAGTGACTGTTACACCCATTCTCGATGTTTCAGTCTTCGTATCCATACCATAGGGATCCGACCGTTCCATCTATCTACAACATGGGAGATGATCATTTAGTACTAGTTCTCTCGTCACAACGCGCTCGATTGCTGCTGGATCGTCAACAACTGTGCTGTACGTGCCCAATAATCCTTCATTCAGCTGAAAGCTTACACCTGCTCAGCTTAATTTGCAGGCGGAGGTGCACGAGCCAAATTTACGATATATAAAGAGCAGGCAGATAACCTCGTGCTTCCTGAAGGTGCCACATGATTTCACACCAAGCACCCATCGCTGATGCGGAATTATGCCCTTGAGCGTGCGTACGAGTGGTATGAGTTCTTCAATGGTCCCATTTTCCTCGTCTCCGCATGTGATAAGGCAAAAGTGTAGGGACCTGCCGCTATGTCTAGGCCATCGGCTGATTGTAGCTATCGAACTTTCCTTCGCCTTTCCTGCTGTTTCTGAAGGGCAGATAGTCATCGAATCATCGTGGACAACACAGCTATTGACGACTAATCTCTTTTCCCTGATATTTTCGGTCCAACATCCGCCCTTTCTGAGGAAAGCCAAGGCGTCTTTATCCTTGGATTTACCATTTTTGTGAAACAAAAAATAGTGTTGGCAGAGTGCTCTCAGGGCTGTTGCCGGACGTACACCTAGAGAAGTTATCTAAGGATTTACCAGATTTTAGTTCAAGGCCACCCTACTCTCGTTCTCCGCCTATGTCGGGGACCTGCATGGGCGGTCCAAGGGGTTCTGGATCGAGGATACATTGAAAAAGACGAGTTGGTGAGAACATACATCTCATCCGATTGTGAGCTTCGTTTTAGAGAAAACTCGTCTCATACGTCGTTCACGTACATGTGGTAAATATTTTGCTCGTTCTCCTTTTATGCGCTTGATGTTTATTGTAATCAAATAATGACCCAGAAGAAAATCAAGCATGAGCAACCCTTCCGCTTTCGGATTTTAACCCTAATTTTGAAGCCTGAACCTTTAGTAATTAACTGTGGTTTAGGGGGATAGTCCCCACACGTCCGTACCAACTGACGCCAAGGACAATATCCCATACGCGACAACACTACCGGCTACCGCAGAGACAAGTGGTGTAGTCATTAAAACATTCCCGGAAAGATGCACGACAGTGAAGATTTTTTTCAGAACAGCGTTAGATTGGCATATACTAAGGGCTTCTACGTAGTTAATCAACCCATCTGTCAAGTTTAATGACTATGTGCTTTCAACTGTTCGATATCCTGTGCTATTCAAGTATCCGTATGTAAACTCATAACTGACCAAGATTCTGGAGAGCGATATTTTTGTTACCCATAATAGCGCATGGATAGAGCTAGTGTCACTAGTGCATAACAGCCCCGAAAAGAAGGTTCGTCCATTACACACCATCGAGAAAGTGCTTACTTCTAGGAAGAAAAATGATCCTCTGGTGGAAGCGATGAATACCACGAAAATAGATGAAACTTTCAAGCCCCCGACAAAGACAAGTTCTACCAACGTGAGAAAGGCCCTTACGTTGTGCATTCTGACGGCCTGCACTGAAAATGACTCTGTAGTCGTCTAAACTATCCGTTGTAGGAGAGTTCCTGTCTTTTCGGCTTAAGCTAGTTTTATGGGTGGTCGTGTGCGAAACTCATAAGTGTCGTGATGCTGACATGCGTTGAAACCAGGAAATGCAGATTATCACAGTAAAACTGAGTACCACGGTGTTTAGGCGGAACGGACCATCTGTTGGAATTGGAATTGATCCGTAACTCCATGGGCAAGAAGAATTCTGCGTGGTAGCGTGGAGCGTGGCTGCGTGGCTGCGTGGTTATCTGTGTGGTTGTCAGCATGGTTGACAAATCCCAGAGGCGATAAAAGTTCCATTAAATACAACTCAATGCGCTCTGCTCCATTCGACCGCTGTGTTCACTGGGTCATTTTATGTTAGTACTGTCGTAAGCTCTGAATAAATATCCTTGTGAATTTGTTCAGGAATATCTTTTGCTACCTGTGTCAGACCTCAGACCTCGGATCTCTTCTTCTGGTATAGCTCATGCAAATGTTCATCGGCAAGGATAAATTTGAGCAATATCTACATCACAGGTCCGAGGAAAACTCGCATGAGCATCGAAACGAAGACACATCAATTGTTAGAGTGCAAAGTAGATATCTATACAGAAGATAACTCATCCAAGCACTCAGAATGTGAGAGACACGTCTGAGGCATAAAGTACAACTACGACGGATATATGCTGTTTGGTATACAGTGTGAATGTACATAGACAGGTAAAATGGAAGAAAATGAACCGTAAATACACATATGTCCATGGAATAATGCGGGTCCGACTACGGGCACACTTGTAACTCCAACATCAATTCCTGGAGGAATTATCCACTTCAATTTTCTCTCAACACATGTTCCAGTGTTCGATGCAAGTGGTCAGTATCTATTTTAACTCATTGCTTCACCATACATGACATGATTGACAGGAGTGCATGCATTTTCTAGGATATGTGGAATGTTATGTACCAAAACAAGTGAAACAAGCGGACACTCCATCACAGAATTCCAAAGAAACCAAATTTTTCAAACAGGAAGTCAAAGCTCCGTCAGCCCCATTGGAACTGAAGGCTATTCCCCATGCAGCCTGGACCAGACAGTTCTGCAAGAACAAAGGACAATGGAGAATGGTTATATCTTCAGTTCCGCACTAAGGATGTATCCACTACCACCAATAATTCCAAGCTAACACATGATGGTAAAAATACAGCACCGGATCTGATGAAGAGTTAAAACTTGCAATCATTAATGTAGGAGATAATATTATAACTATCAGAGGAGTATAATAACGAGTACTCCCACAAAACAATGATACGCACGTCTGCGTGGTGGCGGCGTGGCGTGCGTGGCGGCGTGGTTTGTCAGCGTGGTCATGCGTGGTAAGCCTGCGTGGTAAACCTGCGTGGCTGCGTGGTCGCGTGGCACGCAAGCGTGGTACCACGCAGGTGACCATGCAAAATTTCTAGTGCCCGTAACTCCATAGCTGCTATAAGTGGAAATGTCGCCATATGTACATCGGTTAATTGGCTATGTATTTCCTGGACTACGTACAAGTTAGTTATTACTATAGGTACAATGGTTGTATTGAGGTAGCTATAACCTGGCTAATGAAACCTCGCCAGCTTCTTAGCCCACACACTCTCTGGTATACTTTGCACATCATATTTATAGAACAGACCGAACGCATCACGATTTCTCACACTATCTCGGTGTGTATGTATCAAGGTTAGGTTTCTTGTTCGCCTATATGCGTGACCGTCATCCCATCGCATTGATCGCAATATGTCACCGAAGACGACAGATAAGAATTACTTACGGCGCACCTATTGTAGCACAAATTTGAATGCATCAAAATGTGTCTAAGAATAAGTAGTGACGACCGCGGCACAGGGGAGTATGTTATTGAGGTTTTGATTTTTTGAACATTGCATCTCCCAACCATACCTTGTTTTTGCATTTTAAGGGCTGTTGTAAGTGAGAGGATAAAGACGCCATCAGAAGCATAGTTCTTCTCTCTGTCGTGCCATATTCTCCTATGTCAACATAGATCAATCCAGAAGGCTACAAATTGTCTGCCGTTCGATCCCGTGATCAGCTCTGATGAGAAACTTGTGCGATTACTTTTTAAAACCCATTAGTGTATATTTCTCTTCCTACACAATGGGCTTAGCAACCCAGGTGATGAGGTGCCATCTATTATCGGAGAAAGCATCTGGGAGTGGAGTGGTTTGTTGTGCTGCACCACATAGGCTTTTCGCTGGTGCGAAGCCCTAGGATCACTTTCCTATACACCCACTTTCAGACCCATCCCGTTCTCGTGTCTTATCATGTCCATACTATCTCAAATCAGAATGTGGTTTCGTTCTTTCCCAAGGCTTCGCGCGTAGATAAAATATAAGATAACGCTCCACAGTGGTAGGCGCACTCTTCCGTCCTACCATTCTTATGCTCACCTTTGTAAGGCTCAAGCTTGACTATACCTTTATGGTGGAGCACGAATATCATACAGATTTATCTATTGTACGTGTTTAATAAGGACTCCTGTGATGTTCGCTTCCCTTGCTGGCTCCGAGATCTTACTACCACTTCCTGATAGTTGGCAAGGAAGTCCATGTTTTCCATGTTGGATTTAAGAGAGGCTATATTTCCTGCCATGACCCCGTTGTCGTTTAGCGGACAGAGCCAAGCCGATTGTACGCTGGCCCCGTTTCATAAGCACATACGAAGATGTCGTTTGCTGGGATTGCAGACGTCTTTTTGGGCGTCAGTGATGGAGGCAAGGTTTGTTAACAAGTCTATGTACCCTCAAATGCGAACGACCCATCGTCGCTGGGAGAGTGCTGGGCGTTCGCATCATTATAAAGGCAAACACGGTGTGGGAAGGAACAACAGGGTCCGTGGATCATACCTGGTTAGACGGAAGTGGCATGCTTCTGATTATGAGCGCGGAAGAGGTTTGATCGTACTTGGGATGTAAAGGATCTGCCACGGCGGAGGGGGGGCTATTCAACCCAATAACTGAGTATGAATGGGTGTATATTTCCAGAGCAGAATTAGGTCAAAGACATGACATGACGGTAGAAATCCTAGATAATTGTAAAGAAAAAGCAAGAAATCGCACATATGTAGGCAGTCCGAAGGCATAGGTAAACACAGATCAAGAAATGACATAGCTAACAGTTTTTATAGAAATCATATCCCTTACATGGGAAAAGTGAGTTGTAGCGCTCTATGTGCAATACTTTCAAGATTTGAGTAAAGGTCCTTAGATGTAATGGTCATTGAACATGACCAGGATTCGAACGCCCAACCTCTCTGTTGTGAAAAACGGGGGATGAATAGATCAGTTCGTTCCCAGTTAGTACATGCGCGGTGTCAGGCCAATAGTATTGCGCTTGGCTGAGCTCTGCAAAAGCATGCAGATGTACACTACTGTACCTACTTATATACTAAATACTAATTTACTAGAATCTTCTACAACTTTCCTAATATTTCTTTCTTAATCAGCAAGCTCGGCATGATGCCGGATTGCCATCATCTCGGCTCAACTCTCAAATCCCAACACTCTCTGAGCGACATGAAAAAATCAGCCTGGGTGCTTCATATCAAGTGCTGCCACAACAGCAACCACTCACACAAAATACAAGTCTTCTAGGAATCTTAGATGCTCTATTGTGACATGAATTGCATTTTGCCCGTAAAGGAAACGATTCCTGGTGTCGACCAACTTATTCAGCGAGCTTTATAATGAGAGTTGGATTTAAGAAATGACGCTGACGCACAGCTCAAAATAGAAGGGATCGTGCCATGTCATTGGGCTACCAAGTAGATCTAAATCGTTCGGTGTATCATGGTATCAATATGTATAGTAGTCATACTGCTGAATGTACTAGTGTTTTAGTAGGAGCGAGGCTGAACTAGATGGGCCTGTACTCTTCTGCGCGTATATTTTAGGGTCTATCTTGGAGAATTGGGAGCGTTTCTCACTCTTGGACATAGCGAGACGGATTCACCGTTCATGGTGTTGATTTTAAGAGTAGGAATGACATTTCATGAGTAGAGACTCTGATTTGTTTTATTGACAACGTTGGGATGAATACGTGATGAGATTGATTTCTCTACAGAGATATTGAGATGAGGGTAAAATCATAAGGGGTGGGATTGGTGGTTCGAAACCTCTTGAAGCAATAGATGGGTTGGGGGGGAGCTTTTTGGGTAACTGGAGAAGGCGTATGCGGGACCTGGGCCTTAGCAAAGAATTCGTGTTAAAGATAGAAGGTAAAGAAAAAGGTGCAATGGCAATGTATAATGAATAAAGTTGCCAAATCATGTGTGCTGCATCGTTTCCCAGGCTCTGATGTTGAGACAAAAAAAGCGTGGTATAATATCTGGTGTGAGATATGTTTTTTAAGCGGATTAAGGTCGTATGGTAATGTTATATTCACATATCATTAGCGTATCTTTTCGCCGTGGTTTTCAGGCGGATGCAGCCCTTAGGATCCTCGGGCACGACTGTTATCACCCTCGAACCTAGTTTAATAAAGGTTGCCTGTACTGGTCCGGATCAGTTGACTGCCGATGCTTGTACTTTCATATTTTGACAGACTTTCTCTTCTCTCTCGTACTTTGGTCGCTGAGCTCTTTTCTTATAGTCTGTATAACTACACGCCACACGCTCTTTCTCAGACAGCTTAGAGTTAAATGCTTCATCGAGCGTAGAGCAGTAATCCTGGAATTGGAACGAAGGAGCTCAACGGGGAAAAGAATCTGTAATGGTGAGTTGTTGCATATCTACCAGCTTTTTCTTTTCCGACGTTGGTTAGGTGCAGATCCTTCTTATATTTTTATTAATACTGATCCGTCTTGATGACGCCACGATAGTCATCCAAGTTCGATGCCTCTTCAGCCTCCCGGTAACCCGAATCAGGGCCATCTTGACAAAATGCTCATTATTTTGTTTTCTGGGTCCATCCCAGATATTTGCTATCCCATGAAGCAACTAACGTTCCATCAAACCCGTTCCATTATTGCGTATAGTGGCGGCGAATTTATTGGGCATGTATTCGTCTTGTATTTCCAGCATGGCAAGCCGGTCTTTACTGGAAACCATGTCGATCGCCCTTCTATACTCTTTCGACCCATTTGTCAGGTAGGGTAATGTTCTTTTCCTAGTGCTCTTACCCTAAATACTGGTATAAATGGGAGTAAAAGTAACGGATACTATCATGTATCTGCTTACCATGTTCGCATCGCTCCAGAAAATTTCGAGCCAAAGCTCTGCTGCTTGAATATCAGGAAATCATGGTTCTGTCGCCTTTATTTTTGCCAGCTTCGTACTCATAATGCCTGTTATCGCGTCCAGGATGAATAAAGTAAAGGAATGACGACGCTCTATGATAAGCATTCTCCTACCTTTCTCATGATTATCAGCTGTAATAAGGCTCTGCTCGTTCATAGGAAGGACGGGTTCTCAGCTGAGGATGACCTTCCAGTTTTCGGGTTCGACTTTTGATGATTGTGGTGCTTGTTCTCCTTGTGCGGTTTATTCCCAGTGAATTATTTTCTCTTATCTGTTCTCCTTTTTATATAACCGACGACGTTGGTGCTAGAGTATGGGACCAGTACCATTTCTCGTTTATCTCATGTACTATAGTAGGGAAAGCTCTACTCGTATCCATGTATGTATCACTTTCTTAATATATCCAAGTCCTCATATCGAATGCTCGAGAAGGAGGCTCTATGCATTTCGTTTTCCTTACGGAACCGTCTTGCTTTCTATCGGATACTGCTCCACCGACCGGCTATATTCAGACCGATGTTGACCAGCAGAACTGTCGATCCTCGTTTGTAAAGCCGTCATTTCACGAATTTTACCGTAGGTCAATGGAAGATTGGCCCTGTCAAATAGTGGACAATTCATAGCTTCTACTAGGATGAATGCGGTTCAACTCTGTGGAGTGGCGGCTAAGAGTACCGATCCAGAAACCAAATCCTGTGAGGTATACCTTCGTTTCGTTTGGCATCGCGCGAAAGTCAAATGAAAGATAACACTCCACGGTAGGTACTAAGCATACCTCTCCGTGCCTCCGTTCTTATTCTCACCCACACAAGAGTTCACATCCGACTCTTCCTTAACAAAGAGAGATCGTGATGAAAAAAATCTTTCTGTCGAGTCGTTTTTCTCGTACCTATTTGGTAAGAACGTCCATTCCCCTTACACATTTTTTGAGATCGGACTACGGCTCCTTGACAGTTAGCGAGCATGTCTCTTTTATTCTATTGCATGCTTTCAGTTCATCAATGGTACACTACTGCACCACTTCCATAGCCAAATAATTATGGCGTAGTCTCATCGGTATTCTCATCTATTAACATTTTAGCCTCTTGGTCGTCAACTCCCGGTAGTATCCGTGCAATCCTCCTTTGATATGAGGATATGCTTGGTGCCATACTTTACTGTTCTCTTTACAGCTGTTTATTCAGGATGAGTATATCATACCCTAAAACGTCCCTCCAGCCAGCCTCTGGTAAACTGGCAATATCTACTACATACGAGCAGTCATGACACTGAGCAGCTGCTTTAGATCAATGGGAGACCGGCCTTGTCTAGTAATATACTCAACAAGATATTTTCTGAAATGATGGCAGTTCGATTCCGCGTGGCAGCGGCTCACGGTTGGTGCCATATTTTTGGCGTAGACTATTGAAATCCTTAGTATAGCGGGCGCTTAAGCACAAGTACGATGAATGAAGTTGTTATTGAATGTACCAAATTACAGTGTTATTTAAATGAAACAGCGTAGTCCATAGCATAGCTAAGTATCATAGGAACATGAGTATCTGAGGAATAATTACCATAGAAGCAAACAGTGCTGTACTCAAGAGTACGAGCGAGCACAATGTGGGTTGAACCTAGTTACCATAATAGGACACCAATGGATCAATCCGTCAAGTTGGCTTCACGCCGACTTCCAGCTTGTATTCCAACATAGACGAAGGAGAAGGGTGTTGTAATCAGAATCGTGGCATTTCAACGATTCTTTTGTTAACAAGTCAACGTATTTTTAAAGAGTAGCACCCGTGAATCAAGTTAATGCTTAGTCGCTGGTAAGGAGTACTGCATATTTTTGATTATACTCATTTTAAAGCTCAAGAGAGACTTGGTCATATATGAGATAAAAAGAAGTCTAGCGCTGTCTGTGCGGTTCATTTAAAACACATATCCGGGATTTGAGTGAAGGTAAGGACACTATATCAATGGGAATCATGGTGCATTGCTTGCTTATTCTATGTGTGCAGAATTCGAACGCTCGATCCCTCCGAATGGCAGGGAAAAACCACACAAATTCATGAGATATATGTCATAGCACCTTCTACCACTACAGCAACAGCTTGCAAAAATGTGCAAGTTCTAGAATTATTAGTTGTAGTATTCATAAACCTTCGTCTGATTTCAGCCAATGAATTAGCAAAGATGTTGGTAAAGGAAATGATTCTTCGTGTTGACTCAATTATTCTGCGAGCTTTGGTATGAGAACTAGGTTGAATAAATAATTTTTTTTGCTACTGAATGGATTTGAACCATTTAGCTACACGCAAAGTGTGTTGTACCATTGGTACGTAGTAGCGAAAGTCATTCGTGCACATTAAAAAAATCATCGACCATGAGAGTTTTATTACCAACCGAATAAACAACGTTGAACAAGAAAATTGTTTACTTATAAAATGTGAGGATGTGGTGAAAATAGTCTGCAATCCGTGCAAAACCAGAATGAGAAAGGGTGTTCTGCATGGTATTTTGATGATGTTGAGAAGCCGATTTGAGAGGAAAACGCAGCTTAGGTAGGAATAGCAACATCGTGGATTAGTCCATTTCACTGCTTGCTTCTGGTCATGCTTGGTCAACATGCGTGCAGGGGGGATCTGGAATGTCGGCCCGGAACACCCGGCAGGGAGGAGTGCCGGTCACGAAAACAATTATATGACCGCAGATTTTCATGCCATCATAGCTATTTCTGAGGTTTTAAACCTTCCTCTGATTTTTTTTTGCCTTACCTTTGGTGTACTTTCGCTATCAATTTGATCATAATATGCAGTTTGTTTCTATTTTTGGAATATTATCACCCAAGGCCGCCGTGGCTCGATTAGAAATTTTATGGTCGTCTACTCCTGAATGGACTATTACCAAGTATGACATATAATATGACTATATCATGTGCTGTCCACATGGTTGTGTAGGGGATGTAAGAAAGGGATGCAACAGAAACAGAATGGAGCTGGACAGGCGTTACATGGAAATATGATATTGAATGACGTGATATATTAGGAGCTACATACTGCACGAAGTAATTTATTCGACCCTAAGGAGTTTTTTCAAAAGTTTTGACAGTTTTAACCGTATAGGAGCAAAATGAAAGTGTTAATGCTCTACATGCAGATCTTTTGATGAGTACCATACTTGTGTAACATTCGAACCCTCGACCTCTGCAAATCAGGAAAAAAACGTCAAGTGCTCACTGGTTAACCGAGGTGTTGCCGCTACACCAACAGTCTGCAAAAGCTTACTGTATTCTATGAGTCCTGATTTTCCTTGTGTCTTGCACCCGGCGACAGATGTGAATGTGTACCAAAAGGTTCTTAGTTGTGCAATTTCGACACGAAGATCCACGGTCCCACCTTGTTCCGATATTTATGGCAACGAAATTAACCGGGTCAGAAGCTGAATGTGAAGGAAGCGTATTCATGGTGTTAATTGAAGTATTCAGTGAGGTTTAGGATGGTATCGATGAAGTAACATCATCACACTGCGCAAAAAAAAGATCCTTGTTCTCTCTCCTGGGTATAGGCTACTATCTCAAATCAGAGTGCAACGTCTCTTCTGGCTTCGCGCGAAAGTCAAATACGAGATAACGCTTCGCAGTAGGTGCTCTCTTCTATCCTTCCATTCTTATGCGCAACTGTACAAGGTACAAACCGGACTATACCCTTACGGTGAAGTACGACAAAGATATGTCACGTCACTCTTCCCATCTTTTCCGTGAAGGCAACTCATGATGTTCAGGGCCCTCCTTGTACTTTCGAGATATCCAATGACTACCTCTTCAGAATGAGCGAACGAAGCACTCTCCTTCCACCATATCATGTAGGCCTGTTTCCATAGTCGTAATCAAGGAATTGTGGCGCGGGGCACTCGTCCATGTTTTCCCTGTTGGAGTTTTTCGATCATCGACGCTCGGCGTATCGATTGATATCAGACTGTACTACCTGCCACAACCCCATTTTTCTTACGGAGATCTTTTGAGGCATGGATAACCCACAAATGGATGCGCCAAAGTGAAGTCCATCTAAGAATTGTGGAATCACGAACATCTCAGTATTCTAACGACAATGTTCGATTCCCCTAGCTGACTCTTGTTTACCACCATCGATTAGAAGGAGGCTTGGGGCAAATGGACGGTTCGTATTTGACGACAAATGAGCCAAGTGTATATACTGTGGAGTTCTGAATATCTAACCATAGTTTAGTAGCACATTTGAGACGGTTCGACTTGCCCTGCTGACAATTTTATATACTCTGTATTGTCGAATTTTTGGGGATGGTTCACTTTAAGGGTCCTACTCTTTATGAGGGGATCCTTTCCTGGAGTGTTTTGGTAGGAGTCAGGCCGAACTCGATGATCCTGTATTCTTCTAAATGTATATTTGTGGTCAGTCCAGATCAAGTTCATGGTGCTGATCCTGAGCGTAAGCCATGATGTTTCATAAGTAGGGAGGCTTATTTGTTTTCTTGAATGGATAAACGATAAATACTATGGGCGTTTTGTATGAGATTGATTTTCCTACGAGGTCTTTGGATGAGGGGGCAACCGATAAATTCTCTGGGGGCAGAATGAATTCGTGGTTCTTATCCATCTTTCGGCAATAGATGGGCTGCGAAAGTTTTTTGGGTAACTGGTGAACATGTATACGGAGCCCGTGTCTCACAGAAAAACATTCATAGTGAAGATCGAAGGTAGGGAACAAAGTGGAGCTTCACAGTGTTTAACAGGGTTGGAAAGTCGCACACGCGGTTTAAGAGGCTACTATCTTCTTTCTCCCGCAGCGGAAAAGCATAAGGATACTGTTTTTCTTTGTACTCCCTACAGTTGAGCATAAATAGGGAGTATACGTGAGCCGAACAGCGAACACATGACCTACCGGTAGGAATGTAGCGTCGATGGTTCGAATCCATTGGTTCGCAATCAAGGAGCATTGTGATTCTGTTTTTCGCATTGGCCATCGTGAAAATTCAGCCCGTAATTAGGTTCAGTTCACTAGTTCTTTGTTTTTTGTAGCCAACGTACGTGATCTGCTGTGATGTCTGTTTTTGAAGCGGGCTAAGGATGGATCAGGTCGTTTAAGGCATTGGTTCTAGTTCGTGTAGTGGTATTATATTTCGCATAGCATCAGCATATATTTTCGCTGTAGTTTGAAGGTGGGTGTATAATTTGGGATCCTGATCCACGGCTGTTATTGTTCTCGAGTTTTTCCGAGGTCGAAGTTGATTCAATGTTGCCATACTGGTCCGGGTGTGCCGATTGCCGATGCTTGTGACTTCATATTTTGACGGGCTTTCTCTTGTCTCTCATGCTTCGGTTGCGCTGAGATCTTTTCTGATAGTCTATGTCAGCACTGGACACACACTCTCGATCAGCTTCTAATTGAATGCGCCATCGAGCGCAGATCAGTAAACCTGGAATTGGAACGAAGGGTATTCGGAGCCAAGCGGGGACAGGAATCTACAATGGTGAGTTTTGGTATATCTACCAGCTTATTCATTGCTGACTCAGTTTGATTCGGTGCAGGTCCTCCATGTATATCGTCATTGATCCCGATCATCTTTGTCTCTCCAACAAACCTCCATCTTGATCACGTGACACCAGTGATCCAAAGTCGACGCATCTTCAGCCTCACGGTAACCAGGATTAGTATTACCTCACCCTAAGCCTCGCCCTTTTCCTTTCCGTCTCCCATGCAGATCTTCGTCATTCTATGAAACTAACGCTTCGTCATGGCGAATTCATTAGGCAGCTAGCTATATATCAAGGTACCGCCCTTGTGTCTTCTGGAAGCTTCGTACTAACAATGGCTATGATCGAAGAAAAAATGACACTCTAGGGTGAGTATTTTCCTTCCTTGCTCGAGAGCTCAATATTCGCGAATGTAATAGAGGATAAAAAGGGCTCAGACGGCTATCCACTGGTTCGCCAGCTCACCTACAGTGTTACCAGTGCAAACCTTCTTTGATATGAGGATATGCTTGGCACCGTACTTTACCGTTTTTTTACAGCTGTTCATGGAGGAGGAGTATATCATACTCCAATGGGCCCCTTTATCGGTCCTTTGGTAAGCTATCAATATCTATTATATGCAAGCATTCAGTATACTGAACAGCTGCTGTAGATCAATGGGTTATCAGCGCTGTCTAATAATGTACTCGAAAAGGCATTTGCTGGGATGATCGCGGCTCGGTTTCACGTAGCAGCAGTTCACGGATGGCGCAATATTTTTGGCATCGACGAAGGAAGAGTGTCGTAATTAGAACAGCAGTATTCCATTGATATTTTGTTAACAGGCTGGGTTATATTCAAAGGTGAAGAAAAATAGCAGCATCCATGATAAGTCAATTCATTCTTGCAAGCAGAGAATGCCGCATGTGTCTGATTATGCCTGGTTTAGGGCACATGAGAGACTTGGTCATATATGAGATAAACAGAAGTCAAGCGCTATCTGTGCAATACCTTCAAACCACATATCTGAGATTTGAGTGAAGGTAAGTAACATTGCTAGATCAACGGGAATTATCGCGCTCTGTTTGCTTATGGTACGTGTGCAAGATTCGAACGCCCAACCTTCAGAACGGTAGGGAAAAAACACACACATTTATGAGATTCACCTCATAGCAGTTGTTACCACTACAGCAACAGCCTGAACAATTGCGCTAATGTTATTAATATGGTATTCCCACACCTTAACCTGATTTCGTCCAATAAATTAGCAAAGAGGCCCGGAAAGGAAACGATTGTTGGTATCGACCAAGATGTCCTGTGAGCTTTGGAATGAGAACTAGATTTACTAAATAATGTCTGCGTACTGTTCAAAAAAGGACGGATTCAGTCTTCATGCTACCGAATGGATTCGAACGATTTAGGTGCACACACAGTGTTATGCCATTGGTACATAGTAGCTATACTCCTTCGTGTACATTATGAAAGATATCTGCCACGAGAGTGATGAAACGGGATGTATTGATTGTAGATAGTCTAAGATACAAGCAAGTAAGGTAGTAGTAAAAGATTAAGAGGCGACGCGACGAAAAGGGAAGGGATAATGGGAATGATAGAAGGTGTAGGTAAACATGTATATGCAACGCACGACAGGTGTACTATTCCATCTATGAAGGAAGGATTAGCAAGAAGAGGAGCGGAAAAAAGACGTTAAATGAGGACGAGAGATTCAAAGGCAGATTTTTTGACTAAATGCATCAGCTTCAGGTATTTTTCTGTTGACCGTAAGTGGACCGGGCATCGCAGGCTGACGAAGAGGTCATAGAACGCCTCTGGGTTACTCCGGAGTGTTGAACCGGTAGAGGTACGGTCCGATCTTCCCGTCATCCTGTGCACATCCGGGCAGGGTTTCCCTACTTCCGAGGATTACTCGGTTATTATCCTCCTTCAAAACACTGTGGGAAAATCTATTTGCTGCATCATTTGCCGAGGCCACTATCCTGACTGTGTTGTGGGAATTTTTCTATTCGAGGCGGCTCTTGCCGAACCTCCCGACCGCTTTTCTCGGGGGTGCTTTTTTCAATTCGTTGCGGCCTTGGCCTGCTCGCCTGTTTTTGTCTCCTCGTTATTTCTTTGCGAAAGCTTCTTTTGTTGTTCTGCGTTGTCTGGCTCTGTTTTTTGTTTTGGCATTGCGTCTGGGAAACTTGTCTACGTAGCTTTCTGCGGTGGTCTTTTTGTCTCCGCTCACTCCGTGCTCATCCTTTCTCCGTCGTCCTCATCCGTTCCAACCCTTACGTATATATTTTACTCGGTTATAATGCTACTTTGAGTTTACTGTGGGAAAATCTATTCATGCCAATTGCCGAGCCTACCTACCTTCCTTGACTGGTGTGAACGTTTTCTATTCCTGGTTGCTGTTGCAGAGTCTACGACTGTTGCCGTATCTGCGTGGTCTTTGTTTCACTTTGAATTATATGCGTGTCCGTTGCTGGATTAGTTATGCTATACACTTAGAAGCCTATTATTCTCATCCCAGTCTTCGCCAGTTTTACTTGTCTCGATATGTTTGAGATTAACTTGACCTTCAGGGTAAGGTCTTTGTAAATATAAGACTGACAAAATGCGAGCTAGTGGTAGCTGAAGGTCACCGCTGAGCCAGTCTTTTTCAAACCGAATGTGCTGGTTGTACTCATCAAAGACATAAGACTGGGACTTGCCACGAGCAGAGATGGCACATTCTCCATTGGTTCGTAGCCACCCACCGCTACTATCACCAGCGATCCATCATTCTCTCTTGGACCCAGAGATACGGTTCTGCTGGTAACAGGTTTTTGATACGATTGGAGAGCGAAGGATATGGTCCACGTACACAATGAAACATTGTCTTTACTGCTTCCTTCATTTTTTCTACAGCCCGCCGTCCTCCTAGCCAATCGTGTTAAGATAATGATATCTCAGTCATACACACGGTAGTGATAGTGAACAACTAGATTGTGGTGCCCTACTTGTCAAGAAAATGATATCCAGGTAACGAAACATGTAAGGAATAGTAACAGAATAGTAATAAAAGTATGCACACCTCAGACACACGGTGGTGGTAGTGAACAACTGAGGTGTGGTAAAAGAGCTCGTCCGTGGTTAACGGCTCAAGTTAGGGGAAGTAATCTAAATATAAATGTTAAGAAACGATAATGGAGAAAAATGTGGCCGTAAAAAGGTACGGAGAGAAATCTGGTAGTGGGACGAAAGGAAGTCGGAATGAACGCATGTGATCGCTTGCTCTGATAAGGTGTCGTTCGGTTGCTATCCCGAATGGAAAAAATCAACAATGAGGATCAAATCTGAGCGGGTAGTACTGTGTCGAACAGTGAAAATTTAGCTAATGTGGTACTGGTCTACTACAGAGCCCTGGAGCCAGGTATCAGCTATTCCATGAATAACTAAACGGTTGAAGAAGTCAGATGCTGATCCATGCCCTGGCAACTATTGAATGGGCCCAGGGTTCTGAGCGAAAGCGGTAGGATCCGAACGGAGAGTGCGTCAGCCTGAGGACAAAGGTACCGCTTTCTGTAGGGACAAGCGTTGGTGGTTTCCTCGGGATTTTCGATGTTCGGAGTTATTAGTCCACTTCCGATGTCGTAGGTCGTCATCTTGCTTATAGATATGAGCACGGAGGAAAAAGTACGGCAGGCTGTTCATTTACCTTTCACGATTTCGCGCTTTTGAGATGCAGCCGGTAATAGATGGAGATGGGTCGGGTTTAATAGCTACAGCAGGAAGTGTCGACTCCAACACAGAAGGAGAAATCGACTATCTGTGGCTCGGCGTACTGAGCTATGGACTCGCAAAGTCGTTTCGAGTTAAGTGGTTGCAGCCACTATGTGGCCGATGGCATGTCAGGGTCGCCATATGGGATATGACTGATGCCGGACCCAACCAAATTTTATACTTTAAGCTCGTAGATACGACCCCGGGAAGCTCAAACAATTCGACACCAAGGATTCAATGAGGACTTCAAGTTGAGTATACACTGAACGAGAGGAGGTACCTACGATCTTCGAGTTAGGCATTCATCAAGATAAATGAAAAGATACATATGTGCCAGCCGCATTCATTCGGAGTCGACCGCAAATGGAGCACACATTGCGGTCAAAAAGAGAGTCTCCTCCCGGATCTGCAACACATGTCCGTTTTCCGAGGATTTTTGGGGCCTTCCTTGTGGCACCCTACTAAGGTACCTGTTAGAGCTAATAAAATGCATGGCCCTGAGGAAGGGGCTTAAGACGAAGGCGATGAAAAAAGGGGGAGCTGAGTTGATGGCGCATCGACGATCGGGATGGGGTACCGGGTCTCTTTTCCCGTTTATAATGACGGCGTGCAGTTGGCATATGTTTAACCGCCCAGGATTCGGCTGTTTTCTGTAATTTGTAGTGGGTTATTTACGGCAATCCTGAAGCAAATGTATGTTACCGGCATGGGATTGAATGATCACATACGACTAATTATGATGTTGTCTTTCTAAGATTGTGCACCGCAGGCAGAGCGGGGTGTTCAACGTGTCCCAGGCCAAGATTAGCAGGTTTCTCTTTTGAATTTCTGGAATACTGGCATTGTAGCATAACCAGAGTACGTTCGTGATTTATTAATATTTGTACAGGGTTATCCATCAAAGAGCGCTCAAGAAACGTTCAGCAGAAAACGAGACTTGGGGATTGAATAAATAAATAAATATATCATTCAGGATGGGGCTTTCACGCAACGAATAAACAATCCAATATCATTTGTACTAGGAACTTGTAAGCATGTGAAAGTTTACTTGATTGGGCATCTAAGCTGTTGGATGTATCGAGTTTGAAAGCCACGGCTTGAGGATCATAGTGGGTTCGGAGGAACTAGTGTCGGTAGCAATCCTGGTATGCAGATATTTCGGGCCAGGAAAAAACCGGCAACAATGGGTGGATAACATATGAAATTTTGACGAAGTGGCCACAGCAAAATCAGTCGGGATTGCCTTTAACGGTAAAGCCGACGGATTTTGCTGTCGTTAGAAGACTTCGTCCAAATTTCCTCTTTATTCCAATCATTTACATTGCATTTTGACCAGCTCGAATTATTCACCTACCAGAAGTGCTGAGTGCATCGAGGCCAGAGTCCGGTAATATCCTTGATAAGCTAGTCAGTCTGGCTATGCCGGGGAGAGCAACGCTTGCAGCGTTGTGTCTATACCGTAGACTATTGTGAATATTAGACACCTAAATACGCAAAGTATTTTGGTGGTTTGTCAAAAGACGAAGGCCTGGGTGGCCGCGAGTTTGGGTTGTTGTTGGAGAAAGTCGATGGGTAAGAGTATGGACCGACGAGACAAGAAACCCAAAATGACGCGGCAGGCCCAAGTCCTGAGCCCCTAGGAACCAGAAGGCCAGAAGGAAGCCGAATCCGGTATCCCAAACACTGTAGTGTGTAGGTGGGTGGGACGAAAGAATGAGGGAACGGCTGTGAACTGGCCAGCGAGGGAGACGACTGCAGAGTGTCGGGGCTCAAAGAATGGGATCTTTCCCCAAGAAATCAGTTTATTTGCATTAGTATACATTCAATGGCTATGCCATCCGCCTGCTAACTTATCTCGGAATAACCGAATGGTGACAAGATGGTGACCGATTCTCAACGGATTCCGTCGCTTTCACGCGGCAAAAAATACCTTTCTAGATTGTCTGTTTGGATCTGTATCTAATTATCTCTGGCTAATATTTATTTTTGAGAACCAGAGCACGGTCAATGGGATGCGGTTCTTCAACAAGGCTACAGTTGTTGGGGGGGCTGGAAAGTTCCATCAGTTTCGGACGTGTATTTGACCAGTAGGCACTATAACACGAGGAAAATGAGTCATTGATCAAGTAAAAGGTAGGTATGGACCTCCATAGTGTTCGAGGGAGTTCAGTGGGATCTGCGAGCCTATCAGCACCGTGTCTGTAATCGTAGTCCAAATTGACTCAGCGTCGCTCTGATTCCATATAATTGACGTACCTTAGTGCGTGGACAACAATAAACCTGAGCAATGAAGGGGATTATTGTTGAGCGACCAGGCCAACCATGATTTATGGCGGTACTTCTGAATTCAAGGGGAATCCCTGCACGATCTTAGGACATCAGGGTGAATGGGAGGTAAGCTCTATAAACCAAACAAGATACTTTTGGTGCTAGTTTCTTCTACGTTGGTGTTTGCCATTTGTTTCCGTCGTTAAAATTATCTGGAGGGCCGCAGATTTCTCGTATAAACGCAAGGTGGAACCTTCCCTAGAATAATTTCGTGCGATAGAATCACGACGATGCGGACTAACTGACGATCCATAAAGTCATGGAGAAGGAGTAATTATGACATGCCTTTGAAGTACGATGTCAGGGATATGGGCAGAGAAGCTATGGAGAAACGCTGGTGAAAGGATGCTTCAGGATCCTTGCAGATGCGTGCGTTACAAGTCACATCTAAAGTTCACACAGGAGTCATCATTAGCAATATGATAGCATCACGGAAATGATACAGACAATGACGAACGAACATCAGGCAGAGGGCTCTGCTGTTAGAATTGCAGTTCACAGATGAACAGAAAGGAAGTAATGTTCAAGGCAATCGCGCTAGCGATACCTACTAATTACACTGCTTTTATACTACTAAAATATGTAGAATGTGCTAGAATCAATTAGAAATGTATCACTAAGAAAATAAGTAAACGTCCCAGGGAATATGGGAAGAACGAGCCAGAATATTCATGCAAACTCGTATTTTCAAAATATGAATCCATATTCTTACATCTGCATCCACCGTAGTGACCGGTTCCACGCCATGTACGGTGTGAACTCTACACCAATTATAACTGGCAACAAGAAGGCTGTGCTATGGGATTCGGAGGTACGAACTAGATATTTGGCGCCCTCACCGCAGTTAGGCTTAACGCAACGGGTTCAAAAACTATCAAGACTAGAAAAGATTGATTCAAAAAAATAGACACATGAATTAGCTCCTTTGCGTTAGTACTCACCTGAAGTGCCGGCTAGAACGCTAACGTGAAGAGTCTCGTAGTAGGTAAATCTTAAGATTCATTGGTGCTGCCAGATCTCACCTACGTGGTGTTAGGGTCTAGGCTTGTCTTGTGGGGATAAGCGATGAACTATGAGTTGAGATAGATCCACCATCATGACAGCTATGTACCTGATATCGATGGAATCTGTTCAATGAGCCTTCTTTCTCCGGTTGGCTGTAGCATGTACGGTGAAAGGATCAAAACTGTTATGCCTGGATAGCACCTGTACGAGATATCGACGGTGGAAGTGTTACCATTTGGCTTTCTCCTCTTCAGTTTATGGACTAAAAGAATTCTAGGTCTTCTAAAATATCTCCCTTTACGGCAATTCCAGCTTAAACGTAGACTCTTTCATCAGTCAATCTCTTACCATATGCCTGAAACAGCGACTAGCAGTCGGATAGAAAGGACATCATAAGGCTTCCTATATTGGTAGGATGTAAGCGCAACTCTGCAAAGCGTCATCTTAAGATTGCGATCATTCAACGACATTCGAGGAAAGAAAGTGTCAGCCGCTTTTTGTACAGATGACACATGCTGTTTGGACGGGCCTATCATCTTCGAACCTGACAGGCTAGTAAACATCCATCGAGATATGTCTTCCATAAGAACGCGCCTCATGGTAGGCCTATGAGTTGTTCTTTGTACATATGACTACAATGTGGAAATGAGTACGTCACCTTCATCTCTTTTCATCTAACGTCGAAATATAGTTTACCTGAAGCGGAGTCTGGGTAGGACACGCATTCATTCGAGCCTAGTGAGAAAGCCGAGCCTTCATGCCATCGTGCAGTCGGCACATCGTATGGAAGTACTAGACATACAGTAGTACAGTATGACTTTCGGCTATACCTTTGTTACGGAGACGTGTATCGGCGGTGAGATGTTCCGTATTCAGGACGGTGAACAGGCCGAACCGTCTCTAGCGTTAGCAATGCAATAGAGTCTGGTCTCTTGCGTAAGGAAGAGTATTTCAATGGCATACGTGGCAATCATTACTACGGCCATCACTGAGCTTGATTGAAATGCCCATCGATAAGAACACCTGCATACCAGAGCCAGATTTCTGGAACTTTCCCGCAGCTACAAACATATCATAGGCTCGCCAATGAGTTCTCCCCTTAAATCCTATTACTGTCACTGTTATGGTATGGCGGCATCACAAGTTGGTATTTACAAGAATGCGAGAGTATCCGAGCCATTTTTCCGGGACGTAGTCGGTGATAATAATCTTGACTTCGTTAGAGGAGAGCGGGTGCTGTTTGAGAGGAACAATTGACATCTTTACAGGCGCGACATGGAAAAGAAGTTGCGATCCGGTGTGTAAGGACATGAGCGTTGGAATATGGGCCATATAAATGTTGGAACGTACCTGAATGTACCCAAACGCAGTCAGTATCCTGTTCAGCATCTCCACAAATAGGCTAGACTTTCCGCCTTAAGTTTCTTTAATCCTGGTGTAACTTTACCTGCATGCGTCAGTGGAACACAAGAATAGTTCTTTTCTTCTACTTACGCCATCACATGTTTTGGGACGAAGAAGATGTCTTGATATGAACAACTAAGCGAATGAATGATTGCCTCAACAGAACGGTTCCAAAGTCCTTTGCCTAGAGTGTATTCAGGAACTTACCAAACCACGTCCTTGGCTGCGACATCGGATCTGCGTGTCAACGCTGTCACGCCAACATGCCGAAGGAAGGACTTTATTCTGCCGGGTCATAGTGAAGCCGTTGGGCCGAAAAAAAATTATAACTCTACTTGCACTCTAACTTCGAACCGGCTGGATAAGAAGGAGCGTTAGGATGAGTAGTGAGAAACGACAATTGAAAGCCCGTGAGCATCGCTCAGCGTGTACAAAACGTGTATGCCTCAGTTGAGAAGTTGGTGCCTTTGATCCCGGCATCGGGAATCAGTTTCCCCTCTTCGAAAACTAGGCAGGAAGAACAATAAGCAAGGGAGTAGAGAAAGAGTCAAAGAATTCAAATAACGCACATCTGAATCATATATGAATACTATAGGTTATGGTAATAGTAGAGTTACTACACTGTCGATGATTACATACCAGCAACTTGCCAGTTGGCGCCTATCGTTTTCCAGGGAAGGGAGTACGGAGTACTGGCATTGTATCTGCAATGTTCATTGAGTTCGGATATCCCATAAGCGCAACAATCATCCGGTATAACGGGACGAGATCATCAGCGTTCAGAATCAAAGGGGGAAAAGTTACGTAACTTGATTTGCACCTCGTGCCGATCTGTTATAACAGATGGTTGGCTTTCTTGGCCGGCAACACACTTGGAACTTCGATAATGATACTAGCATACACTTCTTTACACTGGTATATTTTACACTATTCTATTTCACGTGGATTCCATTCTTCCTGTCATACTGTCTGGCAGATGGCGGAACTGAACACAGGGTATATAGCAGTATGAGCACCCTCTGATCCTTTCGTGATGTTAAACAATATCCCTCGAAAATGGAAAGTAGCGAGGATATTCAGCGCCAGGTTTCACATGCGCTTAAAGATGAAACAGATGCCTAGGGAATCCGCGGATGCCGGTGCTTCACCGACATACAAACATGCCGGCCCCGAAGGTATAATTAGGAAGCCGACCGGCAGAGAATGCTAATCATATCTAAAATAAGGAGTTCATCGCTGGGTATGTACAATTAAATGGCCAATATGGACTGGAGGAGGGCATGATACCGTATAAATAACGAAACGATCGGCACAACGCACCGTTTTACATCCAAGTGTTCTCTGAAAGTCCGTAAGCCTTAACTTGCCTAGTAATTGAGAGCCACGAATATAACGGCTCAGCATCGTGTTGCGGGAACCCCCGACAGATCACACATATCTCTCTCCGAATGGTGGAAGAAAAGCTTGGCTTTGTGAGGATGGATACAGAGCCTCCTTGCAGCGAGGTCGTCAGATGTGATACGCCACCTCTTATGAAAGAACTTGGATAGGAATAGAATGTGTCAAAGCATATAAAAATGACGGGTTATCAGCCACAGTATCAGAAAATCATAACCAGAAGATCGGCAAGGGTCTTCTTGTGGGAGAGTTGCCGCGTAAGTATTCCGCTGGCAGCGAGGGGTAATCAGGAGGTTGTGAATGCTGTGATTGTGGTATAGCCGTGGGAGGTGCAGTGGAGAATACGACATTGCGAAGGGATGGGTTTGTGATGGTTACACAATGTTCGAGCTGATGGAAACAGAAGGATGTAGGATTCCTCACACACAGAGGATGGAAGAACATGCCTTCGATCGGCACATCATTCCGTACCTGCAATGACTGCTGATTATGAAAGGAAATAAACTGGTACATAACTAGACGACACTCATGCTTACCGCCACAAAACCCAGTTGCAGATGGCTGATAACGCGAACGTCTCTCTACCCAGTATCCACGAATTGTTCCCAGGTCAGCTCCGTATCGTTCATTCTGCTATTTTCCATGTCAGTTAATGATATTTATCTTGCAGAGCACATGCTACGCGTCTCACCTGAAGTTCGTTTGGAAGGCAGTGCACCTCCGACACTCATTCCATCTCACGCATATGTACTTCCACAGCCATTACGCAAACCCATGCCTGGGGAGACCAGTTCATATTCCGGGTTCTCTCCATCACTTCCTCACCTGCAGTCATCAGACGAGGATGATGAAGAGGTCAAAAAGCATATATGCACGATTTGTAACAAACGATTCCTCAGACCCAGTAGCTTAAATGTTCATATCAACACCCATACCGGCGCTACGCGTGAGTCCATAGCCTTTTATACATACCCGGTATTAATGCCACACACGAAGCGTACCGATGCTCATTTCCCGGATGCGGAAAAGAGTTCAACGTCAAGTCCAACATGCTCAGACACTACCGAATCCATACGGGCACTTTGGCTGATCAGCTTTCCTCTCGCAACAATTCGTCAAACACCAATCCTTACCCTCAAATTGATCCTCCGTTGACGTCTGCCAGCACGTCCTTCGCAGCAGGAGTGCAGGACCAGCCAAGAAGTCAGCTGCAGGACTACCAATCGCGATCCTGGCATGACAGTACAAGGGGGGAAAGAGAGAGACATTATCGGGGATGGTACTCGATACGTGACGTTCGTTCGACGCCAGGTGAAGATGAGAGGGATCACGGGATGGGGCAAAATCGCTCCTATGCAAGATATCATTGAGGATTCGGAACGTGAGATGATGTACTTTCCATGATATTTTTTTCTTCGAATTCTATATTTTGGCTTTCTTTCCCATTAGTAGTGGGGTCGAAGAGTTATATCTGCACTTACTTTTCCTAAGGGAAATTTTCTCGTTCGCGACAAAGGTCCAAACCAAGCAGGTTCAAGCTTGAACTTGAGTCTGACTAGTTATGTTAGTATATGTAACATATGCAATGCTAAATTATTTCTCAGATTTTTGGAGTGTACAGTCGAGGACGCGACCGAGAGGAGTGATCGGCTACATTGGCTCACGTTGACTACATGTGAGTGACGCGTTTGTAGCCAATCTGTGGCCGATCAAAGTCGCGGAGTTAAACCTGAAAGAGTCTAATTTCTCTATCAGATGTGTGAGAGTATAACGGACTAGACATACTATCGTGTACGTTTCCGTTCTCAGGGTCCTGCCGTCCCTTCACGCGCTGTCAAAATGCCATGAGCTCCTCGAGGGGAAGATCGCAGAGCGGGAACTCAAGGATTGATGAGATGACTGAGAAGGTAGGTTTAGGACAGTGGTGATATTGTGGGGACCGAGTTCTCGGATACCTAAATTGGTCAACCCAAACCAACTGCGGGATACAGGAATTGTAGACTAAATGTTTAGGGAGGTGGGATGGAAAGAAATGTTCTACACGTCACGATGCAGTATGTGCTGCGAGCAGTGAGTACGAGGGAGAGGATTGCTGCTGCTCTCCGCCTGTGTATATAGAAAAATGGGCAAGACAAGGACAAAGGCAAGTATCTAAAGGGAGAATGCGATGGAAAAGACATGGCATGTCGATCGCGCATTGACCCTGAACAACCTGTCATTTGTTCAACAAAATCCTGGCCTGTTTGGCTTTAAATATACTCTGACATCCGGAAATGAGAAGACAAGCATAGTTTGGTCAGGTGAATAACCTGAATCACGCCGCTATCGTACTTGCATTGTCAGAGAATCTGGCCTCTCTTCTTCCATTGACGCTAAAAAAAAATGAAATCGTTTATTCTTTTATAATATAATGAGGCTGATTTCCTATTGAACTACTAATCACTGAACTCAATGTTTGCGTACAATGAGGTTAGTCGGCGTGTTATAGGACGGATATTAATTGGCGACTGCCTGTTCGTCACTGGAGTTCATTTAGATCCCATATACTCGGCTTGTAAACCAAACACGTTCTGTCAGGGAAATGGAACATATGGTGGGGTACCAGAACATCGCTTCGAAGATGGATTGTACAAGTCTTAGCACTGGAGCTAACAATCGACATGGCGAAGCGAGACTTTCGTGAAGTCAGTGCCTCTAATAGGAAAAGATTAAACAATAGAAAAACGCAGCATCATAATTAGTGCAATGGTATGTTACACTCGTAGCACCAATAGGACCGTCTAAAAAGACTTTTTTTTTCCGCCGTTAATGAGATATGGGTGCCAACCACCACGACTGTCTTGTTTCGAACCTCAGCTCACAAATACAAAGGCATAACAGCGCGCTTACTGTAAAGGAATTCTGATTTTATTATTGTAAAAGGCCACGAGCAGGAATGATTTGTGGATTGAACCTGACTGGAGACTCCTATAGTTTTCAATCTGTCTCTTGTCTAAAAAGAAACAAACTGCTACTTGTCTCCGTATTATAAAGCGTTAGTACACGGAATGAATCCGCGATCACTCCAACAGCCGACACTCACCGTTCATCAGTTTACAGTACTTCATTAGTATATCCAATGTTCACATCAAGTCCGCTTACTAGAGGAGGACCATTAAACGGTCCACCAAGAGGATGTGCGATAGACAACCTAGAGCGCAAACCTGTTCCGTAAGGAAATCGGAAAGCATGGCAGGAAGCCCTGCCTCACTTCGAAGGATGATTGTACCAACCTCAGATAGGTTAGCCAGCAATCGAGGAGGTGAAGCGAGGACCGGTGTCTCCAACAGACAAGAATAGGAAGACCATAATAGAAGAGCATGACGTCACGACCAGCTCTTACAAGTACGCAGTTATATGATACCCTCACTGTGTTTGTAGCAGAAATAGAACGGTGATTCATGATCATGAACTGAGATCCCAAGGGTAGTAAACACTACCGTCGTCTTTACGGAACAGGTATGAGGAACAGCTGGGGACCTTCTTCTATCAATCCCTATGTGTAGGCGTGGATGGTGGTCAGGGTTTCGCCTGATACAGCTCTAAGCTGAGCGCAAGGCAGCAGAGTCTACTTATCATGCAGATTTCAATCATCGGCAACTGGCAAGGGGAGTATGAATACGAAGATTCCAGAGGAATGAGAGGCAACTTTACTGTTACATGTCGATGTCCAGGATCAGACAACAGCGTCCCCTTGCCTTACCTTTAGTTTCATTTCTTGGAGAGAAAATACAAGGAAGAGATGGGGAGAATCTCGATCGAGAACACAAGACCTTGAAGGACCCTCCGTTTCGTCAGACTGGACTAGGAAAAACGTCAATGGCTGAGAGCGCCAACCACAGTACAACGATTATCTTACTATCTTAGTGGCAGAAACCGGACGGTAGTGTAGTCTTGCTACTAATCATGAATTGCTAGTATACAAAGGCAGACTAGGGATTTCACTCATCGTCAATGGGGGTTAATCAGATGTTTAAAACACAAACTCAATTCGTGTGATCATCAGGCTGGGAATGCGCTGATACAGTAGCATGCCCTGCGGCGTCGGGCGACATCAGTGCCTATCTACGACAGGCGAGGGAATGGCATAATGCAGTGTAGAGAAGGGCGCCTTAGGTGATACGGCGTTGATATCCCGATGGATTGCCTCACTGTTCTGAAAAGAAAAAACGAAATCAGAACATGGCAACACCATACGCCACCAGGTGAGAATAAGATGCTGCGGAGGGAGTGTCAGCCGTATAGGGTAGGATAACAAAATTGGAATAGATAATACATACCGACCGGAAAATAAAAGGACGATAGGGCAAGCGTCCGGTATCGGAGCGCCACGCAAGAAGAATTGTCTGCGGTGCCTTGATTAATACCGAAGAAATTCGTAGGGATCCACACCGGACCCGTATTTACGGAATGAAGGGACAGTTGATACCGGGTATCGTAACCGTTCCGTATAGGTTTCAGGATCCAGAAAAAATACGGGTCCAGTACGAGCTCGGTCAATATAGGTACTTTAGCCTAGAATTTGTTGTGATCTGAAGGGTACTGACCTTACTGTTTAACTAGGATGACTTTGGTGCTAAAAAATCTTGGAGTCGCTCGGCACCGCCAAAAATACGGTTGACGGGTACGGATACGACTCGTACCGTCGACGGTTCAGCGCATCCCGTGATGGCACGGGGCAACCCTTACATTTGTCGGTCGTATCCGTGCACGGATACGGGTGGATCCTTAGAAATTCGATAGACTAAGGTAGGTATCGAAGCCACGGAGATAATCGAATGGGATGGCAAACGCTGATGCCAGGACATCAGGAAAAGATCTCTGCGCCACCAACGGATAACCGTACTATCCGCATTGAGAAGGCCTGTCAACAGTTGAAGTTATTACCAGCCCTAAATGACATTTCACAAACCGCCAGGAGAAAGCCAAGGAATTCGACAACAATTGCAGCCATTTTGCGAAAGAATCCATCCGAATATACGAAATTTATGGTTAAAAATACGCTATTTAAAGTCTAGATTACCTCCCAGACTTGTACCGGAGCCTTTAGCAACATGTAACTATCTAGTACACTAATTCACGGTGGCGTACAGTTTCATACGGTCAAATCCTAAAAATCAAGGAACCTCCAGATCTCCCTATGTTTTCATGATTCACTTGACCTGAGCTTGGGGCTGGTTCAAAATAATAATAATAATAATAATTCCATACTGGCCGCAGAACCAAGAAAATCTTGTCATGCTCGCGAATCCCGGCACGAAAAAAAAAACATATCGCATGTCTTCATTGCCAACATACTGATAAGGTTGGTGAGAGCAGATTTTGCCGACCTTCTGAGTGCTGTTACTCATCAAATATGCTACCTGCCGAGAGGAACAACGTGTACTAAACGAGTCTAGGAAATTCACGACAAAAGTGCTAATCACCATGATAAGACACAGACTGCTCTAATATTTATGGGTATAAGTACACAAAAAGATGCTAAGTTACGACGATATTGTCAGAAGACGGACTCGAACTGCCACTTACAAAATCTCTCGGAGTTTACACCTAATCCAAGAAGTCGACGCATACCAGGAAATTATATAATAAACGCCATCGGTGTTTATTGTAGATACCGCGAAATATCCAATTTTTGACTTATCCACCTGCAGCCAGTTTATAACTCAAAACCAATCCCCTCGGACAAGACAGAAGGTGACCTATTGCGTGCAAGACTTCAAAAGAAAAATTAGGGAAAGCGTGGAATGTGACTGCCAGAGAGACGGATTCGGACCTTCCTGTTTGTATGAGTCTGTCATCTTATGCAAAACGATCCTCCCGTCATATTCACCATACGAGACTAACTATGATAGATTAGAAAGCCTAAAATTCATTGAAACTGCTACTGTGGATATATGCACCAGAGGTAGATATAGGAAGGGGGTCTGTTAATGCCAAAAAGAGAGTTCTACTGCATGGTAACCGAGTTTAATCGAACAGCGATCAGCTCAAGGCTGTCTCTTTGTTGACCAAAAGATCGATTTCCCATTCATCTACAGTAGCTGCTCAGTCTGATGAATATCTGAGTATAATCTACTTACCTGAGGATGACAAATCTCAATGGAGGGTTAATAAATACAGTTCCCCCTGGAAAGTAAACCTTCTCTCCAAGGAAAATAAGATTTATGGCTGTGGGAACTACAGGCTCAACTTTAAAGAAGATGGCCCAGATCTTAGGATGAGGAGCTAGCAATCGAGATGGTGAACCAAGACCCTCCCTTTCCAGGGAAAACTTCACTAGAAAAGAATAGCATAGATCATACGATGATCTCTTTCCATGGAGGAGTCCTATTCATTTCTCACTGCGTTAATAGCAGAATTAACACAACCTGTCAATATCATGAACTGTAAGTGTAAAATGGTAGAATAGGATCTGTTTTGATCACTGTTAGTAACATCCCAACGTCGCACAAGAGGAACGAAAACAACAGCTTTTCCTCGAGGCTTCTATCAGCGACATGTCCCTTATCGGTGGAAGTATAACCTCATACCGTTCTCCGAACTTTGTTAGAGCAGTATGGAGGAGGGCATAATGGGCTGCTTGCCTTTCCGCGCTGAGAGAACACGCGAGGATACGCATAACGAGACTAAACAGATATCAAGAAATGATGTAGCTAAGAGTCCTTACAGAAATCGTATCCCTTACAGGATACAGTGAGAAGTGAGAATGCACAAGGCTGGGTCTGAAATAACTTTAGCTTCGAGGGATGGAAAAATGAGGGTAGAGCCTTACTTTAGTGAATAACCTTTACCCAGGAAACAAAATAAATGTCTCGTCTATGCTAATATAAGGCCTATGAGATGCAAAACGGAAGGACGAGACTGCAAGCGACCGACATGGCCTGGTAACAGAGTCCGGTTCTCAGGAGGCTAACGATGTGCTGAACTGGCCGACTATTGGATGAAGGTCAAATGATGGCGTTGATGTCAAGCTTTGTGTAGTAAACACGGTATTGCTGAGATGCCTGGATGAAGAAAGAAGTTGTTTACGGTACATGGGCACTGGTGAGATCACCAAAATATGAAGAGAAGGGTCCAGTTACATACTCCGGAATAAGATCGGCTGTTGCGATCATGAACAGGAGCGAACATTACGATCATCAAAGGGCATATATTTGAGAATGAGGAAGTTACCGTCGGCCGGGGACCCGTCCCTCCAATAATGGAACAGACGTTTATTAAAGCACTTTAGCTGAGAGAAAAGAGGATGCTTACCATGTAACGTCACCGTTCCTTGGAATATCGGGAACTGACAAGAGGAACAAGAGCTGACCTAAGTAGGGAGCTGTCAAAAGAGGCGAAGGCGGCTCCATCTTGGCCTACGGATGTTCAAACGCTCGAGCGTTCAATATTGAGAAACGTTGAAAATTAGCGTCCTAGCCTCCGCTCGAGGTTTTCTGGAGCAGGATGACCCTCACAGGTGGATGAATGATAGCACGCGTCACCTTGCAACCTTGTCAGAGTTGAACACGGACATAATTTAGCTTAACGAACGGATGAGTTCTTTACCTTGACAGATATTGATACGATCAGAAAGGGAACAGCGGGGAGCTAGCGGGCAATACGCTTTGCCAAGTTAGAAAAAAAAGCCCGAAAGTATGTCATAGAATCGAGAGAATTGGTCCCCCTTATTGCACATCTAACAATAAGCGAGAATGAGAGAGATTCCGAGGGAATATTCGTTGCGTGGGATGAAAATTTGGTATTAGAGCTTCACCTAAAAGAATATGCGCTTATTGGTGGGGAGACGCCAAGAAGAAGTACAAGGCGGCTAGTCCTGGTTCATATAACTGGGACGCGCTGAACTGGACGGGCGTCGGGGCGAGATTAGATAGGAGGAATGACGATATGACAATGTTGATAGGGTAACTTCAGCGACAAGCGAAACCAATAGATAGGCACCAACTTACCTGCACGTCATCTAGTTATCGCTCTCTAGTTCCCATCCATATCTCTGGATCGAAATTCAGCTTGCCTCTTCCGTGGGCATTAGAACGGCATACTGCTATGCAGGTGCTTGAGAGATGTAATGAAAACTGTCATTAAAAGGTCTGAATCCGAACACGTGGGATTGACCATTGCAATATTAAACGTTGAATGTTAACGTGACGTTGACGTTGATAAGGAAGGAAGAGAGCTCCCGCCCCAAAATTTGAAATTACAAGGTCGGCAATCAACACTTACTGACAAGCCCTAAACGAATTCAGCTTGCATGATAGCACTACATCCAAGAAAGCTTATATGTTTCTACGCACTGTGAAATGATGAATTATTCAAAGCTTCGAGAAGTATAAATACAGAACTTCTCATGCAAGACTTGCTAGAAAAAATATGTGCATCATACCTCAAGCAGTACCATCGTTCGGACTCGAACCGAAGCCTTAGATCCAATCGATACAACTGATCTACGACGGCGAATTAATTACGGCATGGCGCCCCCCTCCTTATTTACATTTCAACTACGTGCTATATGGAGTCGGATCTGTCACTTTACGGAAGGAATCAGTATCTCGCAACCTTTATAGGCAATACCCTCTAAAAATAAAACTGAGGAAAAGTCGGTCCCGATAGCGATTATGAGCTGACCCATGGAATCGAACCACGGGCAACATGTCCCATTATGATCTTGATCTACTTCGGTGTGAGAGGTCAGAGAGGAGGACGAAGAATAGCGCATGCATTATGAAGAGGAGAGTGTGGGTTTCTTCATTATCTGTCCGATTTTTGAAGTGAACGCATGCTCAAAAAAAGATGTAATCTGCTTCTGCAATAGATACAAGGGACTCGAACCACTGTGCTTCGTTCGAATCTTGCATACGTACAACGAGAAAACAGAGTGCTATGATTCCCATTGATATACTGCCCTTACTTTCACTCAAATCTCGGATACATGTTTTGAATCAGACAGCGCTAGACTTCCATTTATCTCACACATGACCAAGTATCTCTTGCACTTTAAACTGAGCATAATAAGAATCATGCAGCGCTCTAGACCAGTGAGAAAGCACAAACTTGATTCACATGCACTGCCATTCCTGTTCGCCTTTGAGTATACTCATACTTGTTAACAAAAAATCGATGGAATACCGCTATCGTAATTGAAACACTCTCCTCCTTCGTCGATGACAAAAATATGGCATCATCCATCAACGCCTGCCATGGGGAATCTGTTGATAATAAGCGTAGTATAGACGATGTACGAGCTAAGTACAACTCGAATATAGTCTATGCTATGAAGGATAGCGAAGAGAGTTGTAAGTTCAATTACCTACGAGGGAACCCGGGTAGGTTTAGCAAGCGCTAGATGTAGCTAGAAATGTCCAACAAGCGCTAGGCGTAGTCGAACTTAATCACTCAAGGCTCACACGAAGTAGTGGAGTTTAACAAGTAGATTTCGATATCCTTCCAGGCAGTTTCGTACAGTATAAGTACTATGGCATTATTCTAGAACTTACTAGAGGAAATTTAGAGAAGAAATGTCGAGAAATTTTCTACGCTACGTCGAAATGAAAAGAAGGGTAAGGAAAGTGAAGGCTAAATATAGAAACCGGTAAATATCCATAACAGAATGCCACTGCGATCATCGCAGCAAATGTTCTTTCGAGTACAATATCAGATGAGGTGGATACCCATTGATCTACGACCGCTGGTCCGTGTACTGAACTCTCGCATGTGGTAGATATTGTCAGCTTACCAGAGGTCGGCTGGAGGGACTCTGTAGGGTACAGATACACTCCTGCATGAATAACTTTAAAAACTACGGTAAAGTATTGTACTAAGCACATCCTTATCAAAAAAGAGGTTTTCACTTGTCACAACCAGGATTTGACGACCGAGAAGCTAAACATTAATGGGTAAGAAAACCGATGCCACGACACCATGGTTTCTGACTACGGAAGTAGGGTCGCAGTGTACCATTGATGAACTATTAGTATACAATAGAAGAAAAGAGATGTCCTCTTTTACTCTCAAGGAGCAATTAGTCAGATCTGAAAAATACACAAGGGGAAGGATGTCCTTACCAAATAGGTACAAGAAAAACGATTTCAGACATTTCAGTATTCTTGTCTTTCATCATAAAAGAAGAGTGAGTGTTAATCCTCATGTATATGAGCATAAGAACGGAGGAATGGAGGCACAGAGAGGTATGCTTAGTACTTACCGTGGAGTGTTATCTTTCCTTTGACTTTCGCACGATGCCAAACGAAACGAAGGTATACCTCACAGGATTTGGTTTCTGGATCGGTACTCTTAGCCACCACTCCACAGAGTCGAACCGCATTCATCCTAGTAGAAGCTATGAATTGTCCACTATTTGACGGGGCCAATCTTCCATTGATCTACGGTAGCATTCGTGAATTGACGGCTTCTACAGTCGAAGATCGACAGTTCTGCTAGTCAACATCTGTCTGAACATAGCCAGTAGGCGGAGCTTTATCCCCTAGAAAGCGAGACGGTTCCGTAAGAAAAACGAAGTGCATAGAGCCTCCTTCTCGAGCATTCGATATGAGGACTTGGATATATTAAGAAAGTGATGCATACACGGATACGAGTAGAGCGTTCCTTACTATCACACATGAGATCAACGAGAAATGGTACTGGTCCCATACTCTAGCACCAACTTCGTCAGTTATATAAAAAGGAGAACAGATAAGAGAAAATCATTCACTGGGAGTAAACCGCACAAGGTGTTAGGAATCTGCCGAAATCAGGATATGAGAGTGAGGGGTGACAAGTGATGATCGAAGCGAGGTAGGATATGTTATAAAGATGTATGTCGTTAGGGAATAGAATGGATTCCGGCAAGGGTTCGTGAGGAGACCTGAGAGGTCCGGTTTGCGAGGTAAAGGGGTCAGTAAGTGCGAAGCAATTACTGTAGGAAGCAGCCGGTGAGCACAGAGCTATTATGGGCTGTAGATGAAGACAAGCGCTAGGCGTAGTGTTCGGATTGGTGTCGGAAAGCGCTTGGCGTATCCAACGAGTTGTTCAGCAAGCGCTAGGCGTAACCGATCAGATGCTTAGTTCACACAATGAAGTGGACTTGAAGATGAGTAGATTGATTCTTCTTCTACAAGGTTACAGACGGTATTTATATACTAAAAGGCTCGAGTCATGAATATTCTACAATGTTCTATTATATTCTAGTATGAGCAAGAAGAATAGAGAAAGTAAAAGAAAATTATGTGTGAGTCACTGCTAGGACCGAGAAGGCCGAGTGTAGGCATGCGTTGACTCATGCACCGAGTTTACAGATACACAAGATCCATGACACAAGGAGAACATGCACCACAATCAAAAGTCGCACCTGAAATCGGCAACGTCATCCTCAGCTGAGAACCTGACCCTCCTATGAACGGGTAGAGCCTTATTACAGCTGATAATCATGAGAAAGGTAGGAGAATGCTTTTCATAGAGCGTCGTCATTCCTTTACTTTATTTATCCTGGACGCGATAATAGGTATCATGAATACGAAGCTGCCAAAGACAAAGGCGACGGAACCATGATCTCCTGATATTCAAGCAGCAGAGCTTCGGCTCGAGATTTTCAACAAAGGTGAGCATAAGAGTGCTAAGACGGAAGAGTGCGCCTACCACTTTGGAACGTTATCTTATATTTTATCTACGTGCGAAGCCTTGGGAAAGAACGAAACCACATTCTGATTTGAGATAGTATCGACATGACTAGACACGTGAACGGGATAGGTCTGAAAGTGGGTGTAGTAGGAAATTGGTGCTAGGGCTTCGCACAAGGAAGAGTCTATATCTGAAAGAGGAAATGTGACGTGAAGTGAGATAGAAATTGCACGAGGGTGGGGGCAAACATCATACTTCGTAGTGAAATAGTGATGTGGCAAGATGACGCCGATTTGCATAACTGGGAAGCTGACGAAGCGCCGGCGTAATGGTAAGAAAATGCACCGAATGCTAGATGTTCGCATCTCGGCCGCATTAATAAGAAAGACCAATCGATAGACAACCGCTCACCAGTGCGGCACCTAAACAAAGCACTCCACTTCCCAACGTCCTCATGCAGATAATCAGTATCGCAGCTTCCACTTAAACTTTTCCGAAGCGAGATAATCAGACGCATATGCATAATAGCCTTAGGGCGCGAGTAATTAGCACGAGAGCACAACGAAAAGAAAACGACACTAGCTGAAGAAACGGCCAGAAAGAACATAGAATGATGATATACCGAGATCTGGACCGTCTTTCTGTTCTTGAAAGAGAACATGAAATAAGATCCGCATCACGATAGCAACAGCAGGGAGAACCTGGCTAAATGTCAGTTTTGTAAGAAGCAACCTGAACGAAGTGCAAGGAAATGAATACATGACCGACAGAGCCTGAGAAGCTCGAGGCGGCGAGTGTCGGTCACGACGAGACTAAAGATACACTGGCGTGGGAGGGGCATCTGGGCGTGACTATTCATGGACTGCCAATCAAAGTCCTCTGGGTAGGGAGACATTATGCAAAGAGCTGCACAAACATGGTAAGCCATTTCTTGCTATACTACAGCATAGTATTCCTCACCTCAGCACCTATGAATATGTCAAAAATAAAGTGCAGGTCCTCAAGTCAAACATATAAACTTGTGAATCAATCGTATCCCATACAGCAATGTAGTTCGAATATGGTTAATAGACGTCATGGGAACCTTTAAATAACTGGTCCATCGTCTCCAACCAAGAATAAGCTTTCTCATTATACTTTTGCATCAACGCATGCTGTTTATTCCAATAACTAGCGTAAAGGATCCCCATTTAGCTTCTTTTCTTCCTCTCCTATTCTTGGTAATTCTTCCTTTCATAGATGGAAGAGTACGCCTTCGATGTATGAATGGCATAACACCCTGTATAGTAGTGTTCGACATTCTTCTTTCTTGTGTTCATCTCTTTTAATGCAATATAACGGTGTCACATTGTCAATATTGTTCTAGTGCTCACAAAATACTTCAATTGACATCGTGAATCGTTTTCCTACGTATTCAACTTCTGACCCGGCAAATTTCTTTGCCAGCATGTTGTGAAATATCGGAGCGAGGTAGATCTTTACGGTCGAAACTACACAATGAGGAACCTTTTAGTACATATTCACACCTCTCCCGGGTTCCAAAACCCAAGGGTATGTGTTCTGTGCAAGGGTAGCAGATAGTACAAAAGAGATATATTTCAGACGTTATTTGGCGCCTGTTAATGTAGCAGCAGCAACCGCGTTGCCACTCGAGAATTACGACACTTTTTGCTGATTGGAGAGGTCGAGGGAGGGTTCGAACCTTGCACAAGTAGGGGGAGTGCTCATCGAACGAACCGCATAGAGAGCGCTCTGACTTTCGTTTATCTCGTACTTGGTTAAATCTATGATGCACGTTGACCAAGCATAAGGAAAAGCTTGCAGAGAAAATGGATTGATCCACGACGCTGCTCCTTACTACGTAGGTATGTCTGCCTTTTAAATACGCCAGCTTCTCAATATTGTCAGAATGGGATGAAAAATTCTCTTTCTCATTCTAGTTTTGCATCGATTGTGTAATGTTCATCACATCCTCCACATCTCATGAGTGCCCAATTTTCTTCTGTTCAACGTTGTTTCTTTGGCTCGTTTTATCTCTCGTGGCCAATATCTTTGATAATATACAACAAAGCGGTAGTGTAATGATACACGACCTGGACACGACACGATCTCTTCTATTCTGAGCAACATTTCAGCCTTGTCTATCAAATCTGATTCTCGTCATAAACCTTGCCAACGCGCGAAGCCAAAAGAGACGATATACCCGGCTTGGAGATAGTACTAACATGAGCAGAGTCAAGAATGCGCATGGTCTTAAAGTGGCTGTGTGGGGAAGTGCCGGTAGGGCTTCACGCCAGCGAAGAGCTTGTAGCGAATGCGACGTTAGGTGGAGCGGAAGTGACGTCAAATACCATCCTTGGTACTGAAACGGTGAAGTAGTAAGACAACCCCGATTCGCGTGACTAGGAGATTGAAGGAGAATAACACGTGTAGTATACTCTGGTCTCGCTTTTTCATGATCAACACCTAAACAACAAATAGATATGTAACAACTCACCATCATCGCTCTACATCCCACACGTTGTTCCAATTCAGAGCTTACTATTTGATCCATCGATCGGGCGTTGAGGAGAGGATGCAGACCGTCAACGCGAGGCCAAGGCAAATAGGTCTGTGCATGCATTGTGGTGGACACTGGAAGAGAAAGCCCTCTGGAAATTGGCGTCGGCAATCAAAGTGCATGGACCGGACACGCGATATTCTTGGACTGTTTGTTAACCCTCTTAGTAGGGCAAACTCATTCCAGGAACAGTAGAGACATAGGTAAGTCGTTGCTTACTGTACGGCAACAACATATTCCTTCGTCCAGTCCCTCTCGAGGTGTTGAACGTCGTTGTTCAAAGCCAAGACATTGCTGTGATCAGTAGCGTGCTGTTTTCTCTCATACCGTCGTAGCACGTTCCGTTTTCCTTTTGTTCAATATGGTGCTCTTAGACCATATATTGGAACGTGTTATTGACTACAGTACGTGTGCATTCCTCTCATAATGTCTTTAACATGGTTTTCCCCATTTTCTCTAGGGACGCATTTTATTTTCATCAGCACGACTCTCCGCCTCAAACTCCCTATGGATTAACTCTCTCTTCCCAGATTGTCTATCCTTTTGCTTGGATGGATCACGTTGTATACTAAGTTAGCTATAGCCTCAATGTCAGGTGACATCCATTGACAATCGCATCCTCGTAGACGCCAGGCCCAAGGCACTGTCAGAGCTTTATGGAAAATAGAGTATGCCAACACACTACACACCAACCTCAATAGGAACAACAGGATAACCATTATCCATCTCGATGCCTTCCCACATAGATTTACTTACGTTACCTTCAAATGGAAGCCATGATGAATGCATAGCAAGAGCCTACACGTATTCCATGCCGTTTCCACAGCGATTTCATTCCAGGTTAACACGCACAGCTTGCTCATGAAATTTCAAGCTGTTACGCTCCGAGAATTGCAGAAAGCTATTCCTTTAAATACTCTTGGCCTTGTTCTACAAGCATGAACCATGTCCCATACAGTAACACCACCGTACCGATTATCCTTCGAAATTCGATTATCAAGACGATCCCTGTCAAAATATTCTGAATACCCATCCCGCCGAACAAACCCCTTAGAGATTCTCAAACGTTACGTCGACGTCAACCTTTCTCCAAACCGACAGAACTCCACCCCTCGCGCAAGGTATACAGTTGCTCAAGAGTCTCGAGCCCACCACACAACCCTTTCTCCCGAACAGCCGACAGAAGCTCCACAGAACGTGCAAAAATGGCCACAATAATGAAGGTCGTCGATCACGGACGGACATTCGCGTCCTCATCATATCATCTGAAAACAGAAAACCCGGGCGGGGACTCCCCTTTTCCACTGTTATGTGTGCTCTATTCGCGGTCAACGCAGCTGGTAGGTTAGGTATGCACCAATAATTCTGAACATCGAAAATTCAGACGAAACCACCAATGCTAGTCCGTATGCAAGGCTGTACATTTGTACTCAGGCTGACGCACTCTCAGTTGGGATCCTACTGTGTATCAATGACATAATACCCTGTGTGTTCCGTGCCGTTTGATTCTGTATCGTAGCGCTGCACATTATAACATCTTATGTCCGTATCTTTCTGTGCAATGTAACACGGTCGCCTCCTCTATATTATTCTAAAACTCACTAAATACTTCAATTGACACCGTGAGTCATTTTCCTCCAAGCATCTGACCCGCCTAATCTCTCTGGTAGCATATTGTGAGATATTGTAAGCAAGGTTAGACCATAGATGTTCGTGTCGAAATCGCACAACCATGAACCTTTTGTTCCACATTCACAATTGTTCTTAAACCCAACACCCAGGGGTACATGTTCTCAGGGAAGACAGGACACCTAGAATAAAAGAGGTGTACCTCAAACATTAGTTGTAGGTTGTTAGTGTAGTGGCGGCAGCTGCGCTGTATACTGAATTTGTGAATATCTTTTTCTGATTTGGAGATGTCGGGGGTTCTAACCTCACACAAGTACAGTTCTTATCGAATGATCCGCATAGAGAGCGATATGGCTTTCATTTATCGTATATGGCTAAATCTCTCATACGCGTTGACGAAACATCACCAGCAGCATGCAGCAAAAATGGACTAAACCACGACGCTGCTATTCTTGCCCAGGCCGTGTTTGCCTTTTATTCAGAATAGGATTCAAAACTCTCTTTCTCTTTCTACTTTTGCATCAGCACAGACTGTTCATCGCATCCCCGCATCTCATGATGACAAAGTTTTCATTCAACATGGTTTATTCGGCTCGTAATATTACTCTTATGGTCGATCTTTTTGATAATGTACACGAAGGAATATGGATACTGTGTACTAATGTCGTAACACACTGCATGCAACTAAATGGTTCGAATCCGTTTGGTAGCATGAAGACTTGATATATTCTTTTTTGAACAGGGGCTAGAATCATTCCCTTTAAGGATTTCTTTGGTAATTCATTGGCAGAAATCAGATTAAGGTAGCTGAAGACCACAACGAATAAACCGAGAATGCAAGCTATTGCTGTAGTGGTAACAGCTGCTATGATGTGAACTTGATGAATGTTGGTTTTTTCCCTGTCGTTTAGAAGGTCAGGCGTTCAAATCCTGCATGCGACAATGAGCAAATAGAGTGCTATGATTTTGATTGATCTAGTGTTATTACCTTCACTCAAATTCCGGATACGCATTTCGAAGGAACTGCACAGACAGCGCTAAACTTTTGTTTATCTCACGTATGATGAAATATCTCACGTGCGTTGAACCAGGCATAATCAGAAACATGTAGTATTCCCTACCAACGAGAAAGCATTAACTTGATCCACGGGTGTTGCTATTATTGTTCGCCTTTGAAAATAGGTTCACATAAAATCGACGAAATACCATTATCATAAATATGACACTCTTCGTGGATGCCAAAAATATTCCACCATCCGTGAACCGCTGCCATGCGGAATGGAATTGCGAGATGGTTCGGTAAGGAAGGCGAAATTCATGGAGCCTCCTGCCCGAGCATTCAATGTGAGGACCTGCATAGATTAAAGCGATACAAGGATACGAGTAGAATATTCCTTACCATCGCATATGAGATCAACGAAAAATGACACTGATTGAATTCGCTGTTGAAGTTTTCCCGTCTCAACATAAGAACCTGGGAAACGATACCACACACACACGACTCGGCAAGCAGCTCATTATACATTCCGACACACTCTCACCAATTACCCAAACAACCTATCTCCAACCCGTTTTTGGATCCGAACCACCAACTCGAACCATCCCGAGATAATTTACACTTCCTCTAAAAGCCTCTACAGGAAAATCAATCTCATACTAAATCCCCATGGTATTCAATCCGAGAAAAGGGAGTATTGTCCTACCCCTCAAATATCATAGCCTACTCCCAGAATCAACACCATGAACGCGAGCCGGACCCTTGAAAATGGACATGCAGAAGAGTAGACCCATCGAGTTTAGCTTGGCTCCTAGCAAAAGAAGAAAGGATCGCCTTCAAATAAACCGTTCCCAAAAAGCTGTCAATACAGAGTGTATCAAATCGCCAACTGGGGGGGAGTCGAAACATCCCGCTGGTGACAAGCTTGCTACTAATCCACGATGAAATGCTCAGGGCTCGACAGTACTTCAATGCACCTCACTTTGGAGTGGCCCCCCCACCCCACCCATTGGACGGACTCGAACCGTCCATGTGCAAAGAGCCTTCGCTTAACTGACAATCGCAAACACGTTTCCAAAAGAATGGCTTGTTTATCCAATGCTCACTTACCGCGGAAAATATGCTTTATTCGGCCTGTAGTACCTTTCTCATCGGCGATGTTTTCGGGAACGTACGCTCGGCAGTACGGCTACTAGGCGTAACCGATGGCATGACGCACTGAGGGATTCAAATCCACCCGACAGCGTAATGACTCGATCTGTTCTGTTCTGAGCAGTATCAAATACAAGACCCAAGGGTATGCCGTTCTGAGGAAAGGCAAAGTGCATAAGATAGAAGAGCTGTATTGAGGATATTATTGCAGTTCGTTAGTGTAATCGCTGCAGCTGCATTAATGATTACTGATGCACTGAATTCTTTTTTTTTCTGATTTGGAGAGGTCGAGGGTTGGAACCTTGGACATGTACGGTTACTCATCGAAAGTTCTGCATAGAGAGCGCTCTATGACTTTGATTTATCTCATATACTGTCCTTACTATGTCATGCGCGTTGACCAAGTGTAACAGGCAGCGTGCTGGCGGAGTATTTCGTAATAAGCAACCTGCGTGAAGAAGCCTATGCGCTGAGGAAGGAAAGCAGAAGTGAGCGTCGGGTTACTAAGATACCAGGCTTACGCTGACATGCGACGGCATCTGGGCGTGATGAAGACGGTGGGTTCTTTGTCAGAATATCGGGAAAGATCTATTGAGAAAAACGGTAATTCTCCAGCCGCTCACCCGGATATAGCAGGGAACCCTCGCAAACAGGCGAGGATTATCGTCGTTCATTTAGCTATTTATCTGCACTGTACACCTAATAGAAGTAATACTATGCCGAGCCTGACAACCGAAGATCCCGATGCCAACTGTACTGCGATGCGCGACACTTGATACTCCAACAAGGTCGGACCGAGGTGAGACCGTAGGTCTTCGTGTCGAAATTGCACAACCAAGAACCTTTTAGTACATATTCACTGCCATTCCCAAATCCAAAGACTCAAGGGTATGTGTTCTGAGGGAATGCATAGAATAGAGTAGCTATATTTGGGATCTCATTCGCAGACTGTTGTTGTAGTGACAGCAGCTGCGCTATACAATTCCGAAATGAACCAATTTTATATGATTCAGAAAAGTCGAAGGTTCGAACCTTGAATGTTGAACAAGTACGGTCCTTATCGCAAGGTTTGGCATAGAAAGCGCTAAAATCTCCATTTATCTCATATATGGTTAAATTTCTCCTGCGCGTTGACTAGGCAGAAGCGTGCAAATGGCCGCTGGCTATGTATCCGAGATTTGAGTAAAAGTAAGGGCACTAGATCAATGTGAATCATACCGGACTACTTCCTTATTGTACATGTGCAGGATTCGATCGAACACCTGACCTGGGAAAAAAAAAACATATGGTCGTCCAATTCATCACATAATAGCTGTTACCACTACAGCAACATCCTGCAGAAATTGGCGTACTCTTAGGAATTTGCCGAAATTGGGATATGAGAGTGAGGGGCGATCGAATCGAGCTATTACGGGCCGTAGGTGAAGACAAGCGCTAGGCGTAGTCTTCGGATTGGTGTCGGAAAGCGATTGGCGTATCCAACGAGTTGTTCAGCAAGCGCTAGGCGTAGCTGAGGGATCACGCAGTAAAGGTGTGTTGAACCTAGTAAGCAGACACACGATAATATCCATTACGTTTACTACCGCTTACAGCGGCATTTAACGTAAGAGCACTACGAAAAGGGTACTTCCCTGCTGGAAAGAGCATACATGGGCGATGCCCCGATTAGATAACAAACCCATATTCAAGATGTCATCAGGAGTATTTGTAGTCACGTGGCTTAACGGCTACGGCTACCATCTGAGTCTCTTGTCGTTTGTTTGTTTTGCTTCTCCCGTCGAAACACGATTCCATACAACTATTTTGCAACATACGAGATATGACTTCAGATGTACGGAGACTGCTTGGGGGGAGAGTGAATTAAAATCATGGGGACTGGCAGACGTCCCTCCACTGCTGTCTGATGGCGACGAGACGCTGCTGGTACGCCCAATTCCATTCACTTTTGATGGAGAGCAGGCTTTTAGCGACTTGTTTGCGTATATTGCGGTTCGAATCCGCATGGTGGTATCATACTGTCATATTCACCCATGTAAAGTGCTACTCCCATAATCACATCGTCTTCCCGGTTCGACTCGGGGAAGTACCGATCTAAACGAATGATGTTGCTCTTTTTTTTGGCAGTGTGGCATTCCAGCGCGGATCATAACAAGCCCCCACACACTCGCCAGACTCACCGTCAGGGTGCTGTACTATAAGTGTTACTCTGCCATATTTACTTTATTTTCATGAATATTCTAGTAGAGAAGGGTTCCCTGTCGTTTCGTAATTACCCCCTTGATCGAACACTGGGATGATCCAAATGACAACAGACGAAGTCGAAGCTTAAGCTATGCTTGTCAGGTATCCCACGTGCCGCCCTTCAATGCTCCATTACTTTGTAACTTTCCGTGACGCTTTCGTTATGTTCCGTAACACCAAGCCGTCGCTTACATAGTATGACGACACCAGCATTGTTCAGCTCAGGCTCTTGGGCCTCGGGCAAAGATACTTTCGTCATCGTTAGACGGCGCAGTACCGCTCGGGCCCGAGCGTAACAATTGGCTTATCATCAGGCATCATTCCCACTCCACGAGGGGTACTAGAAATTTCGCGTGGTCACCTGCATACCACGCCAGTTCGACACTCTGTTCGTGACGCACTCACAGTCATGATCAGCATATGGCATCCTCAGACCAAGCTACTCTTCGCCTCACCCTACCGCCGTCCATATCGATATCCACAAATTGACGAGATCCATCCATCCACACTCATCGCTAAGTATCAAAATGAACGGTGAACTTTGCAGTCCGCATCCGTTTATTAACCGAATTTCCGATTATTTACGTCAACTCATATGGTAGGACTGGAAGGATCAAGTGCTTCGAGACTGCGGTACCGGGGCCATCTTAGCGAGGGGCTGGGGGATCGGGTACCTGGCATAGAAGCGTAATTCACTCGCACGATGCTCCTTAACCCCATTTCACCTCCCTCCGCGCTTCCTGCTGTCTGTCAAACATTAGCCGGGATTCAATATCTAACCGGAACACGATGCTCGCTCCCCTATACAAGAGAATACCTTTCCTTCAAAGCTCAAAAACACGTAACCGGGCGGGACGGGTTGGAGGAACAGGAAGAACGGTTTTATCCTTATCAAGGTTTTTTCATAATCTTCTATACTCCTTTAGAGCTCATGCACTGCAGTGCTCTAGTCCTCTCATGGACATATTTCATCACGGACCAGTTCAGGGCAGGTCTCGGAACATGAGCATGTCTCCTTCCGCCAAGAATCTCAGGTCCTAGACAATGGAATGCATGAACCGAGTTGATTTTTTTAAAATCTTAGCCACTACGCGGCTCCGGGGGAGAATGCTTTAAATTCGAGTATTCGCTGACGAGAGTGCTCATTGAACCCACGCCCATGTTGCTCTCGTCCCTCCTTATACTCCCTTCACTCTTCTATGCTGCCCTTGCTCAGCAGAGCAACGTGAATCCGACTGTTAATGGTAACCAAGATGACGGCTGGCAGAGATTCCCTCGCGTCGTCGATGCTACCAGGCATCCTAAATGGGTTGTCAATGAGGACCTCGGCGCCTACTTGGTGCGCCTCTTCTTCTCTTATCCGACAGGCAGCTGAAGCTCGTGTAGCCTGTATACCAATCCTCAGGTCTGAACACGACAGAAGTCACAAGAGCAGTCATCGTCCTACACGGAAAGGTACGCTCGAATCAAAATTCAGTCTTCGTATTTACCGATTCATTCACGCTGTCAAAAGCCCCGGGATTGCTGGTATTGTGAGCAACCCGTTCGTTACTCCCCGCATCGCTGACAATAGATCATCACCTAGACTGGAACGCGATGAACAACGCGCTTTACAACGCCACGTATGATGACCCCAGCATCCTACGCAAGCATATATCCATCCTGGGCCCCTGCTTCTTCGACAAAGATGACTTATCCGCCGGCGCAGCCGAAGAGGGCCAGCTCCTCTGGGGAAAGACGACGTGGATCAGTGGGCATTCCAATGTCGCACCTGAATCTATATCCAACTACGCCAGCTTCGACGTACTCGACTCACTTGTTGCGTATTATATGAACAGGACTCTCTATCCCAATCTTGAGGTACCGATTTTCTCCGGGTTCCACGGAGCCACTTCTCACTGCCCTTATTTCAGGTCGTCGTCGTTGGAGGACACTCAGCCGGTGCACAGATGGCCCAGCGCTACGCCGCCCTGAGACCATCGACCGACAACGACGACAGGCTACATTTCTGGATCGGTAAGCAAGCTCTCCTGACGTCCCGTTCAAAGTGATTAGAATGCCCCCCCCCCCCCCCTTCATCCCTCACCACCACCACCCAAGCGAACCCGGGATCCCTACTCTGGCTAACGTCCGACCGTCCAGTCTCCGTCGACGATTGCGACGGTGTAGACGAATACAAATACGGGTTGGACTCGCACTTTCCCGACTACGCAAAGACGGATGCGCGCAAACTGGGACGGTCCGGGATCGTTGAGAGGTACAACGGTCGAAACATGAATTACGCGTGGGGACTGGTGAGTGATATTATGTTTTTTTTTTTTTGTTTTCTCCGACCAGTTACTCACATATTCATCCCAGACGGATTTCGCCAACGGAGACACGAGATGTCAAGCATCCGTGAGTTCTTTTCCCGATTCATATTCTGAAAAGTTTTAGACCATGTCTTGCACAGGCTCAAGGGAAGAACCATATCACGAGGGGCAGGAACTTTGTCCAGATGTTGCAAGGTATGGGCGGCATCCCCAATCTTACCACCGTAGACTGGGCCGTGAACATCGGTCATTCTAACGAGGGAATGATGACGAGCGAGGGCGGGATCGATAAGGCGAGTATAATTTTCTTTTCGTTGGCGCTCTCATAACTCAGGGCTGGATAGTTATTCCGATACGTGTCGAACGGCACGAGCAACATTCAACAGTCAGCTTGAATTATTGAGGTTTTTTGGACTCTTGTATATATTTTAATGCACTTCTTGGTCTATTATAAGCGAGTATGCTGGATCTTTCAAAGTCCCAATGTGGGGTAACAAAAAAGCAGATCCCTTTCAAAGGACGGGTAAGTGAAAAAATGATCGCCATTTTAGATAAATAAAGACGCAGGAACGGCGGCACGAACTGATAGGAATGACAGCACCAAGGATCTAGTCTATCCTTTCAGTCATGCCATGGTAGACCATCCCCAAATTATCATCCAAAACCGAAGATTACCGACGAGAAAATCACGGTCCGACCACGTGTCGGATCAGCAAGGTTTGGTCCTCTATCTGAAATCGCAGTCCTGGTGATGCTTATGTTGTCTGGCCCTCTACGAGCGAACATTTCCATGGTTTGCTACATTTCGAACTTTAGCCATCATGATAGTTCCGGCTCGTCCAACCACTCTGAAAGACGTCACGCATTCCTCTCCTGCGTTTCTTATACAATTCAGCTGGAACTTATTATGTAAATCGGAGTCATACCATAGCGATATGGTTTCGTTGTGCTGAGCCCACAAGGAAATATAGAATCCATTTATTGGAGATCTGGATGAAGGAGTGCGAGGGCACGTAGGTGAGCAACAAGTTGTACGCCAGTGAGTGATATCATTGAGGATATACAGACCGGTTAGTAGCATGGTATCGACCAACGCTCAGTTCGAGTCCGAGTGGCTGGCTGTACTAGCAAGCGGCCGCATGAGTGTACTTTTGGTCCCTCGGTCTGACGAATGTAAAACAATGGGGTTAGTCAAAGCTTCAAGAGGAGAAATATATGTTTCCTGCACCCTTTCGAGACGTCAATCAGTATTTCGCTCTTTTACCCATGGGCAAATCGGAACACTGATGCTATCAGGGGCATTTTCTTTCCTCACACAATGGGCCCATTTCTGTCGGATAAGTGTTCATACAAGTTGAGGGTGAATTGGGACGCACCATTCAGTACTGGGCTGCGTAATAATACCTCGAAACAGTTGAACCCCCGCCCCTGCGAACCGGCCTCTCTTTTAAAAGCAGTTATTTATTTTAAATGGTCGTCATCATATTCAGTATGCACAAAATAAAAGCAACAATCAAAGTCTATCGCCGTATCCTCATCTCGGCTCACTAAGAATGTCATTTCCTCCCAATGAGTGGTCGTTCTACTTGAATTCCAGTAAGAGTGATTGCGCCCACGTTAGAATGGATGGACTGCTACCGGCATGCTCACTGTGTTTACATGCCAAAGAATTTACATGCACGGGTTAATTCGAACATCAATATATGAGACCTTCAATTTCGGTAAGGACTTGTACGCATAAAGGATTGGTCATAAATTTTGACTCGAATGGCCCGAAACGACCTGGGTTATTTTTGATGGAGTGGATGCTCTGCGAGTTTTGGAAGCTACTTGAACTACCGGAAATGAAAACGTACATGCCTTGCGGGAGCTTCGGCTTGGAAAACTTGAGCCTAAGCCAGAAATCTCGGCTCAATTTCTGAACCTGCGAAAGCGGGACAAATAGTAGAAACAAAGTCGTCGAGAACATCCTTAACGCTGACTTACGGGGTTGTGCACAACTTTCACCCCATGGGCTTTTACGTTCCGAAATACAATGTGTCCTTGACAGGGATATTCGTCGATTCTAAATGACAGGTTATCTTAATTTGACAGATTTTGTCTCTGCAGCGCTTGGATATCCTGCATTGGGATGGCGAGTACAAGCCCTGAACCTGACAATGAATAGGAAAAGTACGAACATAAATATGGACTTACTGACCCGCTGCATTAGATCCTCAGGACTTGATCCTTGAAATTCGCACAATCCTAAACATCCGATAGATCAGAAATATAAGAATAGAAACAACCGTAATCGGAGGATTACCCTTGATGCCGCGAGATATCAGCTTTGCAATGCTTGGGGATCCGATATTTGGATGCCCAGGACAATGCCTAAAGCAGAGAAATGATACAAGCATAACCCTACTCGATTCCTAAGCGACGGCCCTTGTTATGGATATCGAGTATCCGTAAACTCGGTGCATGAGTCAACGCATGCCTACACTCGGCCTTCTCGGTCCTAGCAATGACTCACACATAATTTTCTCTTACTTTCTCTGTTCTTCTTGCTCATACTAGAATACAATAGAACATTGTAGAATATTCATGACTCGAACACTTTAGTATATAAATACCGTCTGTAACATTGTAGAAATCAATGTACTCATCTTCCACTCCACTTCATTGTGTGAACTAAGCATCTGATCGGTTACGCCTAGCGCTTTCCGACACCAATCCGAAGACTACGCCTAGCGCTTGTCTTCACCTACAGCCCGTAATATCTCCGCACTCACAGGCTTTTTATATCGGTAATAGCTTCGCGCTCACCGGATACTTCCTACAGTAATTGCTTCGCACTTACTGACCCCTTTACCTCGCAAACTGGACCTCTCAGGTCTCCTCACGAACCCTTGCCGGAATCCATTCTATTCCCTAACGACATACATCTTTATAACATATCCTACCTCGCTTCGATCATCCCTTGTCGCCCCTCACTCTCATATCCCGATTTCGGCATATTCCTAACAGCCCTAAAGATGTCGCAGGATCAACACGTGCAGACAGATACTGAGCATTTCCTCCGAATGACTATCTTCTAGACCAAAACGCCGGTATTAATCTAGAGCTTGGGCTGCAGACGATGAGAACGATGAGCCTATCTACAGGTCATATCTGAAAATAAAGTCCATCTTCTTGCGTAAACCTCAAGGAAGTAATAGAAAGAAGCGACAGTATAGACACGTGCTTCCTTGCTCTTCATTGCTGGACCTCAACCCACTGCCTCAGCACATTGACGAAGCCAGTAAGCGGTGTGGCGATATATTGAGAGAGATTTCACCAAGGACAAAGGAGACAACTCACTCTGAGAGCCCGCAGACGATTGGAAGTCATCTTCTATAATCCGCACTGTGCCAGCTAAGAAATAGCTCGTAGTCCTTCTGTATGATATCTTGATATGAATACGTCGCGTACCACCAATATTAAAGGAAAGACGCCCGGATAAAGCAAAAGTCGGTGTCTGTGAGTATGGTATTATGCCTGTGGAATACCGTGATTTCAAGGCCGAATCAGCCTACTTCGCTTGAAGATGGTCCTTTCCCGTCATGATGCATGAAGACTGTCGCCTACACAAGAGGATGTCGACTCTTGAAGGACTTGAGGCGGTGATTCTCAGTGATGCAAGGTAAATATGCGCATCAAAACGTTGGTAATACCCATATTAGCAACAATAAATAAGCAAAAGGCCATGTATCATAGTCGAAAATGTGTTCAAACTGAATACTTGAAGTATCTCTGTAAGCGACACGATCAAGAGAAAGAAAGGCGAACTTATGTTTATGGTGGTAAGAGGGAAAGTTCCCGAAATGTTGTGACCGTGACAGTCATTCTTCCTTCTGATTGGAAAATGATTTCTGCCTCCTTGCCTTTAACTCGAACCCGTCCACTGTACGGTGCTAACTTCGCTACTACCTCATCTTCACCCATCTGACTCTATACCTATTCCAGGTGAGAGCAGCTTGGACTTTGATGACAAGCAGTGATGGAACAAGATAATGTTGTGAACTTCAATCTTTTATGATGACCTGCGACCTAGGTTTTTTGTTACTTCTAGGGTCCAAGATTGTTATGGCGTCTTAAAATGATACCCAAACAGTTTGATACTGGTCTTACTGACCTTACCTCTGTTGGAATTCGAGCACGGGAGGGAACGAAAAGAGCAACTCGTTTATAACTAGTATGTCGACATGGTGGTAAACGGTAAAGAAAGGAAAGGTACGGGTACGGTAAATAACGGCTCCACGAAACCGGTTGATTCCGACAGCTCCTACAGCCACGAGTAATTCCAATAACCTAGTGATCCGCTGAACTCGCATCCACGGAACTTAGGTATGCCGCTTCATTGGTAGCCGCTGACTCGTACCTCAACTCAACGGGCAAAAGCACAACACAGAACAGGGACTGTATCTTAGAAACCGCATCTACCCCTTACCCACCCCTGAGGTGATTGTTACTCTTCTGACCGATTCTGAAATATGAACTGACGCCTGATAGAAAACCGAAGCCCACTAGGGGTATAGCTGTTACCTAGGATCTATTTCCTACGAATACAGCATATGATGGTCGCTTGCCATTGATGTGTAATCGAGTGACTCTGTATTAGGAGTTGTGCGCACGATTTACCGGAAACGGCCTCAATGATTCGAAGTCTTTCGGTTTAATACAACTATACTCAGTCATATGGCAAGCCTTCTTGTGGAAACCGGATTTCTAGCAATCTATTTCTCAAGCTGATTACAACCACATCGCGATGGTAGCCAGGATCCACATCCAATGCTCGTGCGTCAAGTGTCTCTTACTTGCTTGAGCGGTATGCCCGCCCAAAATTCTTCAAATAGTACGAGCACTCTGTGGATTATTTCCTTTGCCGTACTTATATCGTACATAGCTCATTTGCAAACGAGCCAAACCATATCTCCGCCACTGAACTCTATCTTCAATTTTGTCGCGTGAGTACCCGGGCGAAAGAATCGCACGAGTCGGTCCAACTCTGGTATGAATATTAATACCACCATTCTGAGTTCACACGGCTACAGTATTTAAGGGCAGGATTTCCCTCATTTCCATAAAGTACTATGTCAAATTTCGAGGTATACGGGTATGAATTCCTCCCTGATCCCCCGTTAGGTACCCAGTCGTCTCTTGCGAAGAGTCTCTGCTCATATTTAACAGGCAGCAATGGCGTAAATTGTGTCAGCTTCCAATGCATGTACAGCTATCCATATCCCACAGCGGACTTTTCGAGGTACGCAGGGGAGCACCTCGTGAACTACCAAACGATATTGTCTGGGGGACAGAGCTACATTGTCTGGTTCTCCGCGAACGCAAAATCAAAAGGGCTGCCGCTTAATCGTATGGCAGACTTTTATCACAAGTGGCACCACTCTGAAGATGCATGTAGTCTGTGGTATGGAACGATAGTCGTGTTCAAAATTGTAGGAAGATGGCTGGGTACAATGACGTATGGAGACGCAGACCAGATGGATTTCGAGACAATTCGATGTATAATATGAACAAATCTGTTCATCACTTCCTCGACACATTCCCGGAGTGAAATTGATAGCCAAGTAGAGCACAAATAAACGGCTGAGAGGAAATGAGTTCCCAGGATATCAATGAAGTACGACATACAATTTCTGATCCATAGATACTCAGGGCTACGTTCCCTTAATGTCTCTTCTGTTTCCCACCAGAAGACTGTGGCTTCATACATCAAAAGATGAACAAAATCGTCATTAAAGCACTTACAGGCAACGATCACCTCATGAAACCTGCCGCTAGACGTCAGATCGGACATAATATACACTCCTGACCCCCAATGATGTCAACCTGAAGGAAATTTGATGGAAATGGTTCGCGAAGCTGACAAGTTTCCTTAGGCGTTTCTGTCTGATGTAAATCAGATTTTGGCTGGAAGAATTCAGTTTCTGACCTGACAGAAACAGAATAAGTGATCATTTTCGGTGCCACTATGCATTTCCTTCGGGCAGAAACTCAGGCATGCAGGAGTGATGGTGTATATCGCGACTCAAAGCGAAGGCACATTGTATACAGGGATCATAGGACTTTCAATGATAAATGATACGGCTAATCACTGTAACATGTAGACTCACTCGTAACTGTATGACATAATACCTAACGAGGTCATGCTTAAGTTGATATTTGGGTATCCTCGGTAAAGCGACAGTGGAAGGAAAGCACATTATCATAAAATCTCTAGCATCTGAAGGCGTCACTCAGGCTTCAGCCCAGTATGTAGTCGATGTCGGTGTTTACCGGTCGCACTTCAAACTCTACTTTGTAGGTGATTCTAGTCCGATATGTGAAATGATCAGCACAACGCGCACAACCTGGGCCACATACAGAGACGGAACAAATCACAATATATCGGAGGTATTACTTCAATTGAAGGAAACGGGCGTGAGAGTGCCGAAAGAAGCTTGGGATTGAGTTCCGGTATCATTTGGAATTCTGTACCACGTAAACAAAGAGTTGCCACCGGTATGTAGCGAACCGAGACTGCTCTTTCGCAAACAGTTTACACACACCGTAGGCACAATGCTTTTAGGCATTGATCTTCCTTTCAGCCCTGGAGTTAAAGCGACACGGATGCAAACGACAGTCATGCAGGGGGGAGCGATTAACCTGTCTATCAAAAGAAGCAGAATCCAGACTCATGATAGCTGGCCAGATAAGATTCCGGAAGAATATCGGGCCATGCTCTTCTTTTTTATTAAAGTCTCGGCGAGGTGGGAGTGGAAGCTGGTCACTAAGGGCACATAGAACAGGGACAAATCAGACATCCCTTATGGGCTTTGGTGATCACTAGCAAAAATATTGTAAATGCTCAGCGATGGCCAATCCATTCCTCCAATGGCAGGAGGCATTTATGAGTGAAGTCGAGCAGCAGTAGCTGCCCATCTTACAGGATAGAACTGTTAGACCCGAACTCCGGTATAACAAGCAAGAGTAAACATGTTAGATCCACACTCTGGTATAACAATTGATCATAAACAATGGGCTGTATCACGTTCGTACAGTCACCCACTGAGCCGCGAGATGTTTGCAACTGAAAGTCAAAGACTAATTCTTAGTCTGAGCAAGAGGAGTGAGTCTTGAGAAAGTTCAGTATAGATAAACTTTAGCTTGAAGCTGGAGATAATACAGTGAGAGCTACACTACTTATATACTAAAATCCTAAGTCCAACAATAGTGATGTCCATAGCATAATAATGTGTGAAACAATGAATACAATGAGTTGGGTGAGCAATGGTTGTGAGTCATAGTACAATGGCCATAGTCCTTTGGTAGCAACAAGGCAACTGGTCTGTGATCCATGATAGGTGCCTAGATTAGATATGATAAGATAGGCACCTGAGATAAGATAAGAAAAGTGAATAAATCATAACAATATCCCCTCATTAAGACAGGTGTCCTGACTGTCATTATGACCTGACTACTGGCCTTCCAGGGGGGTCCCTTATGCATTCTGCATATTTTTGTCTCCATTCCATTAATCTTCTCCTCTGTTGTCATCCTGGTCATTAGTCTTTCAGTAGACATTGATTAGCTCTTTGTGGTCTAAGAGCTCATCTTTGTGATGCAAAAGGAGTGATTGCCAAGTATCTTAAGGCAAAGGGAGCAACAGAGATCCAGGCAGTCATAGTGGCCCCTGCCAGGGCCACAGTAATCATTGACATGGAAGAGAGATAGCATAAAATGGCAATACTTAGTCAAAAAATATCCATGCCTTAAATACTGGTACAATAAAGAGGAAATCCCAGAGCTGAAACTCCTCATTGAAGCATACTGGAGAGCCAATAGCTAAGATGAAGAAGGAAATGGAGGGGACAACCAATGGAATGGAGATGACAATGCACAGAATACTCAAGGAAGCACCTTTAAGGGACCAGTGGTCAGGTCATAATGACAGTTGGGATGCCTGTCTTAACAAGGGGGTATTGTTACAATTTCTTCTATTTTTCACTTATCTTATCTTATTTTGGGTGCTAATCTTATCACATCTGATCTCAGTGTGTTAGACCCATGGTCCACATGATCTGCAGACACATGTAATCCCTTGGGCTGTCTTGCATTTGGACAGTCACCCTTGGGCTATGGCTATGGTCTTCTGATCTGATGTGGAGAGTATGTGGTATGAATATTGACTTTAGTTGAAAGATGAGGAATATACAATATAGACTATGTGACTTATATACCCAAATGAAGATCTAAATATATGACTGTAACCATGAGGTATCCATGTGAAGAACAAAAGAGATGGCATGCTTGGTGCACAAGTATGGTGAGGTTATTGTGCAGCACTGCAATGGATATCAATGAGTATTGGAGGTTGATCAATGGATAAGAGATCAGATAAGATCAGATAAGAGTGGAAAATGGAAAAATTGTAACATTATCCTCTTGTTAAAGCAGTTGTCCTGACTGCTAAGGTTCTTCTTCAGGGGTGTCATACTGTGATGACTCTTGGGTGATCCAGTATGTGTCCAGTAGTGATTTCCACCAGTTCTGATCTGGGTTCTTTACCCATCATTGCAATCCATCTCATCATTGTGCCAGGTAGGCTATGTCTCCATTTTCCAAGTATTTGTGGTCAAGAATGGCAGTCACCACTTTATCTTGTGTTATGATTTTGGCAATGTCCATGACTCATCCTTGTTGTATAATTTTCTCATACTTGGCAATTACTTCTTGTGCATTTGTCATCTCTATTTCTCTGACCCATGAGTTATGTTCCTGAGTCCATCCCTTCCACTTGACAAGGTAATCAGTTACTACCTTTGATGGTTGTCCCTTCTTGGCTCATACTTTATGAGTTCACAAGTCCAGTACCTCTTCAACCTCATGCTCTTCTTGCCCATCCACAAGGTCCAGAGAGGGTGATGGTGGTTGTTGTTGATTAGGGAAAATGGGTGTGAAATAGGGCATCAATAACTTCTCATTAAAGTGGGGATGAATTTTCCAGTGTGGTGGTAATTTTAGCTTATATGCTACTATCCTGGTTTTTTCAAGGATATTGAATGGTTCCATCCACTTATCATCAAGTTTCTTCTTCGGTCATGGTGGGTGAAGGTTACTGATGTCTAGCCAGACTTTGTCACCCACTTGGTAGTCTTGCACCATTTGTTTTCTTTTGTCATACTGTTCTTTCATTTGAGTGGCCACTTTTTCCAATGTGTCATGTACCTCTTTATGGACTTTGGCCATAGTTTCAGTGAATTCCATGGCTATTGGATTGGTGAAAGGGGTTTCTCATACTGAGTCAGGTACAAGCTGGGAGTTCCTTCCATAGAGGGTCATGAATGGGCTTTTTTCCATGGCTGAGTGTATGCAGTTATTGTGGGTGAACTCTGCCATTGGTAGCCATTCAGTCCAGTCATCTTGTCAATGATTGATGAAAATTCAGAGATACTTTTCAATCTCCTGATTGACTCATTCTATCTTTCCATCAGTTTGTTGATGGTAGGTGATGGAAGTGTTCAGAGTGATATTCAGCATTCAGTAAAGGTCTTTTATAAAGATTGAGACAAACTGAGGTCTGTGGTCAGAGACAACCACTTGAGGCATCCTGTGTTTGGAATAGATATGGTCACAAAGGATTCATGCCCATCCTTCCACTGAAAGTTTCTCATGGCAAGCAACTGGTACAATGGTTTTGGAAAATCTGTCCACTACAACTAGTAGTGCATTATAGCCATTGGATTCAGGAAGTCCAGTGATCATATCAATGGAGATATCAGTCCAAGGAGTATCAGGGATGGTGTTTGAGTGTAAGGGCACAGCCTTTGCTTGCATGCTGATCTTCATGCACTAGCATGTTTTGCATCCCTTAATGTACCTTTCTATGTCTTTCTTTAACTTGGGCTACCAGTATTCATGAAGAATGAGTTTAGTGGTTTTCATAATTTCAGGGTGCCCCACTGTGATGTGGTCATGGTGACAGGCAATAATTTCACCCCATAGGATTTTGTCTCAGGGAATGTAAATGTGCCTGTCATAGTATAGAATCCCCTGGTTCTTGGTGATTCCTCATTCATAGTCAAGGGAGTTAGAAATACTATGGTCCCACTGATCCTTCTGTTGCATCATGTCTCAGATTCTTTCCTGTTCTTCCATGTTAGTAGGTAGAATGAGTGCCTGGAAATGTTCTGGGAGGAGTGCTATCACATCATGGTTGTATCTCTTCCCTTGGTTGTGGTCATCTCATCTGCTGAGCAAGTCAGCTTTTTGGTTGGTAGTGCCAGACTTGTGCTGTAGGATGAAATGGTATTTGGTGAGCTCTGTTACCCAATGGGCTTGTTGCTGATTCAATTTCTGTGGCTTTCAGAAATACTGGAGGTTTTGGTGGTCTATCCAGATTTCAATTTCCTCTTTGGTGCCTATTAGGTAGTGTCACTATTCTTCCAGGATGAGCATGATAGCCAACAATTCTTTGTCATATATTTCATAATTGTGTTCAGTAACAGTTAAAGCCTTTGACATGAATGTGATAGGCCTCCATTTGCCCCATTGTTCCTGGCTTAATACTGCACCTATTGCTCCATTGCTAGCATCAGCTTTGATTCTGAATTTCCTGTCATCTGATGGAATCACTAGAACAATGTTTGTCATCATTTGTTTCTTCAGTTGATGAAAGGCTTGCTCTTATTCCTTCCCTCACTTTCATTTGGCATTCCTGGTTAGCTGCATCAATGGGTGTACAATTTGGGAATAGTCTCATATGAATTTTTGATAGAAATTAGTAAATCCTAAAAAGGATTGTAACTTCTTTTTCTTGGTGGGAGTCAGCCATTCCGCTATTCCTGTGACCTTGACTGGGTCCATATGTATGGCATCTTTGCTGATAATAATGCCCAAGTACTCCATTTCCAATACTTCAAATTTGCATTTCTTAGCTTTGAGGAATAATTTATTCTCTTGCAGCTGCTGAAGTACTTGTCAGATGATTTGTCAGTGTTCTTCTAAAGTTTTGGTGAAGATGAGAATGTCATCTAAATAGATTGTGACCTTTCCTCCTGCAATGAGGTCTTGGAAGATGTCATTTATCATTCATTGGAATGTTGCAGATGAGTTGGTTAAACCAAAGAATATAACCATGGGTTTGAATAGCCCTTGATTAGTATGGAACATGGCCTTCTCTTTGTCCCCTTCTCAGATTCTGATGTTATTGTATCCCCATTGGATGTCTAGCTTGGAAAAGTATTTGGCTCCTCATAATTTGTCAATGAGTTCAGAAATCAGGAGAAGGGGGTATTGATTCTTGATCATCATCTCATTCAGCTTTTGATAATCCTGAATGGGGTGGAGTGATCCATCCTTCTTTTTAGAAACTTATCAAGCTGTTCCTGTTCATTTTGATTCAATGGGTAGACCTTACAGTCTAATGTGGACTTTGCATTGGGAGTCAGTTCAATTGCATAGTCTCAGGGCTTTTGTTCTGTTAATTTGTCAAAGCTTTCTTTCAAGAACAAGTCTCAGAAACTTTGATACTGAGGAGGTACCAACTCCTCGAAAGTCTTTTTGGGTTTTTTGGCATAAATGGTTGCCACTAGATCATTGGCATGGTGTACTGCCTGAATAACCAATTCCTCCTGCATGTTGATGGTGAGGATAGTCTTGCCATCCTCTAGCTCTTCATCCTATTTGTCTTCATTATCTGCATTAGGGAGGGGAATGGGGTTTTTGACACATTGACAGCATCCAAAGATCATCCTCCTGGTCTTCCAGTTGATCACTGGGTTATGATGTTTTAACCAATTGTGACCTAAATAAATTGTTTTGCAGCCTAAGTCCATGACAGCAAGGTCGATTCATTCAGTATGTCCACTGATGGTCATTCTGAGTTTAACAAACTCAGTAATATTGCCAGCTTTATTATGGGTTCTGTCTGCATTGTATATGGGGATCAGGGCAGCAGCTTGTCAGGTATTGAGACCATGGTCACAGACATAAGTGCAATTGATCAAGCTTCCAGTACAGCTGCTGTTGAGTAGGGCCTTGGTAGTAAGAATTTTCTTTCCTGTACATGGAGTGATCTGTATGTCAACCATGAAGTCCCTTTCAGAACTCTTGGTGCCACAGATATATCTGATAGGTTCTTGGAGTTTGTAGAGATGTTCTCATGCCATGCTATCTTCATTCTGCAACTTTTTGATGAGTTTCTTGTTGATCTCACCAAGTCATTTGGGATGGACTCAAGTGGAAAGTGTAGCTTTGGCAGTGGCCATGGTCTTGGCTGTTCAAATGGCACATAGAGTCCAATATATGCCAAATGGTTTATATCAGTTGTAATTGGGTACCCTCTTGTAAGGAGGGGATTCAGGGTTCATCAGTTTCTGTTGTACCTTCCAATGAAGGAAGACTGTGTTGTCTTCTTTATTGGGTACCTTGACCATAGTAACCCTGAGTCCCCTTTTTACCACCTGGGCACTAGCAGATCCTCCCTGTTCTTTGGCTTTCTGGTTGTCCAATAGAATGCTAGTGCCTGATGGAGGAATCTGGGGACTTGGGTCATATTTCTTGCAGGTGCTATTCCTTATGTCAAAAAGTCAATCAGAGACAGTGGGGTCATCCTAGGTCACCAGTGCCAACAGTTTGGATTTTCCCTTTTCCTGCAGGTCATATGACCGACTCCTCCTTGGGTTGCTAACTCAAGAAGTGGCCACTCTTGCAGTGTCATCAAGGGATTCCTGTGGTGTTTGGCCTTAGTAGGTGCTTGAGATATCCTCCACCAGCCCTGGCAAAGTAGGACTTGACCTCTTCAGGGGTGCTGAGACTTTTGACTTTAAAGGCCCAAAGGTATCCCATCTACTTGTCTCTGTCCTGAGCATAGCTTGTGTTGCAGTGCCAGCACCACCTGGCATATCCTGCACTTTGTCAGAGAAGTGGGATTCAGTATAAATGATCATATTATTGCACTTAGCTAGTGCATGATATTAGTTTGATTCTTTTAGTGAGTTCTCAAGGAGAGTGGGAGAAACAAAGTCATATTTAGAATCATGCATATATATACATTATCCTATAGATGAATGAGATTAGCCAGCAGAACTCAGGGACACACCAATTGAAGTCTTAGTCACACAAGAGGAATTGAGCCCTTAGCAACCTATGCTTTTACTTCCTCGATCTTCATGTTGCTCTTTTCCTCTTCTTTCACAGCTGTCATTGATCATATGTCCCAATATTCTTTCTTTTTCAGACAGTCCTTGGCCATGTGGCCCTTCTCATTATATCAGAAGCATCATCCTTCTGCTTTTCACCAATTGACCTGCATTGGTTGCTCTAATCCTCCATATGTCATCCATCTACTGATCGATGTGTCTCATCCAGGCCCTGTGCTTGTTGCTGGTTTTGGGGTTAATGAACTTGTCACCCCAGCAGGTTGCTTGCTGCTGGGGTGTGATTGGGATCATGAACCATCCATCTTCTGGTTGTCTTGAGGGATCCCAGTGGTTTGATTGAAAACCCACTTGTGCTGATGTTTCTCATACATATGGAGAATATGTTTCTTCCATTCTGGGTATGTTTAGGGAATGTTAACACCTATATTTGAGATGAAGGTGGTATAGGAGCTAGGCACTCCTAACTGTACCACCTTCACCATGGCCCCATGCTCACTTTCACCAGCTCACTATCCTGCTAATTTGGCCTCTTCTTCCAGCTTTTGGAAGTAGTGGCTCACTGGTTAGGTTTCCATCCAGAGATCAAACATGCATTTCTCATGTATTTTCTTGATTGCTGGATCTTGGAATTGTTGTGTTACTAACTCGATGAATTCTTCTCAGCTTGGATATCAGAAATGGGCAGCAGTTCTGGTCCAGTCATCTATCACCCAATATTTAGGTCATTTGTAGACCCACCAGTCCTTGGCTGCTCCTTTAAAATGGGATGTGGCAAACAGTACAAGATGTGACAGAAGTTGGAAGTAATGTCAGAACACTTCAAAATAAGTGATACAATTGCCTACAAACCATTCAATGTCATCATGGTCCCCTCTAAACAGCTTCAGGGGTTGAATGAGAATTGGCTTGATATCTAGGTAGGGGCCTTCACCAGGCATGACCCCTACAGGATTAAGGTATGGGTCTGATGATGCTTATCCTGAAGGTGGACATTGTTATGATTTTTCCATTACCTTATCACATTTTATGTCACATCACTCATGCATCAACAACATATCAACCAAAACACCAGTATTCAATTCCACTAAACCTCTCATGTTCCACTCATTCGTAATAGCATCATTATGGTTAGTCCATAGTCACCTGACTTCTAATGTTTCTTGTATGGACCATCGTGTTTCACCTATTAATAAACACAGTACTTTCATATATAAAGTAGAGTAGTTTTGTACTTACTCTCTATCTTCTGACTAAATTTAATTTATATACCTTCTTCTACACTTCTCTAAAGACCAGCCATCCTCTTACCATGGGTGATTGTCTGAACATGAGACAGCCCAAGAGTGAAGCACAGTCCCAAGATCACATGTTAGACAGGGTCCTAACATTAGTCAGAAGATACCCTACCCACTCCTTCTATGCTAGCTATAAAAGTAGCAAAAAACCCATATACCCAAACAAAACAAAAACAAATGAAGCATTCCCCTCAGCATCATGATTGGCAGTGCTGCACTACTTGTAATTTTTACCACACTCTTCATATTAGCATACAAAGAAGAACTCTGAACCCTTCTCTGTCAAGAGCAGCAACCCCACTGTGAACCCACACTCCCACCCTGACCACCCTGACACCTCCAACATGGCCTTCCCAGGAGGCCTTCCCCTGTCCAAATGGAACCAAGGGAAGAGGAATTACTCCCTTGCCCCCAGGTCTGGTTCACCAATCCCTCCTCCTCCAAGGAGTTCACAATCCATGAGGAACCCACAACAAACAGCCAGGTGGAATGATCCCCCACAGCCACCCAAGAATATGCAAGGAACATATGGGCTATGTTCAAGAACCCCCCACCTGTGTATTCCCTGCCCCAACATCCCCATCCCTACTCCCCAACTCTGTCCCACCCCCACTTTGGGGCATGACATCCCAATGATCCAGGAATGGATCAAAACCACCCCTACAGCCCCTGGGGCCATAACAGAGAAATATGGCCAAGAGGAGGAACAGAGTCCTCCTCATCTCTCCCTATTATTGAACTCTCTGACAACTCTAATGGGGAGCTCGATGCCCTGACCCCACCCACTCCCTTCCCCCCTGATAGTCCCTTCAATGTTGATGGGCCAATTATAATTGGCCTGAACTCTCTGATGTTGATCAGAACCTATTTGGCCCTGCCAGGGCTGCCACCTGGAAGCTTTGATGAGCTGACATTGAGGCCCATATGGACTGGCCTGAGATTAGGCCAGACATGGATGAGTGGCTGGCACTCAACAAGGGCGACCCCATACAGGGACCCAATCCAGTGATATGCTTGGTAATGGCAAGTGACAAAAAAATTAGGGAATGGCAATGAACATCAATCACACTAAACATCTTACTACTCTATGCTTAATCACCAATATTGAATTCAGGTGGTTTTGAGTATGATCGAAGCACTCTGCAGACTTCAATAATCAAGTACAGTTGTCTTAAAGGCATTTTATTCATTACTAGTGAGTTATACAAAGTACTACTCACACTAGTGGGGTTGGTAAGACACAATTGGGTAAAGGGTGTTAGGACCCAACTTAATCATGAGACTTGGGATGTCAGCTGACCTCTGAGGGCTGTTATGCATTCGAACAGTTACCCAAGTAGAGGCTTAAGCATAGTCTTTAGTAAGGTGAGAGTAAGTGGTATATGGTTTAAATTTAGTCAAAAGATAGAGTACAACAGTGTAGTTTACTCTGTTTATATACTATTTCTATGGCATTATATATAGATGAAACGATAGAGTCCATGCTTGAATGGTGTCAAAGTAGGATGGTCTGGAAGGATCATTGGTCCAATAGAAAGTGTCTAGGGTGACAGACAGTGAGAATGAGGGTCTGCCTTGGCAATTAGCTGGATATGAGTCAGAATTGTTGATAGATTAGATGGCTGAGTCATGGATATGACTCGGATAAGATAAGATAATGGAAAAATCATAACATTACCCCCTTGTTAAAGCAGTTGTCCTGACTGCTAAAGTTCTTCTTCAGGGGTGTCAAACTGTGTTGCGATTTGACTGATCCAGTACTGATCAATCAGTTTTTTCTATAATTCTTCATCTGGATTGATGATCCACTTGGTATATCCATTTTTTTGTTTAGCAAGGTAGGCTACATCGCCATGTTCCAAGTATTTGTGGTCCAATATCTTGACCACTACTTTGTTTTTGGTTACAATTTTTGGAGTGTATATGGTGTGGTTTATGCTAGCCTGGTACTCTTGGATCACTTCCAATGTGTTTGTCATCTCATTTTCTCGGACCCATGAGTTGTGTTCTCAGGTCCATCCCTTCCATTTGACCAGATAGTCCATAACTTCTCTGGATGGTTGTCCTCTTTTTGAATGTACTTTCCTTGTACGTGAATCCAGAACTTCTTCAATTTTGTATTCCTCTTGACCATCGATGAGGTCTGGAGGAGGAGGCAGCAGTTGTTGTTTATTCAGGAATGAAGGTGTGACATAAGGAGTCAACAGCTTCTCATTGAATCAGGGGTGGATTTCCCAATGGAGTGGTAGTTTCAACTTGTATGCTGCCACTCCTGACTTCTCGATGATCTCGAATGGTCCTGTTTGTTTGTCATCAAGTTTTTTCTTGGGTTGTGGAAGATGAAGGTTGGCAGTGTCAAGCCAGACCTTGTCACCGATTTTGTATTCCCATGTTGATTGTTTTCGCTTGTCATACTGCACCTTCATTTGTGCCACTGCTTTTTCCAAGGCATTGTGTACTTCTTTATGGACTTTGGCCATAGTCTCAGTAAAATCAATAGCTGCAGGATTCGTGAAGCTGGTTTTCTGAATGGATTCAGGGATGAGTCGAGGATTATGTCCATATAGGACCATGAAAGGGCTCTTTCCCATGGCTGAATGCATTCGATTGTTGTGGGTGAATTCAGCGAGGGGTAGCCATGCAACCCAGTTGGTTTGTCAATGGTTGACAAAGATACAAAGGTATTTTTCAACCTCTTGGTTGACCCTCTCTGTTTGTACATCTGTCTGGGGATGATACGCCATAGAGGCATTCTGTGTGATGTTCAGCATTCTGTATAATTCCTTCATGAATGCTGAGACAAATTGGGGTCCTCGGTCTGATATGACTACTTGTGGCATCCCATGCTTTGCGTATACATGGTTGCAAAGCATCAATGCCCATCCTTCAGTGGATAATTCCTCATTACATGGAACTAAGATGATGTTCTTGGAGAATCAGTCTATGATGATGAGTAAGGCATCAAAGCCTTCTGATTCCGGAAGACCAGTGACCATGTTGACAGAAATGTGCATCCATGGAGCATCTGGGATTGCATTAGGATGAAGAGGTGCAGCCTTGGTCTGTGTATCACTCTTCGTTCATTGACAAGTTTCACACCCCTTGATGTAAGATTTGACATCTCTTTTCATTTTCGGCCACCAATACTCATAAAGAATGAGTTCCTTGGTCTTGGCAATTCCTGGATGTCCAGTAGTGATATGATCATGATATTGTGAAATGATTTCTCTGCGAAGGGAAGGTTCTTGAGGAATGTAAATTTGTCTGTCATACCACAAGAGTTCATCTTCTTGGGTGATTCTCTGCTTGTGGTTAAGGGATTTTTCAATCCCCTGGTCCCACTGGTCTTTCTGTTGGGTTGCATCTCTTATATGCATAGTTCATTCTTTGGCAGTGAGCAGTATTAATGCCCTGAAATGTTCTGGAGAAAGGATGACAATATCTTGATTGTCTTCCTTTCCTTGATCATGATCATCTCATCTGCTGAGAAGATCGGCCTTCTTGTTTGCAGTTCCAGCTTTGTGTTGAAGGACAAAGTGGTATTCAGCTAATTCAGTGACCCACTGAGCTTGTCGACAGTTTAACTTCTGGGGTTTTCAGAAATACTGGAGGTTCTGATGATCTGTCCAGATTTCAATTGTCTCCTTGGCGCCCATGAGGTAATGACACCATTCTTCCAGTGCTAGCATGATTGCTAGTAACTCCTTATCGTAGATTTCATAATTGCACTTGGTAACAGTTAGTGCCTTTGACATGAAGGCAACAGGCCTCCATTTGCCATTCTGTTCTTGGCTAAGGATGGTGCTGATGGCTCCGTCACTAGCATCAGCCTCTACTCGGAATTTTCCATTATCGGAGGGGATTGTTAGAATTACATTCATTGTCATCAACTTTTTGAGTTGAGAGAATGCTTGTTCCTGGTCTGATCCCCATGTCCAGTCCACTTTTCCAGTTAACTGGGTAAGGGGACACACAATCTTGGAATAATCCCAGATGAACTTTCTGTAGAAATTTGTGAATCCTAAGAAAGACTGTAACTCTTTCTTTTTTGTTGGGGTTGGCCATTCCACTATCCCAGCAATCTTGACTGGGTCCATGCAAATGGCATCTTTGCTGATGATAAATCCTAAATACTCGGTTTTGAGTACTTCAAACTCGCATTTCTTGGCTTTGAGAAATAGTTTGTTTTCTCGAAGATGTTGGAGAACTTGTCGAACTATGTCTTGGTGTTCAGACAAGGATTTCATGAAGATGAGAACATCATCAAGGTAAATGGTTACTTTTCCTCTGGTGATCAAGTCCTTGAAAATGTTGTTCATCATCCACTGGAACATAGTGGGTGAATTCATAAGGCCAAAGAACATCACTGTAGGTTTGAAAAGACCTTGGTTGGTTCTGAACACGGCTTTTTCTTCATCCCCATTTCTGATATGGACGTTGTTGTATCCCCACCAAATGTCCAACTTGGAGAAATACTTCACTCCTCATAACTTGTCAATGAGCTCAGAAATTAAGGGAAGAGGATAACAATTTTTTATTGTCATTTTGTTCAGTTTTCAGTAATCCTGAACAGGTTGTAGTGAGCTATCTTTTTTCTTGACAAAGAAGAAAGGGGAGGTGAAGGGAGATTTTGAGGGATGGATTTGCCCTGAGTCTAAGTTCTTGTCTGTTTCGGTTGAGCAGATAGACTTTGCAGTCCAGGGTGGATTTTGTGTTGGGGATGAGCTCGATGGCATGGTCCCAGGGTCTTCATTCAGGTAAGTCGTCAAAGCTTTCCTTTGAGAATAGGTCTCTAAAGCTTTGGTACTGAGGAGGCATGAGCTCCTCAAACGTTTGTTTCAGTTTTTCTGCATTGGCAGCCGCTGCTAGTTCATTTGCATGATGGATGGCACAAAGGATGATTTCTTCTTGCATGTTGATGGCAAGAATACTTTCACCTTTCTCTAGCTCTTCGTCCCATTGGTCTTCTTCATCTGCATTGGGAAGTGTAAAGTGATTCTGTACACAGTGGCATCATCCGAACATCATGGTTCCTGCTTTCCAATTGACGAAAGGATTGTGGCCCAAGTATACAGTCTTGGAGCCCAAGTCAGTGACTGCAAGGTCAATTCGTTTGCTGTGGTCTCTGATGGTCATTCAGAGTTCCACAAATTTGGTGACATCGCCTGCCTTGTTGTGGGTTCCATCTGCATTGTAGACTGGAATTGGGGTGGCAGCCTTTCAGGTGTCCAGCTGGTGTTGCTGGACATAGGTTCGATTGATAGAGCTGCCTGTACAGCCACTATCCAACAATGCTCAGGTTGTCAACATCTGTTTCCCGGTACATGGGGAAAGCTGGATATCCACCAGAAAGTCTCGTCCTGAGCTTTTGGTACCATGGATATAGCGGATCAGTTCATGGAGTTCATAGAGTTGCTCATGCACAAGACTCTCTCCAGTTCTCAAGCTCTGAATGAGCTCGTCATCTATCTCTCCAAGTTGTTTTGGGTGAACCCAAATAGAGAGAACTGCCTTGGCTGTGGCCAAGTCTGTGGAGCTGTGAACTGCATGCAGAGTCCAGTCAATACTGAATGGTCTGTACCATTGGTGATCATGTGCCTTCCTTTTGGACAGGTCTCCGAGGTTTGGTACCCCCTTGTTAGGCAGGATTTTGGGGTTTGGTGCCTCCAAATTGGGCAGGGCTTCAGTTCTAGACTGTTTGGTTTGCCACAGTTTAAAGGCAGTGTCATCATCTTCGTCAGGTACTTCAATGATAGTGGTTCTACTGGAATGCCCCCTCTTTATCACCTGGGTGCTAGTGACTTCCCCCTGTTCTTCAGCTCTGGTTTGCTTGGGAACCTCCCAGGCCTCAGAAGGAGTCTGGTATCGGCTTGAGGCATTCGAGGTTCCACTTCTACTAGCCATTGTGGCAGAGTACTGAGCTTTCACAGCTGAGGTGAATCTCATCAGCATTGCCATTGGCTGCACTACCAGCTGGTCTCCAACCGGTCCAACTAGCATGTGGCCCCACTCCTGGCCTCAGTTAGAGGCACTTTCCTGGTCCCCTGCTGACCCTGGCGAGGCTGGTGAGCTTGTCCCTCTGCTCAAGGAGGACACTGGAATGTTCAGACCTCTGGGAGGCCTGAGGGAGTCCTGCCTACTAGTCCCTGCCTATCGCTGATTGCTCAGTGGCATATCTGGTGAGCTAAGCACATTGGACTTCATGGTGGTGCCAGCACCATCTGGCAAGTCCCGCACCTTGTCAGGGGCTCGGGATCTGTCACTACAGATACTTGTGTCAGCTTCTTGAAGGAGGATGACATACCTGTTTGTTTTTGATTCTTTGTTTGTCTTCGGCTTTGGGGTCTGTGAAGTCATGGAATAGATATTCGTATTTTCATGTAATTGTCTATGTTTATAGAAATTAGTCTGATGATGTGCTTGGTTACGGCGAGTGACAAAAGAATTAGGGAATGGAAATGAACACCAATCACACTAAACCTCTTACTACTCTACACTTAATCACCAATATTGAATTCGGGCGGTTTCGAGTACGATGGAAGCACTCTGCAGACTTCAATAATCAAGTACAATTGTCTTTAAGACGTTTTGTTCATTACTAGTGAGTTTATACAAAGTACTAGTCATACTAGTGGGGTGGGTAAGACACAATTGGATAAGAGTGACTTGGTTTGAGCTACTGCACTCGTTCTGACTGAAACAGCTTCAGACTAGTGGCACTCTTGGCCCTATACTGCTTCCTACAAGTGATAAACACTTGACTAACTGCACTCTTGGCTAACTAGTGGCACTCTTGGCCTAAGAATAAACTATAACTCCGAGAACTTTGCTTGAACTAACTTCAAAACACTCCGGACCTTTGCAGGACACAACAGTGACTCTAATGGACTTCAATTCAATGCAATTCTATTGGTGACTTAGCAACTATTAATCACTTCATTGAGGTTAAGCACAAAAGCCTTTAGTTGGGGACACCAGTTACTACCAGTGAGGGCTCAACTGCGGGGATGGCTTGCCTGCTTTTCACGAGCACCCATCCCACTACTTATATACTACTGAGGCAAAACTATAAATATCATCTGGGTATAGGGTATATTGGTAAGGATTTCTTGGCTAGTCACGAATAATGGTGAATAATCACACAATAGTCGGTCTAGTCTGTTTTCTTTTCAAATATTCGGTCTAGAGACTCCACAGTTGGTCTTTCCGCACCCTTGGCACAACTACATGCCCTAGTAATGCGGTTATATGGATATCCGGATATTGGTGTCTGTAACAGCTATCCAATCATGATCGAGAGTCCAGTCCGGCTCCACTAGCATCGATCATAAGAGATCTATATCACAATAGTCAGATCTGGGCTCAAGGTTAATCCATTCCTAATTTATTTCCAAGTCCTGTTTCAAGATTGCCATGTGACTAGTTATCCTGACTTGGGCATTTATGCCCAGTCTGGGCTGCTAGTGACAGAACTTCATGAGATCTGTGTACTCTGCTCCTGGTTTTGGTGTGCTAGTAGCATCCTTCATTTGCTAGTGGCTGTATTTCACTTAGTCCTGCTAGCATTCGAGTTACTAGTCTGGCCGGCTGGTAGATTTAACCCACTAATAGTGTTGCATCTAAGTCCTGGCTCTACTAGTTGCTTACTGCTTTTAACTATCAGCTCAAAGCCTCAGCTATAGTCCTCTATGTATCACTAGTATAGGATAGACATGCAATAGTATTATTACAAAATCACAAAATCTAGGTGTGAATGTGTAGATGGCTTATCATCAGACAGTCACCTTTGGACTATAGCTATGGTCTTCTGATCTGATGTGGAGGATATGTGGTATGAATTAAATTTTAGTTGAAAGGTAGAGAACATACATCATAAACTATGTGACTTATATACCAAAATGAAGATCTAAATATATAACTGTAACCACAAGATGTCCATGTGGAAAACAAAGGAGATGGCATGCTTGTCACACAAATATGGTGAGGTTATTGTGTTAGCACTGCAACAGATATTGATGGGTACCAGGTATTGATCAATGGATAAGAGATAAAATAAAATATAAATAAGAGTGAAAATGGAAAAATCATAACAACACAAGAGTATAACCAGGTGACCATTGCAAGTCATAGCATAATAGCTTGTTATCACTTGATAACAACAAGGCAACTGGTCCATGATCCATGATTGGCACTGAGATTAGATAAGATAAGATCAGTGCCTATCAGAAGAAAGATAAGATAAGCATAAAAATAGTGAAATCATAACAATACTCCCTTGCTAAGACAGGCATCCTGACTGTCATTATGACCTAACTACTGGTCCTTCCAAAGAGGTTCCTCACACATTCCATGCACTATTATTTCTATTCTATTAGTTGTCTCCTCCATTTCTGTCTTGGTCATTGGCTTTCCAATACTTGTTGATGAATATTTTTAGCTCTGGGATTTCCTCCTCATAGTACTAATATTTGATGCTTAGATATTTTTTGACCAAATATTGCCATTTGGCATCATTTTTCTTGGCATTGATAATTACTGTAGCTGTGATGAGAGTGACTATGACCACTTGTACTTCCATGGCTCCTTTGGTTTTGAGGTACTTGGCAATCACTCCTTTTGCATTGCCCAAGTTTCTCTCAGTGACCCACTGGTTTTTCTCAGGCCTATAGCCTTTCTATTTTACCAGATAATCCATAACCATCCTTGATGGTTAACCTTTCCTTCTGTAAACTTTGTGGATCTATCATTCAGAATAGATTTGATCTCATATTCTTCTTTACTGTGGATGATGTCTGGTGGAGGAGGAGGTGGGTATTCCTGATTGGGAAAGGCCAGCAGAACATATGCTGTGAGAAGAGTCTCATTAAAGACCAGATAATTTTTCCATGCAGGTGAGAGTTTCAGCTTGTAGGCTGAAAGGCCACATTTTTAATGATGGGGAAGGGCCTGACTCACTTGTCATCAAGCTTTTTCTTTGAGTGAGGTAAGTGCAAATTGGTGGTGTTGAGCCAAACCTTTTAACTGATTTGATACTCAACTGTCATCCTCTTCTTCTTATCATATTTGGTTTTCATTTGCTCAGCTGCTTTCTGTAAGGTGGTCTTGGTCTCATTATGGATACACTTCATCATTTCTTTGAAGGACTCTGATGCAGGAGTGTGGAGGGAAGAATGAGTATTCAAATCAGGAGTGATTTGAGGATTTTAGCTGTAGTTGATCTGGAATGGGCTTTTGCCCATTGCAGAGTGTATGCAATTATTGTCTTGAAAAGCTGCCAATGGCAACCATTCAGCCCAGTCTGTTTGTCAGTGATTGATGAATATCTGAAGATATTTTTCCATCTTCTGATTGACTCATTCAGTTTGGCCATCAGTGTGAGGATGAAATGTGGTAGAGGCATTTCTCTTGATTTGAAGCATGTCATATAAGTCTGCTAGGAACTCAGACACAAACTGGGATCCTCAGTCAGATATAATAGTTACAGACATACTATATTTGGAGTATAGTTTGTTATGTAGGATTTGAGCCCATCCTTTGCATGAAAGCTTGGTGTTGCAGGCAATCAGAATTATTAACTTAGAGAATTGGTCAACAATGATCAAAATAGCATTGTGGCCATTGGAAATAGAGAGTCCAGGAACCATATTGACTGAAATATGAGTCTATGGCTCTGAGGATACTTCATTGGAGTGAAGTGGTGCTCATTTGGCCTGAGTGCTTGATTTGGTTCTTGTGCAAGTCTTGCATGCCTGGACATAAGTTTTGACATCCTTCTTCATCTTGGGCCACCAATAGTCTCTTAGGACTAGCTCCTTCATCTTTTCTACTTCCAGATGCCCAGCTGTGATATGATCATGACAGTGGGCAATAATTTCTCCTCATATAGCATGATCTCTGAGAACATAGATTCTCTGATCATAATAGAGTAAGCTATCTTTCTCCTGGATTCCCTTTTCATAGTTGAGCAAGATAGTGATTCCTTGATCTCATTTTTGTTGATCTCAGGTCACACTCTTGATGTGCTCATAGGCTTCTTCTATCATAGGCATAATCATGATATTGAAGAAGTCAGCTTTTAAGACTACTACTTCCTTGTTATCATCTTTGCCTTGTTTATAATCTGCTCTTTGACTAAGAAGATTTGCCTTCTTGTTGGCAGTGCCAGATTTGTGATGCAGGGTAAAATAGTATTTGGTGAGTTTGGTTACTCATCATGCTTATCAACAATTGAGTTTCTGAGGCTTTTGGAAATACTGTAAATTTTGATGATCTATTCAAATTTCAAAATCTATGGCTGTGCCCATGAGATAATGCCTCCATTCATCCAAAGCAAGCAGCTTCTTGTTCTATATCTTGTAGTTGTGTTTGATGATAGTCAGTGCTTTAGATAGAAACATGACTGGTCTCTATTTTCCATCTTGTTCTTAGCTCAAAACAGTGCTGATTGCCCTCTCACTGGAATTCACTTCCATGTGGAATTGACCTTTCTCTGTTGGAATGGCTAGGATTATGTCCATGGCCAGTTGAGCTTTAAGTCACTAGAATGTGACTTGTTGTGTGGTCCCCCATGTCTATTATTCTTTGCTAGTAAGATGCATTATTAGGCAGATAATATTGCTATATCCTTTGATAAAACAGTGGTAGAAGTTTGTGAATCCTAAGAAGAATTGTATCTTCTGTTTTTTGGTGGGGACTGGCTACTCCATGATACTGGCAACTTTGACCAGTCATATGCTATCTACATATTCATACCTAGATTTTGCAATATGATAACAATACTATTGCACATCTATCCTATACTAGTGATACATACAGGACTATACCTGAGGCTTTGAGCTGATAGTTAAAAGCAGTAAGTAACTAGTAGAGCTAGGACTTAGATGTGACATCATTAATGAGTTAAATCTATCAGCCAGCCAGACTAGTAACTCAAATACTAGCAGGATCCTGTGAAATATGGCCACTAGCAAATAAAGGATGCTACTAGCACACCAAAAACCAGGAGCAGAGTATACAGATCTTGTGAATTTCTGTCACTAGCAAACTAGACTGAGCATAAATGCCCAAGTCAGGATAACCAGTCACATGGCAATCTTGAAACAGGACTTGGAAATAAATTAGGAATGGATTAACCTTGAGCCCAGATCTGACTATTGTGATATAGATCTCTTATGATCAGTACTAGTGTAGCCAGACTGCACCCTTGATCATGATCAGATAGCTGTTACAGGCACCAATATCTGGAGATTCATATAACTGCATTACTAAGGCATGTAATTAGGCCAAGAGTGCAGAAAGACTGACTATGGAGTCTCTAGACAGACCATTTGAAAAGAAAACAGACTAGACCAACTATTGTGTGATTATTCACCATTATTCATGACTAGCCAAGAAATGCTTACCAATATACCCTATACTCAGATGATATTTATAGTTCTGTACCTGTCTCAGTAGTATATAAGTAGTGGGATGGGTGCTTGTGCAAGGCAGACAAGCTATCCCTGCAGTTGAGCCCTCACTAGGAGTAACTGGTGTCCCCAATTAAAGGCTTTCATGCTTAACCTCAATAAAGTGGTGAATAGTTGCTAAGTCACCCATAGTATTGCATTGAATTGAAGTTTCTTAGGGTTCACTGTTGCATCCTGCAAAGGTTCAGAGTGTTTTGAAGTTAGTTTGAGCAAAGTTCCCAGAGTTATCATATTATTCTTAGGCCAAGAGTGCAACTAGTCAAGTGTTTATCACTTGTAGGAAGCAGTATAGGGCCAAGAGTGCTACAAGTCTGAAGCTGTTTCAGTCAGAATGAGTGCAGTAGCTCAAAACCAAGTCACTCTTTACCCAATTGTGTCTTATCCACCCCACTAGTACAAGTAGTACTTTGTATAACTCACTAGTAATGAATAAAACATCTTTAAAACAATCCCACTTGATTATTGAAGTCTGCAGAATGCTTCCATCATACTTGAAACCACCCAGATTCAATATATTGGTTATTAAGTGTAGAGTAGTGAGTGGTTTAGTATGATTGGTGTTCATTGTCATTCCCTAATTCTTTTATCACTTGCCATTACCAAGGCCATCACTGGTATCAATTTTACTGTCATTGACATTGATCTTTAAGCACTCAAAATTTTGGAGTTCCAATTATTCAGCCAAAGCAAAGAGGCAGGCATAACAGGTAACTGACTATCACAAAGTACACTAACATTTAAAATCATTTTGATAAATATCAGAACTCACTCTGATTATGACCTGTTCACTGTGGATGCCACATTAATGATAAGCAGGAAATGTCTAGAAATGCTCCACAACAATTAAGAAACATGTAAAGTAAAGTTGACTAATAAGTCACATCAACTAAGGTTTGAACTTTCATGGCATGCAAGGGTGGTACCATGCAGGTGACCATGCAAAATTTCTAGTGCCCCCTATACACTTGTTCTAGCCAAGCTTCAACTGGTGGAACTTGCATTACCCTTTGTGTCCACATGAATAGCTATGGCACTATGAGCCAAAACTGTTGTGATAAATAAGCCACCAGATACAGTGAACCTTGAAAGGAAAAAGGTGAATGAATGAAAGCCATCATTGGAGAAGGGCCCTACCAAGGGCCTGTGTAAGTGCCACTAGTAGAGTTTTCACTGCTGATGATATTATAGTAAGGACCATCTAATAATGAAGTAGTAAAGCTTCCAGTCCAGTCAGAGGCTACATTATTGATGGTGACAAAACCAGCAGATCCTATACAGAGATCAGTAGAGTGATCACACTCTGATAATAAAGCATCACCTCATCCAAAAGTGATTTGGGAGAATTGAGAAGACACCCACTTAGTCAATGGAGCAGAGCCCACACTGTTTTGGAAACTGACCATGCTTGTGAATGCAACCCAATGATGCTGGCAATACCATCCATTTACTCCTCCTGTGCCTGAGCAAGTACCTGTATCTGGCAAAGGATAAATGAGATTTCCAGACTATACAACAGATATCACATACCATTATTAGGAGTGCCATCATCTGTTGAAGAAAATAGGTAGCTGGAAAGAATGGAGGGTGTTCCATAGGGATGTGCCAGCAAGAATATTGTCACAATCTGGAAGAACAATCAACCACCTGTGTCAGGGCCTAATGGCTTGAAGTCAGTAGAAATATACCACATAGGTGTTATTCACCAAATTGATGTTGAGAGAGTTGCCATTCTGAGAATGATTGTGTCTCATCACACATTCCCAGTATGGTCTATGAGCCCTACATACCCTTTCAGTATCATGATTTGCTATGAAGACATTGGCCTGCAATCCAGATATCCATCCTATGTCATTGTTAGGGAAGATGATGTGTGATTTTGATAAGAACACTAGCCTTGAGTATTGAGGTTCTGCAACCCAGAGATGTTGCCATCCGTGAGGGTACTTTTGAGAGTGGTGGTGTAATGGAATCTACAGAGAAAATATAAGGCTATCTTTGAAGAGTTAGCAGAGAGCTCTTAGTCTTGTACATCACCATTTTGAACATATTCTGAAGGCTGGATTGGTTCGCCAGCTCTCCAGATCACTTCTTGGGTGATATATGGTGACAATGAGAAATGGTTCTTGATGTTGGCAATATTGTTAGTAGCAATATCTAGTAATTTATCAGGTCAACATTCATGAGCACAAGGGAGGAGGAATTTACATTTGGCTGCATACAAATGAAGACCATCAACCCCTAAAGAAAGAAAATCATTTACATATGCGGCTAGACGCCCCCGAACGTAGTGTTAGCAACCAACCCGCCAAACAAGGATAAACTAAGTCTTGTGACTCGCGTTCAGCCAATCAAGAACAAAGTCTCCAAGAATGGTCTGTATAGAGGCTTCAAAGTAGTCTTTCAAGAGATGGAGCTGAATGTTGGGTGATTAAACCTTAGTTCGAGACTGGAGCTTAAGGCTCCCAGTCGAGCTGCTTAAATACAAGTCTGAATGTCTATAAATAACTGTCCATGCTTGTCCCTGCCCATTACCAGGCTGTCTCAAGGCAACCCGACAATCGCTACCTCGAGCTGGAACACACACAGATAAGCATGTATTCTCTCCTTGGTATAGGCTTCTTCAATCATGTTAGTTCCAGCGCGACTTTTTCATCCTACGAAACTAACTTTCTATTAGGCACTACCCGTTTTCGCGTGAAGTGTTAACGATCTCATGGGGCTTTTCTGTCCAGTACGACAAGGCTGTCTAAGCAGTGCTAGTGAACGTTTGAACTACCGTGTATCGCCCATTGATGTCTAGTTATCCCGAATCATGCTGAGTAAAGGATGAGTGAAGGTTAATAAAAGAAAGAAAATACTAGAAGAATACAGGAGAGTATTTAAGTAGTTAGTTTTTGTAGTGTACTGTACTCGTTTACCTTCCTATAAACAAACTTGAACTGCTCTGTTCTAACTCGCAGGGAAAATGTACCTGATCTTTGATCTGTGGTGCGCGTGTTATCCAATATCATATCCTTGTTAGACAGGTCCATCGTCAATATTAATGATGGGCCGACGTGTATGGTACTCGCTCTTATTTAGGATCTATGACTGGAGCTATGATTAGGCGTTGTACCAGTAAGCGTCTTTCTATCTACTGGACTTTTCTCTGACTTTTGCCGAGGTTTGATTAGATGCAGACTTCAAGTAGCGTCGACGAAACCTCTTATCATTGTTAGAGCCATCCTCTTCCATAATCGTGTTTTCGTCAAGGCGATCTCGAAGCTGAATCGTACAAATTCCGTCGCGCGTAGCTTCGATTTATTGGAAATCAAAGCAAACCATGGCAAGCATACCCTTCGGTCTCCCTGTCCTTACGCTCAGCTGTAAAAGGTTTTAATACGGCCAGAAACGGCAGCTCGTGGTAAAGATACCCATGATGTCTGACATTTTAGAGATCAGACTTTGGCTCTCTGACAGTAGGTGAACAACTCTCGGTTCTTCCATTCTATACTAATAGCTCGCGATTTTAACAGTACTGTCGTACTTCCGCAGTCAGAAAATTGCGTTGCAGTATTCGGTTCTCTCACCCGCTATTCTTTCTTTCCCGTCGGAGAGACCAGTCCTCTCTCTCGCCCACTCGTTTTGTTCTGATCGAGAACAACTCTATGTGCCATACTTTTCCATTTTTTTTCAGGCGCACTTCGCTGGTAAGCCTTCTACCTAGATTGCACGCAAGCATTTGTTAGGAATCTGTCGAAATTGGGTTATGAGAGTGAGGGGCGACAAGGGGATGATCGAAGCGAGGTAGGATATGTTATAAAGATGTATGTCGTTAGGGAATAGAATGGATTCCGGCAAGGGTTCTTGAGGAGACCTGAGAGGTCCAGTTTGCGAGGTAAAGGGGTCAGTAAGTGCGAAGCAATTACTGTAGGAAGCAGCCTGCAAGCGCGGAGCTATTACGGGCTGTAGGTGAAGACAAGCGCTAGGCGTAGTCAGGAAGCGAGGAGATTGGCAAGCGCTAGGCGTAACTGATCAGATGCTTAGTTCACATAATGAAGTGGAGTGGAAGATGAGTACATTGATTTCTACAATGTTACAGACGGTATTTATATACTAAAGGGTTCGAGTCATGAATATTCTACGATGTTTTATTATATTCTAGTATGAGTAAGAAGAATAGAGAAAGTAAGAGAAAATTATGTGTGAGTCACTGCTAGGACCGAGAAGGCCGAGTGTAGGCATGCGTTGACTCATGCACCGAGTTTACAGATACGCCATATCCATAACATCCGTGATCCGTCTAGAACTCTGCCGGCTTACTTGCTCGACATGACCTAGCGCGTGGTGTCCAGGATCTGCTTCCCGCAGATTGAATGAAGACCTTTCTTGCAAGCACACCCTGAAATACGAATAGTGTATATCAGAAGGGTACAGATTCGAAAGACAACTGGAATGGTAACGCACCATGACAGTACTTTGCTTTATTCTAGATGACCGTCACTTTGCGATCTTTACATTTCACTTGATATGGCTGTGTACATGCTTGAAGTTGAAAATCCCAACAGTGGATGCTTATTCATGTCCCTGAGAAGTCAGCTAACCAGAGTCAGCACTACACAAGCTTGTGCTACGGTACCGAACATCACCCCGGCCACCCTAAGGGTGCGGTCTCTCAGAAGTCAGAACTCGCGTCAAAGATGTGAATACTAGATCCAAATGATTTTAAGTCCCAGCGCGAAAGCATACTTGTGATGGTGGGCCGCCCAGTGCCACGGCATATCCACGAGCCCGAACTATATGATTTCGTGAAAATTTGCTGATGGGCGGATCCCCGTCACATCCGTGGACTTCTAACAATAACAACAGTCCACTCTCAACTATTGGTCGTATAGGATCCAGAATAACAAGGGCACCATTTAGAGCCTCATACTTCGGACTCGTAATCATAACCTCATTCCCTGTGCTACACTCAGGAATAGCCCCAAGTTATGCGGGGATTCTTTGTCAACTCGGATATGCATAGTCTATTTATGCTCAAGAATGGACTGCATGCTCATATTTATAACTTCATTAGATTCGAGGTGTTGAAATGCCACGACACGCTGGGCTCAATTTATGTACCTACCCGTAGTGTGTACCGGTCTGCAATTCTGGTACGCCAGTGACATTTCATGAATGTACGAAAGGGAGTCCATATCTTCCAACTGAACGTACAAACATCTGTATAAGCCGTCTCCCATATGGGGACCCAGATACGCTATGGTTAAATAACTCAGAGTAACGTTGTCAGGAAGCGACTCCGTTATCTCAGACTCCAACCAGAAATTCACTTCCTCATTGCATTCTTAGTCGACATCAGGCTTGTGCTCATCCCATCCCCATGTACACGAGCACAAGATCTTCATTTGGTGTCCTTTTCGTCTATTACTCCTTCGTACACAGAATTTACACCTCCTATGTATCGACGGCACAGCACCCTGCGCATTGCGGTTCGTACCCGCATGGCGACATGCATACACGGTATCAGCTCTTTTTCCCCAGTGTGACACTGTGATTTCATAAACCTGATTCTAAAACCCACCCAATACTCCAGTAGATTGTGAAATGTGCCAGTTGAATTACATGTGACAGTATCTAACCAAGGCAAGACGTAGATATTCATTTTGGAATCGCATAACTAATGACCCACTTTGTACTCGCCTTGAATCCTAGAAGTACGCTTTCTGTAGTAATACAGAACACACAGAATAGATGGCTTGCGTAATATTGTGGCAGCAGTTGCATTGCCCACTTGTCCCTCAGTTTTTTTTTTTTTGGGAGGGGGGGCGGTTCTGAAGGATCGGGGTTCGAATCATGTCCAAGTACGGTGCACATCAAATATTCAACACAAAAAGTACTTTCACTTCCATTACCGCGCGTTTAATGGCACATAATTAGAAGTATGCTACTCCATCTACCAGCTTGACTTGATCCACGGACGCTATTATTCCTTCCTGTTTTTTGCCTTTCTAGATATGTCGCGTTCTCAACGCTATGAGAAGACGATATCGTTGGGGTACCGCTACCCCAGTCAACTCGTTTGAGAATCTCTCTCCCTTCGTTGATGCGAAAAAAGATGGAACGAACTGTTGTCGTGCGGAATAGAGCCACGATCGTTGCAGCATATACATAACTTCGGGAGTACTGCCAAAGGTGGCCGATCCGTTATTGGTCCACAGCATCTGGTCAGTGTACCGAATGCTGTTATGGATATGGCGTATCTGTAAACTCGGTGCATGAGTCAACGCATGCCTACACTCGGCCTTCTCGGTCCTAGCAGTGACTCACACATAATTTTCTCTTACTTTCTCTATTCTTCTTACTCATACTAGAATATAATAAAACATCGTAGAATATTCATGACTCGAACCCTTTAGTATATAAATACCGTCTGTAACATTGTAGAAATCAATGTACTCATCTTCCACTCCACTTCATTGTGTGAACTAAGCATCTGATCAGTTACGCCTAGCGCTTGCCAATCTCCTCGCTTCCTGACTACGCCTAGCGCTTGTCTTCACCTACAGCCCGTAATAGCTCCGCGCTTGCAGGCTGCTTCCTACAGTAATTGCTTCGCACTTACTGACCCCTTTACCTCGCAAACTGGACCTCTCAGGTCTCCTCAAGAACCCTTGCCGGAATCCATTCTATTCCCTAACGACATACATCTTTATAACATATCCTACCTCGCTTCGATCATCCCCTTGTCGCCCCTCACTCTCATAACCCAATTTCGGCAGATTCCTAACAACGGAGTTTTTTCTTATCAATGCCGCTCTGCAGTATTATATCGTATCTTGTGTGTATTTCTTACTCTTTTAATGTAATGATATTTTCCCTCTAGCGGGCATATTTACAAATGCGTTATCTTGTTCGTTGCTTCACGTATCTGCATATCCCTAAGATTCAAGATATTATCTCACGTCTCTTCCTTGGCGTCCCGCTCAGGTCATATTTCAATTGGCGATAATCGGCACCATTGCTGATCCACCTCAACCTTCTTTCACGAGCCTTGTCTACGTCAGGTTTGGGTGCCCAAATATGTCTCACAGCAATCCATCTGAAAAAACTTTTAAGGCTTCGAATTTTATATGTCGATTCAAGCTACCCATCTTCCATTTTTCCCGCCATGATTTCTACACACTTTTACCTCTGTTTTTCGCTCCTAATTCTTTTTCCTTGGCGGTCGATATCGATATGGAGGGTCTACCTGACACAGGTCTTGCCACTACAGACTGCGTCGATGGGAAGCTTCCCTCTCTCTCAAAGACATGTGGAGTCTGAATGATATGCAAATCGCTGCTAAAAATGTCCTCACGAAACACTTTTATGGTGACATCCTTCATCTCCTATCCATGTATAATTCGCTAACGTCATCACTTGGTAGCGTCTTTCAGGACTGGCGCGCTTGACGAAGTCACATACCAAGCGAACTTGAATATCTGGAAAAACGTCCGCCTAAATGGCTATAAGCTTTCGGGACGTTTCGGATGTTAAACTTTCATACGTCTGGCTTACACGCTGTGTTGGTAGGTTTACGTGCTGAATATACGTCGTTAATGAACTTGTGCTTATCTTTCTGAGTGCTAATAAACTTACTGAATATCATGGTATTGGAGGAGATCGCAAATGTTGCGTTGAACAATCAGGTCATGTTCCATCAAGAATACATTTGGTCGAACAAAAGTCCATTGGCCGACGAGCTTAAGCGTATCGAAGCCGCGGGCTATAAGGCCATATTTTTTACCGTTGATAACACCGGAATTAACGGCATTAGGTGAGTCATTATGAATAAGGATAGACAATGGACTGAACCTGAACACAAAAATGTAGAACCCGCTCGTTACGATACACTGGCACAATGTCTCCGTACGTTTTATTGCACCATTTCCACGGTTGTAGAAATATTAAGAACTCTATACAGGTCTCTCCACGATGCAACCTTCGATTTGGCCACCCTCTCTGGCATACGCAATCTAACGTCTCTCCCTATCGTTCCCAAGGGTATCAAAACGGCTGCTGATGCATTGACTTGCCTTAAACTGGCTTTCCTGCTATCTATGTGTCCAACCACGGCGGGCGTAACCTTGATGGTGCGCCCACTGCGGTTGAAATTCTCCTTGATATCCGTCAGAATGCCCCAGAGGTGTTTCAGCGGATGGAGGCATGCGCAGATGGAGGAGTAAGGAGGGGAAACCATGTGATCACACTTTTTGCACTCGGTGCGATGGCTGTGGGATTGGGCCGGAGTCCTATATTTGCTAATATCTGGGGAGAGGAAGGTGTGTCGAGAATGATTGAGATGCTCCAAACGGAGTTGAAGACGACGATGCAGCTGATGGGGAAAAACAAAGTCGCTAACATCAACTCGAGCTATGTGAGTTTTGTGACATCATATCTTCACCCATTTACCAGACTTTCTCGTTCACAGGTTAACACCAAACTGGTCGAGTCGGTATACTTTGGTAATTAATAAATATTTAATCTTTACACGCTGCTTAAATAGAAATCTCCTTCCTCACTGGACAAAAATCAAAGTATTTTGACTTACAATTACGTAGAAAATATGTCCATACCTTATCGTTCTTAATTCACGCATGTCCTCATGTCGAACACCCTTGTAGGAGACTCCCGGTCACGCTTTCTAGTGGGTGCGCATACGTTGACCGACGGCGGTTATATTCAGAAAGATCTAGACTAGCAGAACTTTCAACAGTCGACTGTAAAAACTGTCATTTACTGGATACTACTGTGGATCAAGGGAAGATCGGCCCCGTCGAATGATTCTTTGGCTTGTTCATAATTATGGGGACCATCCCGGTTCGATTCCTCGCGGTGGCAGTTGTAAATACCCTTTTTGGAACCGATATGAGGAGTCCATTCTTCATTTCATGAAGTCCACACCAACGCGAACCCCTGTTGAGCAGCTATTCGTGAAATGGAGAGTTGAGTAGCCAGGGTCATGTTGATGGCTGCTGTTTTCAATTTGAAATTTATGCGGGCTTTCTCTTTCTCTCCGATCCACGTCGGCTCCGTGTGCCTTGGTCTGTTAATGATGGGCCGACGTGTATTGCACTTGCTCTTGGTTTGGATTTATGACTGGAGCTATGATTAGGCGTTGTACCAGTAAGCGTCTTTCTATCTACTGGACTTTTCTCTGACTTTTTCCGACGTTTGATTAGATGCAGACCTCTAGGAGCGTCGACGAGACCTCTTATCATTGTTAGCACCATCCTCTTCCGTGATCGTGTCACCCGATATCACACTCCGTTCTGGGTATAGGCTATTCACTGGGGTGAAGCTCTAGTTTCACTTTCCATTATATACGCCTTCAGATCCACCACCATTAGATCTCACCGGTCGGGTGATCTCGAAGCTGAATCCTAGAAATTCCGCTGGGCCTATCGCCCTAAATCAAGTGAAACCACAGTAAGCATGCTCTTCTGTCTTCTTGTCATCACTCTAAGCTGTAAAATGTTTCAATACGGCTAGACACGGCAGGTCGTGGTAAGGATGCCTATGATGTTGTCAGACTTAGAGATCTGAGTATTTCTCTTTGACAGTGGGTGAACAAGTCTCTATTCTTCCGGTCTATAATCGCGGCTTGTAATCTTAACAGTAAGGTCCTGTTTTCTCAGTCAGAGGGTCGTGTCACAGTGCTCGAGACCAATCCTCCCTCTCTTCCCCCCGTGTATCGATCGAGCATAGCGATATCCTGTTTCGATTTAAGGGTGTGCTGCCTTCCATACCTTTCCATTTTTCCCAGGCGTACCTAAAGGGGCGGACAGAAAGCCAATCCTTTCTATCTACATTACTCGCAAGCATTCAGTACACTGACCAGCCGCATCCTATCACTCGACCGGCTCGACCTCTTCCAATTCGCCTATAATGACGCAGATGCATAATATCTCTTCCTCCTAAATAGCACGGAACTTTCACCCTGGTTTCGATCCAAGAGTGTTGCGAGGACAAAGAGAAATATGTTTCGGTACAGACTTGTCCATATTGGTGAGCTCATGCCATTGCCTATCTAGCTTAATTCGTTGCTGAGGTTGATTATCATGGCGGATCTTATCCCTCTTGATTGCGCTCCGATGCTCGTCAGGTTCAGCGCATCTTCAGCGTCCCGGAAACACCCACAGAGTTCATCCTGTCCTTTCATTTGATTAGGTTAGTCGCCGTGTCGTCCGTCTTATCAGCCTTATATTAGGATGTCGGCCCGCAGACTCTGTATGCTAATTACCGCACTCGAAGCGGGAGTGAACTTGCTATCACACATCCGCCTAATGTTACTCCAGAAAACCAGTTGAGATAAGCAGCCCGAGTCATTGCGCGTTAATGGCCAATTCAGCGTTCATTGCAGATATCGGATTTTGCGGTTCTTTACTAAAAGACTGGACCTCAATGTTGCAACACCTGGCACAGCACCCTCAGGGCTCCGATTAACGTCAGTTGAACGCTGAATATTCGAATCGAACCCTCCTCCGACTGAAACATTTTACTAGTGGACCCAGGCTTATCCAGGTTCTTATATACGTGCAACGATATCGATATGATGACAAGTCCTACTTCCAATACCCTCATCCAAGACGTGTATTGAGTTATTTCGCACGGAACAGGAATACCAATTTTGGATGCAGGAGCATTCAGAGAAGAGACCTATGACTAAATGTCGTGCTGGTGAGAGATAGCCTATCTGTCCACATTTCTTGTTACCCTGATTGTTTCCGGACGCTCGTCTAGCAGACTAACGTATCGACGCCTCCACAGCCTCCTGGTCACACAGGCCGAGATCCATTCTGGTACTAGGTATGTCATTCGCTGCCTTCCTGCGTCCTTTCCATATCACCTGACATTGTGCTAAGAATATAGGTATTTGGGCTAATACACGAGTTGAATGAGTACTCGAAGTGAAACCGAGTCATAAGCGATGATGTCCGAAAGCCGAGTTCCAACCAACAAGAGGGGTCCGTAAGGGTGCTAGGCATAGTCAGGAAGCAAGGAGAGTGACAAGCGCTAGGCGTAACCGATCAGATGCTTAGTTCACACAATGAAGTGGAGTTGAAGATGAGTTGATTAGCTTGAAGATTCTAATACAATGATATGGATAGTGTTCATATACTATATTGAGTCATTATTGTTCTACAAGGTTCTGTGGTATTCTAGTACCAGTGAGAAGAATAGAGAAATTAAGAGAAAGTACCGGTAGCCCGAGGTCAAGGCCGAGAAGACCGAGAGCAGGCATGTGTTGACTCATGTACAATCTGGCGAAGACATCCATAACACATGGTAGTAAGCGCTCGGTGCTTAGACTCTTTGTTGAAACGAATTTTCTCCGTCACTTTGCTCCACGCATCTAACGTTACCTCAGACCCTCCCCGTTGTCATATATGATTTCACCAGATTCTCCCGATCCTTGTCTGTTGTTTACAGTACATCAAACTTAGTAATATGTCATTTTTTCTGCAACATTTCCTCATTTGTAAAGGTACCACCAGTGCTCTCCTTTCGTTGTCCTTCTACACTAATTATGTGCATCAGGCTCGAAGAAGGGTTTAAGGATGTATACTTATCATACGTCTTCCGGCAGTGACCATATCTCTTCAGAAAGCCTAAGTGGAAGCTGCGACACTGATCTTGGACATCGAGACATGGTGGTACAGTGGCCTTCCCATGGTTATTTCCTACTCATGCGCCTTCGACAGTTTGCGATGATAGAATACTCCACGGTAATCGTACTCTTCTGCTCTCCCGTTCCTACACTTGGCCGTATCAGGTTCAACTACGACTAGGCATTGACATGGACATACGGGACCCGACTATTCCTCGCACCTGTGTCGTAGAGACGACACTCGCTCCCTTTGATATCTCACTAGCTGTGAGCGAAAACGTCCCTGTTTTTCTATTTCTGTTAACAGTTGACGATCTCGACAGACGGTTTTATTTCTGCTACCAATGTAGTTAGGATATCATACGATTGCTCATTTGTCAGAGATACCCACAGTGTAGCAGTATCATCTATGAATGTCTTCGTATTCTAGTCTGTTCGAGAGGCTAGTTCTCGCTTCGCCACTTCGAATAATTGCCAACCTCTCGTACTGAAACCAATGTCACCCTCCATGCACCTCATTTTCCTGACAGAGAGCGGGTTTGCTTGTCAAGGCGATGCGTATCGAACAACGGGAGTTGACAACCCTCTATCGCAATTTGCCGTCGTCTTATAAGCTCATTTCTACGTGAAAATTCATCAGACTGAGCAGCTACTGTGGATTAATAGGAGATCAGCCCCGTCAATTCACATAAGTAGAGAGAGAATTGGTTGGGAGGACTGCAGTTCGACTCCGTGCAGTACCATTACGCAGCTAAATTTCTTTTTTAGTATTAATGGACTTTCTTCCTGCCTCGACTACCAGTGACCACCCTTAAACCTTTGTACATATATATCCACAGCCAAAATGATGTTTACGCTTTCTAATAAATGGCAGTGTGTCTCGTATGCTGAATGATAAAGCGAGCAGCGTTCTGCATAAGATGGAAGGAGATGGTAATACCTCTACAAACAGGACGGTGCCGAATCTGTCACATTGGCAATCACATTTACCACTGTACGCAACCTATGTTTTCAGTTTCGCACACAATGAGCCACTTTTTCTGTCAAGTTCCGGAAGACAGTTTAGAGTTATAAAATGTCGGTAAATAGGTCCGTAAGTCAAAATAATAAGTTAGTTTAGTGATATCGACATTTATCAACACAGCCGTATTAATAATGTGGGTTCATGTGTCTACTTCTTGGATCAGAGGGAAAATTGCGGATGTGGCGGTTCGATTCAGTCGTCAGACAATGTCATCGTGAGGTGTATGCACTTTTGTTTACACACAAAGACGCTGCAAATCGTGAGCTTGGCATATAGTCACTGGAAAAATAGCTCATTACTCTTCCATGTTCTTCAGTCGGTACGAGATCTGCGGTCATTTTCTGTGAGGATTCGAGCGTCTCGCGGCACTTACAGTCAGCCACCGGTCACCGCTTGTGTTCTCGTACAGATTGACTTACGTACTCGCTTATTTCCGAGGGGAATTCCTGCTACGTTAGTAGTAGGTCTTAGAGGGATGATGGTCGCCCGTGTTTTAGTTTAAATCCGAAGTCCGATATCATCAAAGTTCCTATTTGTGGAAAAGGTTTCCTTCAAAGTCAGAAATTTCGCTTGTCACTGTTTACCTATGACCTTCTGTTACCATCACGTTTCTTACGGAGTTGCTCGAACTTCACATTCACTAGGTGCCAGAGATTCTGAGAGAAAATGCGAGCTGGTGGCGGCCAGAAGCCTCCACCGAGCGAGTCTTTTTCCAGCAGCACTTGTTACTCCTAGGATTTGAAGTACTGATCATGACTCTTTGAGATCTGAACAAGATCCGAACCACTCATTGGCAAACGCTCCCACAAGAATTATATTCAGTAAAGTTTATCTCAACAGCACTGGACTACTTAGATTCAATCAAGTATACATGAGTTTGTTTTAGGTTATCATAGTACTTACAAGAGGAGTAAACGTAGCAGGATTTCCCCCCGATGTGGGCCTTGCAAGCGTTGTTTCGTAGTATATAAGGCCAGATATTTCCTAGTTAGCCCGATTAACATGTTGTGTTTGTCACAGATATAACCTATTGTTATTCACCCACTTCGGTTGAAATACGGCCCTGAGAATCTAACAGCTAGGAATGTTTTTTGAAGGGGGCTAGCGCTCAGGTTTTCGATGGTCATTTTCGGAATATGGCTTCCGTAGCGAAACAGCTACTATTGCTGCCGGATTTCTCGGCAATTTCGTGAAACTGGATCCAACTGCCAATTGTTTAGGCCCAGCAAGCCAACGTGTTGATTGCCAATATGTTGTAATTTCAAATTTCGGTGGGCTTTTTCAACGCGGTCAGTACCGTTGTACTCTGGTTACACTGAGATTTTTTCCTGATGTTCCTGCGTCAGCGCTTCGCCCACTCATTGCGATAGATCCACAGCTTTGATACTTATCTTCGTCTACCGATTTGCCTCGTTACTGATTAAGGTACCGGCGACCCTCCTTGCTCAGAATCGGACCGGTACCGGTCACTCGCCGTCTCGTCATTTTGTTTTCGAATCAGCGTGTGTTCACGGTGCACGGCTAATACTCCGTTCGTAGCGCACTGTTGGCGTACGATGTTGGAACATCCCGTTGATCTGGTCTTTTCTTTTGCAAAACGGCATGGATATCCATGGGAAAATCAACACCGTATCGTCTAATGCGCCGATAACTACACTGCTGTATGCCGTTCCTTTTCTCGTCATGGAAAGGCACTGATCATGCCCCGATGCCGAATGTCACACTGGAACCGCGTCGTAGGGCTCCCTCGGCGAAATGGATGCTATGGTGACAAGCTAAGCTGCGAAGAACGGGAAACAATGGTCAAGCCTTCGAAACCTGCCCTAACTATAGCACATAATCCCGACGCGTCTCACGACTCCAGTAGTGTCACTACTGTATCGGTGCATCCCGAGCCTGGCGACCACACAAATTGCGTTCGTTTTAAAGATCTGATTGCCTCCCCTTGAAAGCTTGACGGTGAGTAAAGAAGTCGTTGTCTGTTGTTGTATTCTAACAGTTCATGACCGTGATGGCAGGTCCTATTTCTGCTACGAACACAGTGAGCGTATCATACGACTGCTTCCTTGTTAGAGCTGATCGTTATGTCGTGTTCTTCTATGAATGCTTTCCTTTTCTAATATGTTAAAGACACCGGTCACCGCTTTACCGCCTCGATTGTCAGCTAACATTTCTGCCAGTGAGAATGGTGTGATCCTCCTTCGAGGTGAGGCTGAGCTTACTGCAATGCTTTCCGCTCTCCTCACAGGACAGTTTTGCTTCTTATGTTGAACGTATCTCACCTCCTCCTCTTGGCGGACTTGTTCATAGCCATCGTCTGGTAAGCGGACTTCACGTGAGCACTACATAGACTAAGCAGCTACTGTAGGTCAATTTGAGATCAATGCTTTCTGATGAGATTCAATCCAAGCAGTTGTTGTGGTGATAGAGGTTCGATTATGCACGGTAGCGCTTGAATGATACAGAGACAAGTGGTGATTTGTCTCTTTTTTAGATAACGGTATGAGTCTCCAGTTGTCTTATACTAAGAGCTTGCAGGATCTTGTTAGTGATGTTACAAGAGTATGGGTACGACTAGGATAATTATAATTCTGTATGCTTCTATTACCTGTTGCAGATCCCCGTCTTGCCAAGATATTGCTTCCCCATTTCGATTACCTGGTCCCCGTCATACGTTTCATTTTCCTGACAAACGTGTTTACTTTCTGGGCTGAGCATATCGCACCTAAAAGGGCTCCTGTGGCGGGTGACTAATCGCCAACTAACTGCTGTTCTATGGTAAGCAGCCTATTATCATTGTATGCGAGCACTCATCCGCTGATCAGTTCCTGTATGTCAACAGGAGAATCGGCCTCATTAGATGATAGAGGAATATATTTTATTCCGCGTGGTGGCAGTTGACTTCATCTTTTTTGGCATCAATGGAAGAAAAGTGGCGAGACTCTGACAATCCAAATATGATAGCAGCACGAGGAAAATTATTCATCTAACCAATCTATGTTTGTCTTCTCTTGATGATGTCCCGAAATCGGCGTAGACCTAAAGGCGAACAAGATAGGAATCAGCCCGGTAATGTAGTAGGTCCCTGGGCACAGAAACGTACGTGATAATATGGCTAGCCCATTATTCTCGCACGCATCTGATAAAGAAATTAGACTCTTTCAAGTTTGAGCTCCGCGGCTTTTGATCAGCCACAGACGCGTCATGCACGTGCAGTCAACGTGAGTCAATGCAGCCGATCACAAGCCGATCACTCCTTCGGTAGCGTAACCTTCCAGAATTCCAGATCCCATGGTGAAATGGACGCCCGCCCAGGGTATCGACCTGTGCCCTGAGGATTACGTCGCCAAAGGCTCAATATCTCCGGATTTTCTCGCGTTCTCTGCCGATCTTGAGTCGATTTTGAGTCATCTAGAGAGGCGAGTTTCTTGAGATCAGTCAATCTTGACGGGGAAATAATTTAGCGTCATTACATGACCTGACGTAACTACTAGATGTACTGAAGCTCAAGAACGAGCCTCCTTGGATGGGACGTTTATCCCGAAAGAGAATATCTGAAAGGATTCCCTCTGGAACAGTAAGTCCAGATATAACCCTCCGATGCCCACTACTTTTGGGAACGAAAACTGATATACGTAATTTGAAGGCAAAAATATCACGGGAACTACATAATAACACGTTTCGACACCTCAATTGTGTCTCGCATAGGTGTGACTTTCATCCATCTCGTTATCTCTCTCATCCTCGCCCCGCGTCGGAATGAACTTCGCGCATCGAGCAATGCCGCTGATAATACCTCTCTCTTTCCATCCGTGTGCCATCATGGCAAGCCCGAGGTTGGTAATTCTGAAGCTGACTCCTTGATTCGCCCTGCCCTTCCTCTGCGAAGGATGTCACCGGAGAAGAGTGGATATTCGGGTAAGGGTTTGCAGTTGGAGAGTTGTAGCGAGAGGGAGACGACGGAGTTGCGACAGGGTTTGCGTGGCTTCGATAGTGCCTGAGCATGTTGGACTTGACATTGAACTCTTTGCCACATCCGGGAAGTGAGCATCGGTACGCTTCGTGTGTAGATTTAATACCGGATATATGAGAGGCCGATAGACTCACGCGTAGCGCCGGTATGGGTGTTGAGATGAATGTTCAAGCTACTGGGACGACGGAATCGTTTGTTGCAAACCGTGCAATATGCCTTTTGCTCTCTTCATCGTCTTCATCCGATGATTGCAGGTGAGGAAGCGATGGGAAGAACCCATGACAGGAACGGGTATCCTCGGGCGAGAGAGATGCGTTATCTTCGGGGATTTCCCGTAACACATGTTTCGCTATTATGTTCGCGGCTCTCAATTACTAGCCAAGTTACGGTTTACGGAACTTGAGAGAACACTTGTGTAAAACGGTGCACCGTGCCGATCGTTTGGTTATTTATACTGCATTATATTCTTCTCGAGTTCATACTGAGCATTTAATTATAAATTCCCAGTGACTAACTACTTACGACAGATATGATCAGCATTTTCGGCCGGTCGAATTGCTAATTATTCATTCCAGGTCAACATGTTTGCATCTCGGTGAAGCACCAAATCCGCAGAATGCGTAGGTACCTATTTCATCTTTACGGAGCGTGAATCCTGGTGCAGTATATCTGCTGAATTTTTCATTTTCGAGGGATGCGGTTAAACATCAGGAAAAGATGGCACTCAGGCAGCTACGTACCGTGCGTTCAGTTCCGCCATCTGCCAGAAAGTATGACAGCAACAATGGAGTCCATGTGAAGGAGAAAAGTGTACGATATACCACAGCCTAGTGAGTCATATGGGAGTGTGTTGCCGGCTAGGAGAAGAACCTATGTGATACAACGGTGCGGAACAAAGGGCAAATCAAGTTACGTAACCTCTTTTTCTTTTGATCCTAAACGCCGATGATCTCGCCCCGTCGTAACCGATGATTGTTGTATTTACGGGAAAACCGAAATCAGTGATCATTGCAGGTACGATGCCGAGATGCTGTAGGCCCTTCCCTGAAAAACGACAGTTACCAATTCGCTAGGCACTCGTATAGAATCATTGAGGCGGGGTGGGTCTACTGCTACTTTAATATACGGTATCCATATATAATTCAGACGTGCATTATTTGAACAGTTTTGATTGTTTTTCTACTCTCATTTGCATATTATCCTTCCTACCAGGTTTTCAAAGAGCGAAACTGATTCCCGATATTGGGATCAAAGGTACCAACTTTTGAACGGCGGTCTACACGCTGAACGATGTCCCCGGCTTTTCGATTTTCGACTCTCGCTAATTGTCCTCCTCAGTACTTGTCCGCAGCCGGGTCGAAGTTCCAGTGCAGGGTAGCCTCACAATTTACAGTCTTAGGCCCAACGGCTTAACGATGACCAGGCATATTAAAATCCTTCATTCCGCGTGCTGGCTTGACAGAGTTGACACGCAGATCAAATGTCGCAGCGAAGGACGTGGTGTGGTAAGTTCCTGGATACACTCTAGGCGAAGTACTTTGAAACCGTTCCGTTGAGGCAACCATTCATTCGCTTAGTTGTTCATATTAAGATATTGTCTTCGTCCTAAAACAAGTGGTGGCGTAAATAGAAGAAAACTACCGTTGTTGTGACCCATACAGGTAAATTTACTCCACAATTAAAGAGGTTTAGGGCGGAGAGTCTAGCCTGTTCATAAAGATACCGGATAAGATACTGGCTACGTTTGGGTACATTCAGGTACGTTCCAACATTTCTTTGGCCTTATTCCAGCGTTCATATCTTGTAGAACGGGTCGCAACTTCTTTTCGATGTCGCGCTTGTACAAATGTCAGTTGTTCCTCAACGACTGCATCCGCTCTTCTCTAGGGAAGTCAAGATTATTATCACCGCCCGTGTCCCAGTAGGAGGGCTCAGATGTTATCACGCTTGTGAATACCAGCTCGTGATGCCGCCATACCATAACCGTGACAGTATACGGATTTAAGGGGAGACCCCATTGGCGAGCCTATGACATGCTTGTAGCTGCGGGAAAGTTCCAGAAATCTGGCTCTGGTATGCGGGTGTTCTTATCGATGTGCACTTCAATCAAGCTCACTGATGGCCGTAGTAATGATTACCACCTATGCCGTTGGAATCCTTTTCTTTGTGTGAGACTTGACTGTATTTTAATGTTGACGGCTCATCAAGACGGTTCGGAGTACTCGCCATCTTGAATACAGAACATTTCATCACCGATACGCGCATCTGTAACCAAGGCATAACCACCGCCATGCTCTAGGTCTGGTACATCCATACCATGTGCCGACTTCGCGACGGGACGAAGGGTCGCCTTTCTTGTCAGGATCAAATGAATGTGTGCCCTAACTCTGCTTCAGGTAAGCTATATTTTGACGTTAGATGAAACGGGATAAAAGTGACGTACTCACTTCCACATTGCAGTCATATGCACAGAGAATGATTCATAGGCATATCATGCGGCAAGTTCTTATTGAAGGCATATGTCGATGGATGTTTACTAGCCCGTCAGGTTCGAAGATGATAAGCCCGTACAAACAGCATATGCCGTCTGTATAAACGGCGGCTGACACTTTCTCTCCGCGTACGTCATTTAATGTTGCAATTTTAAGACGACACTTTGCAGAGGTGCACTTGTATCCCATCAGTATAAGCAGCCTTATGGGATCTTTTCTCCCTCGGTTGCTAATCGCTGTGCCAGGCATATGGTGAGATTAACTGCTCTGATGCAAGAGTCCACGTTTAGGCTGGAACTGCTGTACAAAGAAACATTATGGAAGGCTTGCTGTTTGTGTAGTCCATAAACTGAAGAGGAGGAAGGCGAATGGCAAGACTTCCACTCCTGATATCTCACGTTGGTATCAATCTAGACATAACGGCTTTGATCCTTGCGTCGTACGTGTCCTAGTCAACTAGAGGAAGAAGGATTATTATTAAACAGGTTGGATTGATATCAGGTACGTAGCTGCCATGATCTATCTCATACTCACGGTTTATCGCTTATCCCCACAAGAGAAGTCTAGACCTTACCATCACGTAGGTGGAGTATGGCAATCCGAATGAAGCGCAAGATTTACCTACCACTGGACCCTCTATGTTAGCGTTCTAGCATGCGCTTTGGATGTGTACTACGGCGGAGAAACTTAGTCGTGAGTCTATTCGCTGAATCAATGTTTCACGTCTTGGTAAGTTTGAACCGGTTGGATCAAGTCTAACTGCAGTGAGGCTGCTAAATACTCTGGTTCGTACCCCCGAATCCCATCACACAGCCTTGTTGTTTACAGTCATGATTTGGGTAGGGTTCACACTGTACATGGCATAGAATCGGTCACTACGGTGGATACAATACCCTACACCTGACATTCGTCCATCATCGTCTGTATCACTGCCGTGATGCTATCATATCGCTAATGATGACTCGTGTGTGAACTTTAGATGTAACTCGCACCACGCACTTTTGCAAGGATCGTACAGGCTCCTTTCATCAGCGTTTATCCAGGACTTCTCTGTCCGTATTTCTGGTATCGCACCTGAAAGGCTTATTATACTTATTCTACCTCCACGACTTTAGTACTCGTGAGTCCAGTCCATATCGTCATGATTTTATCTCACGAAATTAATGTAGGAAATGTTATACCTTGCGTTCATACGAGAATATTTCAACCCCTACTAATCGTTCCAATTATAGCAGCGAACAGCAAGCACCAGCTCAAAGCGCAAAGGTGGAAAGCGCATCTTGATAGCATTTGCCTCACAATACACCTTTTGCTTCAGAATCATGCAGGTATTATCATTGAATCCAGAAATACTACTACTAATTACGGTTCGCCTTTACTTCGTTATATGTACTTCATTGCTTCCTGACCGTCCGCAGTTATACGTTTGAAGCTTCGCGCACTCCTATATCCTGACATGGCGAATGACAAGCGACTCAGCAATATCCATTCAGTTGCTTTATTTTCTCACTTTTCATGCACTGAGGTATGTCAACCATATGGAAACAAAGCAATGTTGAAATAATTCGGAGATTCATTACAGACATGCTGCTGGTGGGCTCGTAGATCCTCTCAATTCCATCGAACATTATGGGGTCCACATCTATGTTCTACTTGATCATAGGTTAATTTTTGTCATATTCTCACGCCTAATTAACAGACGCATGGAGTCGGAAACTGGCCTGACTTTCCCGCCTTTCTAGTAATCGAAACCTGGTTGAAGAAGCGCATCTCATTGACCGGGTCCCGGTACTCAAAAAATTAACATAACCGGACAGTAGGAAGATGCAACACACTGAAATCAATCTAGCAAGGTCATTTTGGCGACGTCAAGGCGGCCTGATGTTACTAGTATTGATCACCATCCGCGCATTATTGGACTCTGGTCGCGATGAGATTCGGTCGATGCTAGTTACTCCGAACCCGCCATGATTCTCAAACCGAGGCTTACTCTCAACTGCGTACAGGATCCTGGTGCGAATGACGTTGGATTGTTTATCCGTGTGAAAAACGGATCTTGAACGTTATCTTTAATTACTGATCCAATCCTTAGGTTGCTCTTTCTGCTGAGCGCTTCTTGAGCGCTGTTTTAATTGGTGGCCCTGGGTGAATATGAATTAATCACAAACGTGCTCCGCCTATCCCGAAAGGTAGGACAGCCACTCCGGAATCCGAGACGAATCCTGCTAACCTTGTCCCAAGACATAGTGAAGAAATTGTTTCTATCTGCCCTAAATTTCTCAACAGGTCAAAGGTAAAAATCATCATTTATCGTCCAAGACTATCCAAGCTCATGCTGGTAACACTATTTGCTTCAATATGACCATAGAAACTGACGTCGAACTTCCGCTAGTAGCCAATTTTTGAACAGGTAATTATATGCAGACCGCATGTGCTCATTATAAACGAACATCGGTGCCCCAAGCAAGAAGTCGATCCAGCGTCATCTGAAGCTCCACCTTTTTTCCGCCGCCCTGCCCAGCGACGTTGTAACCCCTTTCGTCAGGGCCATGTATTTTCCTCACTTCAACGGGTACCTGCGTAAACTGGCAGAAGGAAGACCCACAACGTCATCGGAAAGGAGAAGAATTCCCGCAGCGGCGCAGCAACTTCTTCGTTCCGCTCTGGTATGCGCGGTTTATTTGCGATCGATTTTCAGCTATCTGGGACCAGCACGAATGAAGATAGGCCATTGATAATGTCCCATATGTCATGGGTATCTTTTATCATTCTGTATTATGTCTTTGATAACCTCTTTGAATTCTAAGCATGTCGGGCTCGAATACCAAATGGCGTCTATGCAAAATCAAATGTGTATCTTCCACCGGAATTGCTGGACTCCGCATCAGTCTCGTGCAATTACTTGTAGATAGGCGCGAACCTCTGGGTTGAGGGGGGGGGGGACTTAACGAGTAAGTGATGAGTGGTCTATATGTTCATCCAGGAAAAGTCATTTTCTTTTCCTGATTTTTGTGTAGACAGCTCGTACCCGGGATATCTTATTTATTCCGTTCCAACTTACCCTCATGTCTAACAAGCATGAGCACTACTGATTTCAATCGGCTTTGGTTGGCTCGCAAAGTTGTAGATGAGTTTCCTTGTTGATGTTCTTGATGAAATTGTGCTCATTAACTCTCATACATGAACAGCAGAATGAATAATAAATACCTTGTGATAGTTAAAGTTAGCACACTGGCGTAGGGCTTTGCACCGTACCGTCAACCTGGTTCTAAGAGCCTTGACAGTACGGTACGGGTGCATGTACGGCCGTAAGATATAGGGAATATATATTACTTGTACATAAAGTACTCTTACAGTTTGACAGAACTATCTAAGAGTTCATTGACAGCCGTATGCGCTAGATGCAGGCGATGCTTTACCAACATCAATACTCTGATGGTGTCCGGCTTCAAGCTAGCACAACAGATGGAAATATTGTCTCGTCTACCAGAGAAAATGCGTTCGACTGCAACAGCGGATCCTACGACAAATCAGTAGTGAAATAGCATGTAAAGCGCTGAGATACCAGGAATTGTGAGTAAGTCACGCACTAACCAAAAAGAAAGTGGGGAACTGAGCTCGCCGACCCATCCACCACTTGACAGGGTCACAGGTATCATAATTAAAGAGATCGCAGTACCAGCGCATCGCGGTACGATGTTGAGCGCATGGAAAACACATGTACAGCGTGATCTGATAAGGGTTATTTTTAGACACATACGGGCACTAGAAATTTTGCGTGGTCACCTGCGTGGTACCACGCTTGCGTGCCACGCGACCACGCAGCCACGCAAGTTCAACTTTTAGTTGAAGTGACTTATTAGTCGACTTTACTTTACATGTTTCTTAATGATAATAGAGCATATCCTCCACAATGCACAGGTCGCAATTAGGGCCAGTTCCGATATTTATCAAAAACGATGTTAAATGTTAGTGTGCTTCGTGACAGTCAATTAAAAACTTTCGAGCTTTAGGTTTATGTTTCCACGGTATGTTTGTATCGTACACTTATATGTCTATAATTAAGAGAAGGTAATATTGTCAAAGATGGCTAGTTTTCCATTTTTATCGCTCAAAGTTCTTTAACTAACACTAGTACACCGCTATAGACATAATCCCAACATAAAATCCGCACGAACCGCCTGAAAACCGAAGGAACTATTCTTTCTAAATCTATGAACAATACGCTTTCTTCTGGATATAAACCTTGGACCACGCAAGTGACCACGCTGGCGTACCACACAACCACGCAACCACGCAGCCACGCAGGCTTACCACGCATGGCCATGCTGACAAACCATGCCACCACGCATGCCACGCAGGTACCACTCCGGCACCACTCCGGCACCATGCGGGCGTGTGTATCATTGTTTTGTGAGAGTACTCGTTATTAAACTCCTCTGATAGAAATAGTTCCGTCATATTGACTCTAGACTTCAAAGAATTTGGATAGTATAAGTCTAAAGCAGCAATATTTCGACTATGAAGATACTTGAAATCAAGTGATATATCTAAAAAAGAGTCTGATAAATTGGAGTCAAGTTCTAATATAATGGTAAAGCCAATTTATTAGGTTTGCTGATGCTGTCTCTTAAGGATTGGTGGCATAGCCTCAAACACAATGTGGTTAATATTAAGTTCAAAATTGCCATCTGGCCATCCATCCCACATCTCATGTAAGTTTTAACTCCTGATCAAATCCAGTGCTGTATTTTTACCATTATGTGTTAGCTTGGAATTATTGGTGATAGTGGATACATCCTTATTGTGGAACTGAAGATATGACCATTCTCCATTGTCCTTTGTTTTTGCAGAACTGTCTAGTCCCGGCTGCATGGGAACTATTAGACCCAGTGATGTGCTTGGTAATGGCAAGTGACAAAAGAATTAGGGAATGGCAATGAACACCAATCACACTAAACCTCTCACTACTCTATGCTTAATAACCAATATATTGAATCTGGGTGGTTTCAAGTATAATGGAAGCATTCTGCAGACTTCAATAATAAGTGGGGTTGTTTGAAAGATGTTTTATTCATTACTAGTGAGTTATACAAAGTACTACTTGTACTAGTGGGGTGGGTAAGACACAATTGGGTAAAGAGTGACTTGGTTTTGAGCTACTGCACTCATTCTGACTGAAAGTGCTTCAGACTTGTAGCACTCTTGGCCCTATACTGCTTTCTATAAGTGATAAACACTTGACTAGTTGCACTCTTGGCTAACTAGTGGTGCTCTTGGCCTAAGAATAAACTATAACTCCAAGAACTTTGCTTGAACTAACTTCAAAATACTCTGGACCTTTGCAGGACACAACAGTGACTCTAAGGAACTTCAATTCAATGCAATATTATAGGTGACTTAGCAACTATTAATCACTTTGTCGAGGTTAAGCACAAAAGCCTTTAGTTGGGGACACCAGTTACTACTAGTGAGGGCTCAGCTGCAGGGATAGCTTGCCTATCTTGCATGAGCACCCATCCCACTACTTATATACTACTGAGACAGGTACAGAACTATAAATATCATCTGGGTATAGGGTATATCAGTAAGGATTTCTTGGCTAGTCACAAATAATGGTGAATAATCACACAATAGTCGGTCTAGTCTGTTTTCTTTTCAAATGGTCAGTCTAGAGACTCCACAGTTGGTCTTTCCGCATCCTTGGCCCAATTACATGCTCTAGTAACATGGTTATATGGATATCCAGATATTGGTGCCTGTAACAGCTATCTGATCATGATCAAGGGTGCAGTCTAGCTACACTAGTACTGATCATAAGAGATCTATATTACAATAGTCAGATCTGGGCTCAAGGTTAATCCATTCCTAATTTATTTCCAAGTCCTGTTTCAAGATTGCCATGTGACTGGTTATCCTGACTTGGGCATTTATGCTCAGTCTAGTTTGCTAGTGACAGAAATTCACAAGATCTGTATACTCTGCTCCTGGTTTTTGGTATGCTAGTAGCATCCTTTATTTGCTAGTGGCTGTATTTCACTTAGTCCTGCTAGCATTTGAGTTACTAGTCTGGCTGGCTGATAGATTTCACCCACTAATGGTGTTGCATCTAAGTCCTGGCTTTACTAGTTGTTTACTGCTTTTAACTATCAGCTCAAAGCCTCAGGTATAGTCCTCTATATATCACTAGTATAGGATAGATGTGCAATAGTATTGTTACAAAATCGCAAAATCTAGGTGTGAATGCATAGATGGCATATCATCGCTAAGAAAGGTTTTGATAAACTACTAGTCCAGAAGCCATGGGACCATGCTATCAAACTAATTCCCAATGTAAAATCCACTCTAGACTGTAAAGTCTATCCTCTTAACTGAACTGAACAAGAGCAACTTGACTAATTCCTTAGTGAAAACCTGAACTTCAGCCAAATTCATCTCTCAAAATCCCCATTTGCCTCCCCATTCTTCTTTGTCAAAAAGAAAGATGGCTCCCTCTTCCCCATTCAGAACTACTGAAAACTTAATGAAATGACCATTAAAAATTGGTACCCCTCTCTCTTTGATTTCAGAACTTATAGACAAACTATGCAGTACCAAATACTTCTCCAAGTTGAATGTCCAATGAGGGTATAACAATGTCTGAATCTGGGAAGGCAACAAGGAGAAAGCTGCTTTCTGCTCCAACTGTTGGCTATTCTAGCCTACTGTTATGTTTTTCAGATTGACCAACTCACCAGCCATATTCAAGTAGATGATGAATGACATATTCCATGATCTTATTGCTGAGGGCAAAGTGACTATCTATCTTGATAATATTCTCATCTTTACCAAAATCCTAGAGGAACACCAACAGATTGTTCAGTGAGTACTGCAATGATTATGGGAAAACAAACTTTTCCTTAAAGTCAAGAAATGTGAATTCAAGGTATTGGAAATAGAATACCTGGGAATCATCATCAGTAAAGATTCAATATGAATGGACCCCATCAAGGTCTCAGGAATAGCTGAATGGCCAACCTCAACCAAGAAAAAGGAATTACAATCTTTTTTGGGGTTCACCAATTTTTATTGAAAATTCATATATGATTATTCCCAAATTATCCAACCTCTCACCCAATTGACTGGGAATGCTGAGTGGAAGTGGAAAACAGCTCAGGAACAAGCATTTCTCTTGCTAAAGAAACAGATGGTGATGGATGTAGTCCTCACCATCCCCTCTGATGATGGGAAATTCTGGGTTGAGGCAGACACCAGTGAGGGAGCTGTCAGTGCAGTCCTCAGTCAAAATCAGAATGATAAATAACAATCAGTCACATTTATGTCCAAAGCCTTGACCACAATAGAATGCAATTATGAGATCTATGACAAGGAACTCCTAGCCATCATGTTGGCTCTAGAAGAGTGGTGACATTATCTTATAGGCATTGAAGAGGAAATAGAGATCTAGACTAACTACCAGAATCTCCAATATTTTCAAAAACCTCAGAAGCTGAACTGATGACAAGCCTGGTGGGTAACTGAACTTGCTGAATACCATTTCACTCTCCAGCATAAGCTCAGAACCACCAATAAGAAGGCAGATCTACTCAGCTGACAGGATGATCATGATCAGGGCAAGAAAGATAATGATAACACTATCATCCTACTACCTGAGCACTTTCATGCACTCATCATGCTCACCACTATCCAAGAACAGTCAAAGATCTGGAACATAATGTGACAAAGGGAGTTGTGGGACCATGGTATTGCTAACTCCATGGACCATGAACAAGGAATTACCCAGGACTATGAGATGCTATACTACAAGAGGCATATCTATATACCTAGAAAGGAGTCTTTATCAGGTGAAATCATCACCCACAACCATGATAATATTATGGCTAGACATCCAGGGATAGCAAAAACCACAAAGCTTGTCCTCCAAGACTATTGGTGGCCAAAATTAAAAAATGATGTAGAAAGGTATATCAAGGGATGTGAAACATGCCAACACACCAAGAATAGCACCCAGGCCAAGGCAGCACCCTTACACCCAAATGCAATCCCCATCAAGCCCTGGACACACATCTCTGTTAACATAGTCACTGGACTCTCTATATCCAATGGATATAATGTCTTGTTGGTAATTGTGAATAGATTCTCCAAAATGATTATCCCCATTGCATGTTATGAAGAGCTTTTCACAGAAGGGTGGGCCTAAATTCTATAGGATCATGTTTATGCTAAACATGGAATGCCCCAAGTCATTATTTCTGATTGCAGTCCTCAATTCATTTTAAATTTCATAAAGGACCTATACTAAATATTAAATATCACATCAAATGCCTCCACCACTTACCACCTGCAGACTGATAGTCAAACTGAAGAGTCAATTAGGAGATCAAAAAGTACTTATAGATATTTGTCAATCATTGACAGGATAATTGGAGCAACTGGTTATCACTTGCAGAATTCACCCACAACAACCAAATCCATTCTACCACTGGTAAGAGCCCATTCATGATCCTGTACAGATGAAATCCTTGACTTGTTCCCAATGTCACCTGAGACACCCTATTTGCAAATCCAACTATCATTGAATTCACAGAAACAATGGTGCAAGTACACAAAGAAGTGCACAAAGCCCTGGAAAAAGTGGCTGCTCAAATAAAGGAGCAGTACAACAAGAAGAAACACCCATCTCATGAATACTCAATGAGAAGCAAGGTCTGGCTTGATATGAGCAACCTCCATCTCCCAAGACCAAAGAAGAAGCTAGATGACAAGTGAACTGGCCCATTTGAAATTCTAGAAAGGATAGGACCTGCAGCATACAAGTTAAAACTACCACCACATTGGAAGATTCATCCCTGTTTTAATGAAAAGTTGCTGACTCCATATATTACCCCAGCTTTCCCTGCTGCCACCTTCTGACCTAGTTGATGGCCAGGAAGAGTACAAGATTGAGGAAGCCTTAGACTCCTGAACTCGAAGAGTACAGGTGAAAAAAGGATAACAATCATGAATAGTAATAGACTATTTGGTCAAATGGAAGGGATAGACTTAGAACACAATTTCTGGGTAAGAGAAACAGAAATAGAGAATGTGAGAGATGCAATTGCAGAATATAAGGAAAAAGTGCAACATACCTGAGGGATTAATACTGCCAAAATCATAATCCAAGAAAAGGCAGTCAGTTGAATTCTTGACCATGAATATTTAGAGGATAGGAATATCACATATCTAATACAATGAAGAGATGGAGTCAAGAAATGAATAAAAAACCTGGATGAGAGCCATTGGAAGACCCTACTAGACCACTATAGGACCACCCAAGCAAATGCCCAATATGACTCTCCAGAAGAATCTTGACAGTCAGGATAACTGTCTTAATGAGGGGATAATGTTACTATTTTGCCTCTTTGTTATTCTTAAATCTTATCTTATCCCATCTACATATCCATAGCAATCCCCAGATATATGGCTCCAAAACAACATGAGGACTGATTATTATACTCATGGTTCATGATAGTCACTCACCCAACATGGGTTTCTCTTTGTTTTCAATATAGACTTAAAAGTGGAAGCACTCAGAGCTACTCTACAAGATGCCATGGGTGATAGAATATCTGATGAGGAGGATCTATTTGACTTGGTACTAGATAATAAGTTAAGACACTTTCATTATGACACAATCTTTACATTCATATACAAACAAGAACTAAGAGCTATCCTAGAGTCCTTATCAGGAACAATCACATTTGGAGGGTGTATCTACAGAGTTACTCATCTGCCAATACTCAAATTCAGACTCAGAGCCTACCAGCTCATATTAAAATAACCTAGTAATACACTGTATCTGGTCTGTAGAGCCAGAAAAACCAAGTCTGCCTCCTTCATCAAGTTTCCTATCACTAGACAGAACATATCATTGGGCTAGGAATAGAAGGATCCATTTACATTTCAATATGATGCATCAACTATAACTATCTATTAGAGACTCTGGCAGAGCCCCAAGCTAGGGGTGGAAAGAAGATCAAGACTCAATAATCCTATCCATCTACTTTGACAAGGTATAGCAGACATATAAAGCCATCAGACAGCAAGCATATTGGGATTTCATCCAGGCATCAATTCTATATACAGATCCAATCCAAGCAAATCTATAATGAAAGTCATCTAAAGCCATGCCAGCTAACATGACTGCAGAAAATTGGGCTGCTTTTAAATCTCAAATATACAAGTTCTACCTGAAGTCTAATGAGACCCACCACTACATGCTCACTCACCTAAAAGAAGTGGCTAGAATGTTGAGGATCTCACCTATAGCATCATTAGATGAATTTGGCCACTTCAACAGATACATTTAAAGCATTAGACTAGATCCTACTACAAGAACCAACCCACTCATGTCAGCACATGAATATGCTAGGGCATACATATCTGCTATTCATCCAGGGTTAAGGATGTTGATTGACCAGTGATTGGCTGTAATATTCCCTAATGAGGATCTGGCATAACCCTTCCCTATGAAAGAGGTCTGGAAGGCTGCCAAGTATGTGCTGGAAAGCTATAGATCCCCTTATGTCAATCCTGCTCCAATATATGCACTATATGCACCTCAAGCAATGCTACTGCCTTACTCTATACAAGGTCAGCAAGCAGCTCCTGCTCCAACTTATGGATAATCTCCAGTAGCACCTGGGGGAAACATAGTAGAAATGATAGATGCTTTGCAACAGGCATCTGCTATGAGTCTGTGACTTACCTTCTACAATCCATATGAGTATACACCCTATGGGCAGCCAATTCCCATAATGCCAGGCCAAGCAGCCATACTAACCACTCTGCAATAAGCTGCTCCATCTGTTAAAATAGAGTCCATGCAAGAAAGATTACTGGCCACTATCCAGAAGCTTGCAGACAAAGGAGGATCCAGCAGCAATAACAGGAAGTGCAGATATGATAGATGTGAAGCAGATTACAGGTATTGCACTGCCAGAAAAGCAGATACTGAAAGCAGTCTTATCAAGTGGGACTACAATAAATAGAGGCTAACTATGCCAGATGGTTCTGACCTACTCAAGGGGTCAGGATTACTCAAGGTGCAGATCAACAAATAACATAAAGAGCATAAGAAATCTGCTTCCATCAATATGATATCCATGCAAGCCATGGGAACCACTGGAATTATAGCCTTCCCAGATAATAAGCTTGTATGAGAAGCATGTGGAAATTCAAGCTGCTCAACTTATAGCATATGTAGAGAGTCAGCAAGAGGAGAAAGAGGAAGAAGAAGACCCCACTATCAAGATCCTTAAGCAGATGCTTCAGGAGTCAATCAAAGCAAAGAAGGATGCTAAAGTGCAAGGAAGAAAACAAGAATGACCATTCAAGAAGATTGAAGTTGTGATCTCATCCACTGGAAAAAATCAGCCATCTGTTTCAATGCCCATTCAACCTGAGCCAGTAGCTGAGGGAAACATGAAGACACAGGATCCACCCACTAAAGCCAAAGAACAGCAAGTGAAAACAAAGAAGGATCCACATCAATACAAGTATGCAGCTCCCATCCTTCAGCCTGATACAATGGATGAACTCTATGACAGAGTACTAGACTCTAAGCTTGAAGTATCCATAAATGAGTTATGCAGAGAGAGCCTAGCAATATGCTACCAGCTGAAAGAAGCCCTTACCAACTGCACAGTATCTGTAGAGACACTGAAAGGCATAGGGGCAGCCATTGTTGGCCAAGATTTGCTGATCATAATGACCTTACAAAAGAGATGACATGCACATATAGTTGTAGCAGATAAAGTGGCTGGGTTATGAGCCTTAACTCCAGTTATTAATAGCTTGCATGAAGTGGAAGCAGTGCTAGATAAAGGCTCTCAAGTGATAGCTATGTCCACAGAAGTATGGGAAAAATACAGACTGTCATTGGACTCATCTGTCAAGATTTTCCTGACTAGTCCCAATGGCAAGACAGGATGGTCTCTAGGCTTATACAGAGATGTACCCTTCAACTTCAAAGGGTTAGAAGTCCACTTTCAAGTACATGTTGTGAAACATGCTATGTACAACATTCTTCTAGAACAACTCTTCAGTATTCTATGTGAATCAAAAATCAATAATAGGGCCAATGGTGATCAGATCCTAATGCTTCAAAACCCCAACACAGAGTTAGAAGTTGTTATACCAACACATGAGAAAGGTCACCTACTCTTCTCATAGACTAGAGGATATTTGAGTTTGAATCCACATATACATAAGCCATATCTGTCTGATGATATATCTGAAAAGTTTCCTTAAACAAGGACCTAGTCTCTGAATAAGGGGAATTTGGACTCTTTATTATAGTCAAACAATTACTATCAGATTACTTGCATCAGATACATTCACTCTTGACAGCAGCTAAAGGCTCAACCAATAACATAGATGTTATATCTATCTCTGGATATACTATAGCTGTATCCACTATAACAAATGATCAAGTGCAGCACATAAATGGCCTTGATCAATCCTAGCCTTATATTAGTAAGACTAGAGAAATAGCTTGTCATCAACTTGATACCTCTCTGGTCACTAGAACTGACTTCATTTCTGCTCAAGCAGATTATGCTGTAACAGATAACAGCCTTTCCAATTCTATCAACCCTACTCAGTTTCATTCTATGTCAGTTCTTCAGTATATTGATCACTCTCACAAGCTCTTATTTATAGACCTATTCAGAGCAGACAGTACACACAGCAAACCTTCTTCCTTCAAACCTACTGGCATATTTGAGGTGACTCACTCTAAGTCCAAGAAGAAGAAATATAAGAAGGTTGAAAACTGTGTAAAACCTGTATCCATGACACTGCCTGAAGAGTTTTGAATCATACAAGAGATCACTAAAGACCCACTAGTGGATATTCCAATCCTATCTACCAATCTGCCTGAATTTTATCTGGTCAGATACTATACTCAAGAAAACCACAACATAATAGAAGAAAATCACTCAGGGAACTTCCTATGGCCAGAAGAGTAGAAACTCATGCATCACCTCATGATGCTGCAAGAGAGCAGATTCACATGGGATGAGTTGCAGAAGAAGAAATTCAGAGAAGATTTCTTTCACTCAGTGACTATTCCAGTCATAGAGCATATTCCTTGAGTATACAAAAAATATTCCTATTCCTCCAGGCCTATATCATAAAGTCATAGCCATTGTCAAAGACAAGATAGATTCTGGAATATATGAGCCTTTTAGTTCTTCATACTGATCCAAGTAGTTTATAGTATTCAAGAAAGATAGACACTCATTACAAATTGTATACAATCTTCAACTGCTCAATGCAGTGACTGTCCACAACTCAGAAGTCCCTCTGCTCATAGAACAGCTAGTGGAGATATTTGGTGGACACACTTGCTATAGAGTATTTAATCTCTTTGTGGCTTTTAACTAAAGGTTACTTTCTGTTAAGAGTTGAGACCTGACTACTTTTCAGACACCACTCAGTACCTTTCATCTAACCATGCTCCTGATAGGCTAGACCAATTTAATGTAAGTACTTCAAGGAGATATAACATATATGCTGCAAGAAGAAATCCTAGATGTAACAATTTCTTTTGTTGATGACACTGGGATCAAAGGACCAGAAAGCAACTAAGAGACAGAGTGGACAGTGGATATGAAACAATCCTGAGAAATTCTAAGATCTGCCATTTCATATAGAAACATTTTTAAAATCTCAATCAGGTTGTATAGTAGATAAAGTATGTTAGTTGTACTTGGTCAGGAAAGAAGGCCTATCTCTGTGTTTCTGAAGCAATCATAGTTGGACACAAGTGTACCTATAAAGGGAGAGTACCTGAGGATGGAAAAGTTGACAAAATCAAGAATTAGAAGCCATGTCAGGACTTGATAGACATCCACTCATTTTTTGAAACTGCTGAAATTCTATGAATTTATATCCACAGCTACAGCTTGCTTGCATGACCACTAGTCAACCTCACCCACAAAGGGGTTGAGTTCTACTGAGGTCTGATCAGAATACTGTTCAAGAAGCCTTGAAGAATGTAATTATTAAGTCACTCACTCTTCATCCTATAGACTATAAATTGGATGCTCCTATTATTCTAGCAGTTGATACAAGCTCTCAAGCAGTCAGATATACTATTTTCCAACAAGACCTATAAAATATAAAATAAAGATATGTCTCACTTTGATTCAATACCATTTAATAACACAGAGTCTAAATATAGCTAACCCAAGCTTGAACTCTATGGCCTATACAGGGCATTGAAGGAGGCTGCTATATGGATAATTGGAGTCAAAAACTTAGTGGTTGAAGTCAACACTATAGCCATCAAGAGAATGGTCAATAATCTAGATATAAATCCAAGTGCAGTGATCAATCAGTGAGTAGCAAGCATACTTCTATTTGATTTCAAGCTTGTGCATACCTCTGGGACAAAACATAGTGTGGATGGTTTATCCAGATGCCATCTGCAATCTGGGAAAGAGCCTGCAGAAGAACCTGATTCAGAATGGGTGGATAACATGTATGGGTTTATCCATATCATCAATCCACTCATGAAGGAGTGTGCATTCAGTCAGAAGATACTATCTCCAATGCACATATTAGCTACAAGACAAGGAGATGGGAAGAAACAAACCATCCATCTGCTGGCAGCAGATCCCTTTTCAGAAAATTTAGAGATAGAAATTCCAAGGAGTGCAAAGGCCAAATTCAATGATGCAAGAATTGACCTAGTCTGTGCATTCCTAGCAGATTTTCAAGTATCTGCTACAATGATAGAGGATCAAAAACAAACATTCCTCAACTACACATCAGGATTTTTCCTATCAAATGGAAAACTGTGGAAGAGAGACAACAGTGGAGAACACAAGCTGGTTATACTGCCAGAATGACAGTATCAACTGCTGCAGATAGCACACGATGAGCTCAGACACAAAGGTGTCTATTTAGTATGAGCACACCTATTGAAGAGATACTGGTGGCCTCAATTGCTAGATAATGTTAAGTGGTTCATCAAGACTTGCCACATGTATCAAATCTGCCAGATAAGCAAATGGCATATACTGCCTATAATGGCTTTATTAGACCCAAACTTCACATGATCCTGGGAGTGTATTATATCTCAAGGCTGTCTCATATTCAGACAGTCACCTTTAAGATCAACATCTAATGCTCTTTGAACCTGATAAAGAAGGACTGAGAACTTTAGTCAAGCTCTAAGAGTGGAGTATCAGTATAGATAAACATTAACTTGAAGCTGAGGAATATACAATGAGAGCTATTTTACTTATATATGAAAACTATATAGCTAATAATAAGTCTGTCAATGACTAGTCTATGCATGAAACAATAAGAAATGTCCATTGAGCAAGTGACCATTGCAAACTATAATACAAGGGCAAGAATTGTTCAATAAGGGTGTAACAACAGTGCTGTGGGAATACTGTGATTGATAAGATATGTGATAGGCACTAGGAATAAGATAGATGCCTAAAATAAGATAAGATAAATGGAAAAATCATAACATTACCCTCTTGTTAAGGCAGTTTTCCCAACTGCCCTATGCTTCATTCAGATAATTGGGTTCCTTCTTTGAAGAGTCATATTGGTTAGTCCAATACTCATCAAGTATAGTCTTCCAATAGGTTTCATTAAGATTCTTGACCCATTTCTGGATTCCATCTTCCTAAAGTGCAAGGTATCAGACATCTCCATTATCCTGGTAGTCATGATCAAGGATCATGGAGACTGCTCTTGGGTTCATTACAATTTTGGTGACTTCAAATTATCCTGCTTGCTGCATTTTTTCTTTGTAGTCTCTGATTACTTCTTGTGCATTTCCTATCTCTGTTTCTCTTACCCAGGAATTGTGCTCCCACATATAACCCTTTCACTTGATGAGGATTTGAAAGGGTCTATTCACTTGTCATCAAGTTTCTTCTTGGGTTGCAAAAGGTGCAAGTTGGAGGTGTCCAACCAGACCCTGTCACTGACATTGTAATCAATTGCCACTCTCTTGCCCTTATCATACTAGGCCTTCATTTGGTTTGCTGCTTTATTTAGGGCAGCATGCACCTCCTTATATACTTTGGCCATGGTTTTGGAGAACTCTCTGGCAGTGGGGATAGTAAACAGAGAGGATCATTTAGCATTGGGAAGGAGTTGGGGATTTCATTCATAGAGAGCCATGAAGAGGCTTTTTCCTTTAGCAGAGTGTATGCAATTGTTATGTGCAAATTTGGTGAGTGATAGCCAGTTGCTCCAATCAGTCTGTCAGTGATTGATGAAGATTCATAGGTATTTTTCAATTTCTTGATTGACTCATTCTATTTGTCCATACATCTGAGGATGATAGGCTATGAATGCATTCTGAGTAATATCAAGCATCCAATATAGGTCTTTCATGAATTGGGGGCCCCAGTCAGATATAATGACTTGGGGCATGCCATATTTGAAATAGACATGGTCATGAAGGATTTTGGCCCATCCTTCTGCTGAGAGCTTCTTGTTGCAGGTGATTGGGATGATTATTTTTGAGAATTGATCAACAATTACCAACATGGCATTATAGCTATTGGATTCTAGAAGACCAGTTATCATATCAATAGAAATGTGCATCCATAGTATGGTTGGTATAGTATTTAGGTGTAACAGGGCTGCTTTGGCTTGCATACTGCTCTTCATTTGTTGGCAAGCTTTGTAGTCTTTCATGTAGGTCTCTATGTCCTTTTTCATCTTTGGCCACCAATATTCTCAGAATATGAGTTCTTGTGTCTTTGCTATGCTAGGGTGACCTTCCATAATATATTTGTGACTCTGAGTGATGACTTTGCCTCAGAGTGCTGATTTCTTTGGTACATAAATTCATCTATTATAGTATAATATTCTACCATTTTTGGTGATATCATGTTCATAGTCAAGGGAGTCAGCAATTCCTTGGTCCTATAGTTCTGGTTGTCTAGTCAAGTCTCAAATCTTGGAGTGAGTCTCAGTAGTAGTGAGCATGATAAGTGCATAGAAATATCAAGGGGAGAGAACAACAATATCATAGTTATCTTTCTTGCCTTAGTTGTAGTCATCATGTCAGCTAAGCAAGTCAGTCTTCTTGTTGGCTGTCTCAGATTTGTGTTTGAGTACAAAGTGATACTTGGCTAGTTCAGTGACCCATCAGGTTTGTCAATGATTTAACTTCTGAGGCTTTCTAAAATACTGAAGATTTTGATAGTCTGTCTAGATTTTAATGTCTTCAGCAGTGCCCATCAGATAATGGTGCTATTCTTCCAAGGCAAGCATAATGATGAGTAGTTTCTTGTCATAAATTTCATAGTTTTGCTCAGTTGCTATCAAGGCCTTAGACATGAAAGCAACTGGTCACCATCTCTTTCCTTGTTGTTTGCTAAGAACAGCACCAATGGCTCCATTACTTGAGTCTGCTTCCACCATAAATTTCCCAGTCTCTGTTGGAATAGTGAGGACAACATCTTCTGTCATCCTCTTCTTCAATTGCTGGAACACTTGCTCTTGTGCCCCTTCCCATCTCCACTCAGCATTACCAGTCAACTGAGTAAGGGGTCAAACAACCTTGGAGTAGTCATGGATGAATTTGTGATAAAAGTTTGTGAATCCCAAGAATGACTGGAGTTTCTTTTTCTTGGTCAGCATTGGCCACTCAGTGATGCTAGCTGTCTTGACTGGGTCCATTTATACAGAGTCCTGGCTAATGATAACATTGAGGTATTCTATCTTAAGTACCTCAAACTCACACTTCTTGGCCTTGAGGAAGAGCTTGTTCTCTCATAAGCATTGCAGTACATGTCATACTATGCATCAATGCTCTTCTAAGTCCTTCATGAAAATAAGAATATTGTTGAGATAGATTGTGACTTTCTCTTTAGTGATAAGATCATGGAAGATATCATTCATCATCCACTGGAATGTGGCAGAGAAGTTGGTGAGGACAAAAAACATGACAGTGGGTTTGAATAATCCATGATTTGTCCAGAAGGTGGCTTTCTTTTTATCTCCTTCACATATTCTGATGTTGTTATACTCTCAACAAATGTCCAACTTGCTGAAGTACTTTACTCTCTGCAGTTTGTCAATGAGCCCAGAGATGAGGGAAAGTGGATAACAATTTTTGATTGTCATCTTGTTGAGCTTATGATAGTCCTAAATGGGATGCAGTGAGCCATCATTTTTCTTGATGAAGAGAAAGGGAGAGGCAAATGGTGACTTTGAGGGATAGATGCAACCTGAGCTAAGATTCTCATCTAGGAACTTGTTAAGCTGTTCTTGTTTATTTTGATCAAGTGGATAGACCTTGCAATCTAGTGTTGACTTGGCATTAGGTATTAGCTCAATTGCATGGTCCCAGGGCTTTCATTCAGAGAGCTCATCAAAGTTTTCTTTAGAGCCAGAATAGATTCCAGAAGCTGCAATATTACAGAGGAACCATCTTCTTGAATACTTTCTTTGGTTTCTCTGCATTGGTGGCCATAGTGAGATTATTGGTGTGATCCATAGTGTGAATTATGAGTTCCTCCTGCATGTTAACAGCTAGAATGACCTCACCATCTTCCAGCTCTTCATTCCACTTGTCATCTGAGTGTGAGTCAGGGAGTAGAAAGGGTTTTTTGGCACATTGGCAGTATCTAAAAGTCATCATCCTCATCTTCCAGTTGATGACAGGGTTGTGGCATTTGAGCTAATCATGGCCTAGATATATATCTTTGGAGCCAAGATTGATGACTATGAGGTTAATTCATTTGCTGTGGCTCCCAATCATCATTTGGAGTTTGACAAATTTGGTGATGTTTTCTGTCTTATTGCAGGTTCTATCAGCATTATACATGGGGATGGGGGCCACAGTCTTTCAGGTATCAAGGTTGTACTTCTCAATGATGGTTCAGTTGATTGAACTGCCCATATAGCCACTTTTGAGCAGCCCTTTCATGAAGAAGGTCTATGTTCCAGTACAGGATTGTAGTCAGATCTCAATGAGAAAATCTCATCCTATACTCTTCATGTCCTGTATATAGCAGATTAGTTCACAAAGTTCATAGAGTTGCTCTCTGGCAAGTTTTCCCTCTTTCTTTCACTCAGTTATAAGCTCATCAGTGATTTCAGGAGTTTGGTCTTGGTGAACTCAGAGGAATAGGGCAGCCCTTGTGACTGACCCTATTTTCACATCACAGATTGCTCACAGAGTCCAGTCTACCTTGAAGGGCTTATACCAAATATCTATGGCTACCCCCTTGTTAGGGCAGTCATCTGTGGATTGGTTGTGAGTCTTTTATTTTTCTTCCTAGATTCAGAAGCCAGTGTCATCTTCTTTGTCAGGTACCTCTATCATAGAAACCCTATGCCCCCTTTTTACTGCCTGGATGCTAGTATGTTGTTTCTGTCTCTGGTTGGATGGGCTCCTTTCAGTAGTCTTTTCTAGGGCCATGTCTTTCAGAATGACAGGCTCCTATGAGAGACTCTCTGCCTCTGGTTCAGCTCTCTTGATCCTTATGGGCAATTGAGGGGGTTTGTTATAAACAGTCATGTTATCATCTTATCTGAGGACATCATATTGATTTCTTGATTCTGATGCAGGGGTGCTAGTCATGTGAGAAATGTTAAAAGCAGGAGTCTGTATATTGCATGGCATGTATGAAATTTTTGTATTTAGAGAAGAGGAATAAAACTGTCTAGTGGAAGACAAGCATATACTGGTATCTCAGTCCTTGGTCATTGTAGGAGAACTGGACCCTTAACAACCTAATCTTTTTTCTCCTCAACTTTTGCTATATCTTCTTCTTTTAGCTCTTCCTTTACCATCAGGAATCATATATCCTGTTTTTCCACTTGCTTGGAGCAATCTTTCAACAGGTGTCCCTTCTCTTAACACTAAAAACATCTTTCCTGGCATTATAGTCAGTCAATCTCCATGGGCTGGCCAGCTCCTCTATAAGTTACCCACCTCCCTGCTGAGTCATGATTGGATCTGAAATTGGCAGTCAGCTTGGCTGCTGATGAATTGGTTATTCCACTGGATTCAGCAACAGAGTTCAGATTGATTCACTTATCATTTTGTCAATTGTCATGGGGAATGCTGGAGGTCTGATTGAAGATCTATTTGCACTGTTGCTTCTTATACATGGTGAGAATACATGTTTTCCATTCAGGGTGGGTGCATGAGATGTTGATACCCATATTAGAGATAAAGATGGTGTAGAAGCTGGGGACCCCCATGTGTACTGCCTTCATAAAGGTGCCTTATTCACATTTATTGGTATGAAGGCCAGTGAGTTTGGCTTCTTCTTTGAGCTTCTGAAAATAATGGATAGCTGGTTGATTGCCCATTTAAAGCTCAAATATTTTCCTTTCATGAATTTCCTCAATTGCAGGATTGGATAAGTGGTCAATAATTAAGTGGCCAAACTCCTCCCAGTCAGAATAGCAGAATCATGGCACTATGCTATCATAAGAGATGATTTAGAACTTGTTTTGTTTAAGGACCCATCAGTCTTTGATGGATTCTTCAAAGTGTGAGGTGGTGAACATAACTATTTGGGATGGTAGATGAAAATACAAATGAAATGTTTCAAAATAGGTGATATAATCACCCATAAAATGTTCAATATCATTGTGACCACTCTTGAAGGGCTTTCAGAGTTGGAGAAGGATTGGTTTGACACCAAGGTAGAGGGCATCATCATTAGCATTGCTGACAGATTGTGGGTATGGGTCCAGAGGTTCTCATTTATAGGGTGGTCATAGGATTGAGTAGTAATCTAGTTCTACAGGTGGACCAGAGAGAGATTGAGATTTGTTGGATCACCTTTGTTTGGATTCCTTTTCTTTATGATACTGGGGCCATAGTATGGCATGAGCATTTCAGTGCTCCTCTGCTGTAGCTAGTTTTGTTTTTAGCTCATCTATCTATCATTGCTATCACTCAGCTTCCTCTCAGGCTTGTTGGTGTATTTTCTCAGTACTTGGCAGTGGTACTGCTGAGCCACTGCTGAGGTCTTCACTGGCTCTGGTAAAGAGTCAGCTAGTCTGTGAATTTAAATAATAGTCATATTATTAGATTCAGCTTATATGAAGTATGGGGGGAGAATCAGAGAGTTATATTAGATAATAGGCTTCATAGCAAATATTAAATATATTGGAGCTGAGTTGTTTGGCCTCTTGGAATGTGCTGTAGTTATATATAAAACTATTAAAATTTTTAGAATATACTCCTATCTGCTTGGGTGGAAGCATCTTCCTCCCTCTTAATGAGAGCCTGAAGGGCATGTTTGAGCTCACACTGCTCCTAGCTGGTTCTTAGGTATAACCCTGGTATTTTATTGTCTGCTGAGGGGCTGTATAGAGTCTAGTTTCAGTTGGCAAATATCCTGGCCCATATAGCCTTATTTCTTTCTCATTATAGGAGAGGGTCTCCTCAGTTAGTGGCAAGATAGAAGTCCATGTTGGAGTGGTCATTAATACCTGGCCAGTCTGAGGCTTATCCCTTGATATCAAGTCATTAAATCTTCCAGACAGTGGCTCAGGATTCTCTGAGGATTTGTCTGTTGGGAGAGACAAGGGCTGGCCACTTAAAATCAGGGCCATTAGTATTAAAGGGGTCATCATTCTGTTGCTGGAGGATAGGCTCAGAGATGATGGAGAGTGAGGATGAGGAGTTGCTGTCCTTATCATCAGATGAGAATCATCTAACTAGTGCTGAAGGTCAGGGATGAGCTGGTACTGCTGGAAATTGGCAGATAATAGAACTATAGGGCCAGTTGAGATGGGATAGTTCTATCCCAAAATCATTTCAGTGTCATACCCTGATATGTTCAGAGTGGGTGGAAGTGTAGGGAGGGAGTATGGGGCTTGGGGTTTTGAACTTAGTCCATAGGTCTCTACCATATTCCTCAGCAATAGTGGGTCATTCCAGCCAATTGGGGAGATGATGAGATTGGGAGGGGCTCAGCATTGTATTTCTGAGGGGTACCTCCCAATATGAGAAGGACTTGTCAGAGGAGGGTATGGGGTAGGAGGTCCTTATACAAGCATGGCTATTATTCTCTGTTGGGGTCTTCAGATCTGGCCTTGCCAGAGCTGATTCAGTTGATCTGTAGGGTAAGACATAGTGTGCAGAAAAGAGGGTGGGTCAAATGGGAACTAAGAGGTATTGTCAAGATAAGAAATTTTTGATTTGTTCTCCCCACATTAGGCAGATAAAAGAGGTGAAAAAGCAGACAAGGATTATGGTCCTGAGTGCAGTGCTAATGGCAATGGTTGGTTTGTTTGAAGGTTTGAGAGTCTGTTGCATAAAGAGAGTTCTCTTTGTGGCTGGCAGTGAAGAGATGATAAGCAGCTTCAAGCTAATTGTTAGACCCAAACTTTATGTGATCCTGAGAGTGTATTATATCTCAAGGCTGTCTCATATTCAGACAGTCACCTTTAAGATCAACAGCTAATGCTCTTTTGACCTGATAAAGAAGGACTAAGAACTTTAGTCAAGCTCTAAGAGTGAAGTATCAGTATAGATAAATATTAGCTTAAAGCTAAGGAATATACAGTGAGAGCTATCCTACTTATATATGAAAACTGTGTAGCTGATAATAAGTCTGTCAATGAGTAGTCCATGCATGAAATAATAAGAAATGTTCATTGAGTGAGTGACTTTTATAAATTATAATACAAGGATAAGAGTTGTTCAATAAGGGCATAGCAACAGTGGCATGAGAATATCATGATTGATAAGATATGCAATATGCACCAGGGATAAGATAGGTGCCTAAGGTAAGATGAGATAAGTAGAAAAATCATAATAAGCTTATCTAGCCCCACTTTTCTCCAAAGTCTACATGAACACTTTCCACCTGCCTAAATTCAATGGGTTCAAATACATTGTGCACATCTGATGCTCAATGAGCATGTACCCTGAATTTAAGATACTTAGGTATGAGAATATGGAGAGTATCACATGCTTTATATTTAAAGATATCATTTGCCACTGGAGAAGTTTATGCAAAATCATTACAGATAATGGACCTGTCTTCAAAGCTGCTCTTGATCTGCTGGCCATGATATACAAGATCTGCCATAACACTATGTCCACTTACAATTCTCAAGTGCAAGATGTAATTGAAAGGAGATATCTACACTTTCATGAATCTTTGTTCAAAGCTTGTGATAAAGTATAAAATAAATGAAGTCAAGTGGCTCACTCAGTCATATGGGTAGACAGAGTTACCCTGCTGTGGATGATAGAAAGAAGTCCTTATAAAGTGGCCATGGGAGTAGTGTCTATCCTACCATTGGATATAGCAGAATCATCCTTTCTTGTGGAATCTCCAGAGTCATCTTTGACTTTATCTAACCTCATTGCTAGACATGCTATCACACTTCAGAAGTGACCTGCTGATCTTGAGTGTATCTGCTCCAAAGTATATGAAGCCAGGATCAAAACAGTAGAAAGATGGGAAAAGAAACATGCTGCTCAAATCATTGACTGAGTGTTTAAACTGGTATAAGGCTGGCAAACTCTCTGGTGAGAGAATTACAGTTTTCTTTTACAAGATCTCATGTATGCATTAAGTATACAAGGAGATGCAAAAACCACCTGCTTTAGATCAGTATGAATCTGCTTCTGATAGCAGAGAGGAGTGAGAGAGTGGGACTCAATGTCCTTTCAAGAGAGTAAGATTCAAGAGCTGGTTCTGAGTAATAGTGATGAGCTTCTATGCTGTCTGCTAGCAATACTAGGTGTGAGGCTACTAAAGTATGCTAAGCTAGAGGCTTAGATAAGAAATTTATTTCATTAGTGTGCTATGAGCTTCCTTTTTATTCTTTAGTTATATTGGTGCTTTTATACTTCTCCAACTTCTTACCTCTATACCTATCCACTCTGACAATCTTGCCAAGTAGCAACCTGCTTCATTGTATCTACCCCCTTTTTACACTCCTAAATGATTCTTCTAAGGGAAAACCATATGAGATCACCATCATTGATGATATTAAGGCAGAGGCATGGGCTTTTACTGGCAGACAGCCATCCATTATGCTCTGATGAAAAAGTTGGTTACTGATGATGGATGGTAGTGCAGATGGCAGTCTGTTGGCCTCTGGTTTCTGGTCTGATAGAAAAGTAGGTTACTGACAATGGATAGACATGTGGATAGCAGTCTATTGTCCTCTGATCTTTATTTTCTTCATTTCTAGTGAATCCTAGTCTTGTATTCCTGTTAACTGAGCAGACCATTGTTGTTAGTCCTGTGGCTTAGCAGAAGCCAAAATTTGATACACACATATATATGATGCAGCATAACTAGGGGAAGGAAATATTGTGAGCATTCCTGCTTATCCACCTGATCATAGATATAATTACAGCAGCATTCAGTCAATAGTGTAGAGGTATGATGTGCCAGGATGAAAGGTAGAATCCCATCTTAGAAGAACATACTACCATGTACATTCCTCAAGCCCAATTTCTTTCCAGTAATGCTGACTTTATGAATGTTGAATCTGCCCTCACATATCTTAGGGTGTGTATGGATGTCAAGAAAAGTTGAGAAGTAAATGCTTTCATAGAGAAGATTGTCATCAACTTGCAGTCTAGTATTTCTTCTGCACCAACTGAAATACTCACTATGCACTTCCCAACATAGATCATTAGAGAGCAGATAGTGGACTAGCTAAACAACTATCTTGCATATAATATGAGTGCCTCTGTTATTGTTTCCTCAAGACTTCAGATTGGGAGGTTGAATCCACCTATAGACAGGTGCAGGCAAGCAAATGGGATAGCGAATATAATGAAGAAGAAAATGAGAATATAGCAGATGAGGACCTGCAAGCAGGTCATGATTTCTATAGTCCTGATCTTGGTGAATTAGGGTATCCTTTATTTTAGAATGTTAGCCACAGCCAAAACATCTCTCTTGAATGGTCTTGAAAATTTCTGAGCAAGTTCATAAGCATCTACCTCAGAGAGAGCCTGTACTCATGAGCATAGCCACTAGCATAGTTGAAAGGCAAGAGCAGGTCATTAACATAGACCCTAGACATTGTCAGCACAGAAGTGAGCATCTGAGGTATGCTCTCTACTGAGCATGATATAGATTTTCTGTCTCAGTGGGATATGTATCATTAAATGGAGCTAATTAAATGTGTATAGAGTGCCTGAGATACATCCATGTTTGTGTATAGTGGGTGTATGTGCATGCATATGTATTCAGATGCAGATGCCAGGTTCAGAGTTTAGTCACCCCTAGACAGCCAGAACATGCAGAACCCTATCCTAAACCATTATTGAAGTATGTACAACTGCTCTGAACCATAAAAGAACCCCAGAACACCAGGGCTGAAGGTCAAACCAAAGAAAATAAGACTTGGGCTATTCTGTGTCTATTTTCACTATTTGTAAAACTGCTTTGAACCAAGAAAGAACCCCAGAATACCAGGGTTGGGGGTGATAAAAAAGAAAATAATTCTTCAGGCATTTTGAGTCTCATGAATGGTAAAATCATGGTCACAAGGTGAAAATAGGCATAGAGCATATAAACATCAGAAACATTCTAGAAAGCAAAATGTCAGATAAGATATGACAACCACCAACAGATCCACTTCTATGAATATTCCACTATCATCATATGCATAGCCTGGAATCTTATAAAGCAGATACATTTTTGAAGACACAACCTGCATCCTTTCACTACTTTGTCATGTCCACCCATCAATAAATTTCCCAGTTCACATTCAAACCTACTGAAGATGTGCCAGCAGTGTGGACAGCTGTCTGCACATCTGCCCTATACAGCATGCTCAAGGCAGATACAGTTTACAGAGTGGATGGCTGGAGACCTGTCCATGTACAGTGGGTTATAAAAGCAGTTTGTTTCTATATAAGCTTTTCTTTCCTCTGTAGTTCTATCATTTGCTGATCCCATATGTAGGATAAAATATGCTATATTTCAAAGATAATAGGTGTTCTGTACCTGATCTTTCACACTCAGCAGACCAATATCATTTGTTAACTGCACTCACTTCTTGCTTATGGTTCCACCATAAGCCTTCAGTACTTTGCCAGGCAGAGCCCTAGGTTCTGCAAAGAATTGTTTGAAATGATTGATGTTGGTAAGTCATTTCCTTTTTTTTATACTGCCTCTCATGCTAATTATAATCCTCCAGAATGGAAAGGCTTAGCAGACCTACTCTCATCTGATGATAAGACAGAGGATGAGAAAGACTCAGATGAGGAGGAGGAAAAAGTGGATAAATGAAACTCAGATAAGGAGAAGGCAGAAGTGGATGAAGGAGAGTTACTATCTGAAGCAGATAGAGAAAATAATGAGGCAGATGCAGAGTATGAGGATAATGAAGGTAGCTAGGAACATGAGTGAGAGCAGATATCATCCATAGGTAGCAGTCTCATAGACATCAATGAACCAGTTGATAAGTGGCCTCAAGCAGCTAGTAAGCACAATCCCCCTCCTGTCTATGTCCACACTAACAGAAGTGTCACAGATAAAGAGTATACAAAAACAGGTTGGCTGCTTGACCTCAACCAGCAGCTCAGGTAGGATAAGACACAGCCTAAAATGCACTATAATCTCAAAGTCTTGCAGGAGTAAGGCCTTATTGCTGTAAGTTTTTTTTTTCTATCATTTCTAGAATACTCATTAACTTTGTAAAGGTCACAGAGCAGAAATGCAAAAACTGCTGAGAAGCAGGTGGTTGTCTGTGCCATATTCTCACTGATTCCAGGTACCCAGCTTGCACTGAGTGCTTGATCAGTAGCCATAGCTGTCTGAATTGAGTATCCAACAGTATCAACCCATTACCTGTCAAACCTGCTCACCCCATCCACTCTGACAAGAGTAAACAGAGAGCAGCTATAGCAGACCTGAGGAGGCTATGCCAGCTTCTGCTGTGTGATGTCCCAGCAGCAGATTCCTTAACTGCTCCAACTGTCATGGATGTTCAATTGGAGTATGATGCATATTCTAACATGCTGTTATGATTTTTCCATTATCTTATCTTATCCATGATCTCTTATATCTTATCTTGCATCATTATCACTCTGCAATGATGTATTCACTGACAGTCACCCTAGTTCTACATGGTTGTCACCCCTGTTCAGTCTTATTGGTCTACAGACATCCAACTTCCTCAAGGTTTCCTCATGCAACCTTACTGTTTTGTCTATTAATAACACCATACTTTTAGTATATAAGTAGAGTAGTTTTGTTATGATTTTTCCATTATCTTATCTTATCCAAGTCATATCCATGACTCAGCCATCTAATCTATCCAAGAATCCAATTTGTATCCAGCTATTCACTGGCTACAACCCTCATTCTCACCGTCTGTCACCCCAGATGCTCTCTATTGGTTCTATGATCCTCCCAGATTGTCCTACTTTGACACCATTTGTGCATGGACTCTAGCATTTCATCTATATATAATGCTGTAGAAATACTATATAAGTAGAGTAAACTACACAGTTGTACTCTATCTCTTGTTTAAATTACAATCATATACTCCTTGTCTACACAACACAGAAGGCCTTAAAGCTTCTACTTCTCTATACAGGTGATTGTTCGAATGCATAACAGCCCCAAGTCATGTGTCCAAGATGGTGCCTAACATTAAACAAGAGATTATCTTGCTTCTCCAATGCTAGCTGTAGAGAAGAACTTCTTCATGCCTGAAGAAGAGAATTGACAAACCGAACCCTGAACCATTTCCCTAGGTGTTGCCCTCGGTGGTGCCATATTGTTAACTTTCTTTACAGTCCTCGCCGTACTAATCTACGAGGAAGAAATCAGGGCTCTGCTCCAGCAAAGGTGAGCCCAACAACCCACCCCACCCCCCTGACCTCCCTGACATCCAGACCATGTCATTCTCCAGGAGCTACCCCCCGCAAGACTGGGAGAATGAGAGGCAGTACCACTCATCTGCTCCCATGCCCAGTTCACAATTGCCTCCTCCTCCAAGGGGAGTTCAGATTCGAGGCCCCCGACTCCTGGGCCCTCCTCCACCCATGCACATAATGCGCAAGCAGTTCTACTCCAGTACCAGATGGAACGACCCACCACCACCATCACAGTGGCCCAGGAATATGCATGGGACATTCGGCTTGTGCTCAATGACCCCCCCCCGCCCACTTACCCCAGCCCTCCCCCTCATCCCCCAACCCCCGCCCTCCACCAGCAACACTGGCACATACAATCTCGCTCACCCTCCCCAGACAGCAATGGGTCCTACCAAGGACCCTGAAACCCAGACGATCCCACCATGGATCAAAACCACCCCTACGGCCCCTGGGGTCGTGAAGCATGGCCTGAGGAAGGAGAGTCAATCTCTCTCTCCTCCCTCCCCATCATCGAAATCTCTGATGACAAGTCTGATGATGATATCGTCAGAGACAATGCCCCGGCCCCAGCCCCTCCCCATGCCCCCGATGACCCCTTCAACCCAAATGGGGGGGATTTCATCTGGCCCAACCTCTCCGAGGTCAATAGAAGACTCTTCGGTCCCTTCTGGACCACTGCCTGGGAAGTTCGACAAAGGGACGTCGAAGCCCATGATCTCTGGGATGAGCCCAGAATCAAGATGGATGAGTGGTTGGCACTCAACAGGGGGGACCCCATTTGGGTCCCAATCAATGGCCCTAGCAGGGCTGATATCGTTGCCACCTGAATTCACACCAACCATGACCAGAGTATCTTTCACCTCTCTGCAGGGGATCTATTTCCAGGGCTTCGGCCCCAAGATCCAGTGGAGCAGTGAGAACTGGAGAGAACCCTCCAGCACTTATGGAGGCTGGAGGTGGCAAGAGAGGAGTGATTGGGGGCAAAGGGCCCCATATGATACTTTAACTTATGGTACAGGTTATTACAGTGGGCTGGACTACCACCAGCCCCAATACAAAATATATCCGGATCACCCACCAGATACCCCAGTCGCGAACCCACGACCACTTCCCAACTCGCCCCCACACCATTGGGCACGTCACCAAGGATACCACCCCTATCAGGGTGGTAGTCTTCTCTTCACAGGGGCAGGAGAAGACATGGAAGCCGAAGGAGCCCCTGCAGGGGCATCAAGAACCCCTGTCATGGCAGAAGAAATCCATCAGCAGATGAAAACTGCACTGATGGAAAAGGAGAAGCACATTGCAGAAATGCATGAAGAACTTGACAGGGAGGAATCCACCCGCAAGATGATGATGGACTACCTCTGGGATCAAGAAAAGGGGAAGGAACCAGAGAGGGGAAGACCCTCGGGTGAGCCATCAAGAGGCTACCCAGGACCATGGCAGGATTGTTACTCGATCCCAAGGCCACCCTCCGGACAGGGTCCTCCTGACCCTATCCCCAATTCTGTTGGGAACGCTGCTGCTGATGCCCCTTATCTGGGCATCAAGCCAACCCTCTTCAAGGTCCCTGCCCCATTCAAGGGGGACCATGATGACATTGAATGCTTCATAGGTGATTGCATCACCTATTTTGAAGTGTTCCATCATTATTTCCAGATGCCATCACACCTGGTACTATTTGCGACGTCCCACTTTGAGGGCACCACCAAGGACTGGTGGGTCTACAAGAGACCCAAATACTGGGTTGGTGATGCCTTCGACAGCACACCCGCCCACTTCAGATACCCCGACTGGGCTGACTTCATCGATCTAGTCACATGACAATTTCGGGATCCTGCCATTGAGGAGATCCATGAAAAGTGCATGTTCGACTTGCACATGGGAGCTCAGCCTGCCTCCCATTATTTCCAGAAGCTTGAGGAAGAAGCCAAGCTAGCGGGCCAAAGGACCAATGAAGCTGAACATGGTGCAATGGTGAAGGCAGTGAGACTGGGAGTTTCCAGTTCTTACATGACCTTCATATCCAACATGGGTGTGAACATTCCATGTTCATATCCAGAGTGGAAGGAATGCATCCTCCAGATATATGAAGAGAGACAGCAGAAGTAGGTCTTTGACCAGACCACCAGTATGCCTCGGAACAGCCAGAAGCAGGGCCTGCATCCCCAACAACAGCAACCCAGTGGCAAGAACACTGCTGGGGTGACAAGTTCCTCGGCCCCAAAGCCGACTGCTGGGAGTGGAGGAACCAGTCGTGAGGCTGGAACTGGTAAGTGGATGATGTACAGAGGGGCAGGGAAGCCCATGGACTTAGACCAGCAATGAGCCAAGGGGCACTGCTTTAGGTGCAATGAGAAGGGACACCTGAGCAGAAATTGCCCTATGAAAGAGAAGAATGTGGTGCAATATGTGGGGCCCACTGATGCAGTGGTGCTGAACACCTCCAAGGTTGAGGAGGTAAAAGAGTAGGGCATCAAGGGTTCGATTCCCCTTGCTCACCCAAATCTCAAGGTGTGTCCTTGGTCTCCGTGGGTCAGACTGATTATTATGAAAACAGACTATTATGTATGAAAAGCAATAAATATCCTATGACTTCACAGACCCTGAAGCCAAGGACCAAACAAGAATCAACAAATAAAAACAGGTATGTCATCCTCCTAGAAGATGCTGACACAAGTATCTGTAGTGACAAATCCCGAGCATCTGACAGACTGGAGCGGGACTTGCCAGATGGTGCTGGCGCCACGACAAAGTCCAATGAGCAGAGCTCACTGGATACGCCACTGAGCAATCAGCAACAGGCAGGGACCAGTAGGCGGGACTCCTTTGAGCCTCCCAGAAGTCTGACCATCCCAGTATCCTCCTCAAGCAGAGGGGCAAGCCCACCAGTTCCGCCAGGGTTGGCAGAGGACCAGGACAGTGCCTCTAACCAAGGCCAGGACCGATGCCCTGGACAAACCGGTCCGGGGAGTGGAAAACCTGATGAGGCTGAGTATCAAACTGGACTGGTGAGTCACAGGATCAAAGCTGACAGGAAGGAAGTCGCTAGCACCCAGGTGATAGAAAGGGGGCAGATTTACCCAAACCAGAATGGTCCAGGATGCAAACATGCGAAGGTCACCTTAGGCACTAACTGGGAGTCAATGACCAAGGAAATTCAAACTCCATCGTGAGTAGTGCTGGCCGAAGAACACAGGGGTACTGACCAGGGATATAAAAGCAAGCTGGCTGACAAATTCCCATCAGCCGCTGTACCCCGACAGGGACAGGAACCTGCTAGCACCCAGGCAGTAAAAAGAGGGCATTTCAGTAACACCACCATCATTGAAGTACCCGACGAAGAGGATGACATGGCTTTTAGGATTTGGCAAGCTCACCAATCCAAAGCCAGTACCCCAATATCTAGAACACCAGAAAAACAGACCATCAACCTTCCAAACGCATGGGGAAGTGTCGAACCTGACACCTATCCTAACAAGGGGGTATCAGACACTTCTGAACATATGGGGAAGCAGGATAATCACCAATGGCTCAGACCATTCAGGATTGATTGGACCCTGCATGCAGTTCGCAGCTCCAAGGATTTGGCAATCGCCAAGGCGGTTCTCTCCATCTGGGTACATCCCAAATGACTTGGAGAAATTGATGATGAGCTTATCCAAAGCTTAAAGATGGGAGGGAGTATAGCCTGAGAACAGCTCTATGAACTACATGAACCGATTCGTTATATCCATGGCACCAAAAGTTCCAGTCAGGACTTCTTAGTGGATATACAGCTTTCCCCATGTACTGGGAAAAAGACATTGACAACCCGAGTGTTGTTGGATAGTGGCTGCACAGGCAGCTCTATCAATCAAACTTATGTCCAACAACATCGGTTGGACACCAGAAAGGCTGCTGCCCCTATACCAGTCTATAATGCCAACAGAACACGCAATAAGGCAGGGGATGTTACTGAGTTTGTGGAACTCTGAATGACCATTGGAGACCACAGTGAATGAATTGACCTTGTGGTCACCAACTTGGGCTCCAAAACCATGTATTTGGGCCACAACTGGCTGAAACACCACAACCCTCTAGTCAACTGGAAGGCAGGAACCTTGACATTTGGACGATGTCATTGTGTCCAGAACCACTTCACTCTGCTGGATGCAGATGAAGAAGATCAATGGGATGAAGAGCTCAAAGAAGGAAGCATTCTTGCAGTCAACATGCAAGAAAAAATCATCCTTCGCACTGTTCATCATGCGAATGAGTTGGCCACAGCCACCAATGCAGAAAAACCAAAACAGATGTTCGAGGAGCTCATGCCTCCTCAGTATCAGAGCTTTAGAGATTTGTTCTCAAAAGAAAGCTTTGACGAATTACCAGAAAGAAGACCCTGGGACCATGCAATTGAGCTAGTCCCTAACACAAAATCGACCTTAGACTGCAAAGTCTATCCGCTCAACAGAAATGAGCAAGAACAGTTGGACAAGTTCTTGGATGAGAACTTAGACTCGGGACGAATCTGTCCCTCAAAATCTCCCTTCACCTCCCCTTTCTTCTTCATCAAGAAAAAGGATGGCTCACTATGACCTGTTCAGGATTATCGAAAACTGAATGAAATAATGATCAAGAATTGTTATCCCCTTCCCCTGATCTCTGAGCTCATTGACAAGCTATGCAGAGCAAAGTACTTCTCCAAGTTGGACGTTCAATGGGGATACAACAATGTCCGTATTCAAGATGGAGATGAAGAAAAGGCCGCATTCAGAACTAACCAAGGACTCCTTGAGCCTACGGTTATGTTCTTCAGGCTTACGAACTCACCAGCCATGTTCCAGTGGATGATGAATGACATATTCAAGGACTTGATCACTGGAGGGGAAGTCACAATTTACCTTGATGATATTCTTATCTTCACGAAATCCTTGTCTGAACATCGAGACATAGTGCAACAAGTACTCCAACATCTCAGAGAGAACAAGCTGTTCCTCAAAGCCAAGAAGTGCAAGTTTGAGGTATTGGAAACCAAATACTTCAGAGTAATCATCAGGGAAGATGCTATTCGCATGGACCCAGTCAAGATAGCAGGCATAGCAGAATGGCCTACCCCAACAAAGAAGAAGGAACTACAGTCCTTTTTAGGATTCACAAACTTCTACCGAAAGTTCATTCAGGACTACTCCAAGATCATACACCCCCTTACCCAGTTAACTGGAAAGGTAGACTGGACATGGGGATCAGAACAAGAACAAGTGTTTAAACAACTCAAGAAGTTGATGATGACAAATGTAGTCCTTATGATTCCCTCAGACAATGGAAAGTTCCAAGTAGAAGCAGATGCTAGTGATGGTGCTATAGGAGCCATCCTAAGTCAAGAAAAGGAAGGCAAATGGAGGCCTGTCGCTTTCATGTCAAAAGCGCTCACTGTCACTGAGCACAATTATGAAATCTACGACAAGGAACTCCTAGCAATCATGCTAGCTCTCGAAGAATGGTGCCATTATCTTATAGGCACTAAAGAGACCATTGAGATCTGGACAGACCACCAGAATCTCCAATACTTCCGGAAACCCCAGAAGTTGAACCACTGACAAGCTTGGTGGGTCACTGAATTAGCAGAATACCACTTTGTCCTTCAACACAAAGCTGGAACTGCCAATCAGAAGGCGGATCTTCTCAGCAGATGAGATGATCATGATCAGGGAAAAGAAGAGAATCAAGATATTGTCGTCTTATCTCCAGAACATTTCTGGGCATTAGTACTGCCCACAATCAAGGAACGACTCGCACATATAAGAGACGCAACATGACAAAAAGAACAATGGGACCAAGGGATCGAGAAATCCCTTAATCATGAATGAGGGATCACCCAGGAGAATGAACTCCTGTAGTATGATGGACAAGTCTACATTCTGAATGACTCTATCCTACATGGTGAGATCATTTCACAATTTCATGATCACATCACCACTGGACATCCAGGAATCACCAAGACCAAGGAACTCATTCTTCGAGAAGATTGGTGGCTGAAGATGAAGAAAGATGTTGAGTCCTACATCAAGGGATGTGAGACTTGTCAACAAACAAAGAGCGATATGCAGGCCAAAGCTGCACCTCTTCATCCAAATGCCATACCCGATACACCATGGACTCACATTTCAGTCGACATGGTCACTGGACTCCCGGAGTCAGAAGGATTTGATGCTCTACTGGTCATCGTAGACTGTTTTTCCAAAAACATTCTCCTTATACCATGCAATGAGGAGTTGTCAGCAGAAGGATGGGCATTAATGCTTCGCAACCATGTATACGCAAAACATGGAATGCCCCAAGTGGTCATCTCTGACCGAGGACCCCAGTTTGTCTCAGCATTCATGAAGGAACTCTATCGAATGCTCGATATCATGCAGAATGCCTTGATGGCATACCATCCTCAGACCGATGGACAGACTGAGAGAGTCAACCAGGAGGTTGAAAAATATCTTCACATCTTTGTCAATCACCAACAAACAGACTGGGTAGCATGGCTACCCCTAGCAGAGTTTGCCCACAACAACTGAGTCCATTCGGCCATGGGCAAAAGTCCTTTTATGGTCCTGTATGGATGCAACCCCCGACTCATTCCTGAGTCTATCCAAAAGACCAGCTTTGCAAACCCAGCAGTGGTCAATTTCACAGAAACGATGGCCAAAGTCCACAAAGAAGTACATGAAGCCTTGGAAAAGGCAGCAGTGCAAATGAAAATGCAATACGACAAAAGGAAACAGTCTCCACAGGAGTACCGAATCAGAGATAAGGTATGGCTTGATACCACCAACCTTCATCTTCCTAGACCCAAGAAAAAGCTTGATGACAAATGAACAGGACCATTCAAGATCATCGAAAAGTCAGGAGTGGCAGCATATAAGTTGAAACTGCCACCCCATTGGAAGATCCATCCCCAGTTCAACAAAAAGCTGTTAACCCCTTATGTTGAACCTTTATTTCCAAACCAACAGTTGCTGCTGCCTCCTCCCCCGGACCTTGTCGATGGTCAGGAAGAATACGAAGTCGAAGAAGTCTTGGACTCGTGCACCAGAAAGGTATGATCCAAGAGAGGACAACCATCTAGGGAAGTCACGGACTACCTAGTCAAGTGGAAAGGATGGACCCATGAACACAATTCATGGGTTCAAGAAAATGAGATGACAAATGCCTTGGAAGCAATCCAAGAGTATCAGGCCAGTGTAAACTGTGCCATATACACTCCAAAAATTGCAACCAAGAACAAAATAGTGGTCAAAATAGTGGACCACAAATATTCAGAACATGGCAACATAGCCTATCTCGCCAAAAGAAAAGATGGATATATGAAATGGATCGTCAATCCAGACAAGAACATATGGAAGAAACTGATTGATCAATACTGGATCAGTCAAATCGCAACACAGTACGACACCCTTTTGGAAGAGCCTTAGCAGTTGGGATGACTGCTTTAACAAGGGGGTAATGTTATGATTTTTCCATTATCTTATCTTATCCAAGTCATATCCATGACTCAGCCATCTAATCTATCCAAGAATCCAATTTGTATCCAGCTATTCACCAGCTACAACCCTCATTCTCACCGTCTGTCACCCCAGATGCTCTCTATTGGTTCTATGATCCTCCCAGATCATCCTACTTTGACACTGTTTGTGCATGAACTCTAGCGTTTCATCTATATATAACACTGTAGAAATACTATATAAGTAGAGTAAACTACACAGTTGTACTCTATCTCTTGTTTAAATTACAATCATATACTCCTTGTCTACACAACACAGAAGGCCTTAAAGCTTCTACTTCTCTATACAGGTGATTGTTCGAATGCATAACAGCCCAGAGAAGTCAGCTGACAGCCCCAAGTCACATGTCCAAGGTGGTGCCTAACAAGTTTTCACCATTGTACTCTACCTTTTGACTAAATTACAATCATATACCTTCTACTACACCATACTAAAGACTGAGCTTAACTCTCAATAAACAGGTGATTGTCTGAATGTGAAACAGCCTAGAGAGCAGCTTATGTCCCAAGTCATGTGTTAGACAGGGCTGTAACACATGCCTAGGGTTTCACATCTGCCTTTCAGTCATAGTAAGTCTATAGTTTCCATTGGATTCTAATTCCATCTCCTTAAGTAAATTTCCCTAGATCCTATGACAGACTTTACTTTTAGCCTTATGAACTGCTTGGGAGGCATCCACTCCCATTTCTGAGACTTTGCTTAGGATTGCATTCTTGCTCTCAACAAACAATTCATATCTGCCCACTAAGCTCTGTCTTATGAGCTCAACAATTATAGGCTCTTCTTCAAGGCAGAGATCACCCACCTGTTGGCAACCCCCTTCCCTAATAGCTCTTATCCACTGAATGAACAGGGTGAACAAGAAAATGACCTTGTCTGAGTGTGCCCCTCAGACAGACAGACTTTCTTGGCAAGCAGATACCTAGCCCTTTTGTTGACCTCTCTAAATATGCTCTGTTAGCTATCCTTCTGAACAGGCAAGAGGGGGACCCAGATTGGGCTAGTCTTCTTTGTGGGCACAGTGCTCAGATGATATTACACATCTTGAACTAAAGAGAGCTGATGAAATTGAAGGAGGAGGATATGAATATGCTTATAGAGCACAGTTTCTTGCATCTACTTGAAGAGTAGTTTGTGTTTTGTATATCTTATTTTTCAAAAATTTAATCTTTCTTAAGCATCTGTAAAAAAAAAAGTGAATGCCTTAGTTCACCAGAATATGAAGTGTGAAACAGAATGGGTAATATTGCCTCAGTAAATCATCATAGGCAATTTTACACACTGTGTATATATCATGTATAGAAAAGAAAGAATTATAAGAGTAAGTAAAAACAATCCACTGAGCAGGCTTGTGCATGATTAGATATCTTGAATGTGCATATGAAAATATAGAGTAATAAGTTGAGCAGGTTATGCAAAGCATAAAAGCAGATGGATGGGAAAAAAATCATAGCCTGTTGTCCACTTAACCTAGATTCAAGTCATTCTCATAAGATATTGTAGTGTTCCTCAATACTTCTATCTGTATGAATAGTTGGTCAATGAAATCTGCTATGTTGGGTATTGGAATATGGTCATATAAGTGGTAAGGTATATAGCAGAAAGCAGCTATCAGATCCACTAGTACCATTCCATTCAGGTCACAGAGGATATATACTCTGCCCCTGTTCTTTGTGATGTATACCAGTGATCCTAGGTACTTAGGCTTGAATTTTCTACTAGGTTCATACTCAATCCTTGTGTTTGATACAAGGATAAGTGAACCCAGTTGAAATGCCCAGTCAATGATTTGAGCAGCATGTTCTTTTTTCCACCTTTTTATTATTTTGACCCTAGCTTTATATACTTTGGAGCAGATACACTCAAGATCAGCAGGTCACTTCTGAAGTGTGATAGCATGTCTAGCAATGAGGTTAGATAAAGTCAAAGATGACTCTGGAGATTCCACAAGAAAGGATGATTCTGCTATATCCAATGGTAGGATAGACACTACTCCCATGGCCACTTTATAAGAACTTCTTTCTATCATCCACAGCAGGGTAACTCTGTCTACCCATATGACTGAGTGAGCCACTTGACTTCATTTATTTTATACTTTATCACAAGCTTTGAACAAAGATTCATGAAAGTGTAGATATCTCCTTTCAATTACATCTTGCACTTGAGAATTGTAAGTGGACATAGTGTTATGGCAGATCTTGTATATCATGGCCAGCAGATCAAGAGCAGCTTTGAAGACAGATCCATTATCTGTAATGATTTTGCATAAAACCATCCACACTATGTTTTGTCCCAGAGGTATGCACAAGCTTGAAATCAAATAGAAGTATGCTTGCTACTCACTGATTGATCACTGCACTTGGATTTATATCTAGATTATTGACCATTCTCTTGATGGCTATAGTGTTGACTTCAACCACTAAGTTTTTGACTCCAATTATCCATATAGCAGCCTCCTTCAATGCCCTGTATAGGCCATAGAGTTCAAGCTTGGGTTAGCTATATTTAGACTCTGTGTTATTAAATGGTATTGAATCAAAGTGAGACATATCTTTATTTTATATTTTATAGGTCTTGTTGGAAAATAGTATATCTGACTGCTTGAGAGCTTGTATCAACTGCTAGAATAATAGGAGCATCCAATTTATAGTCTATAGGATGAAGAGTGAGTGACTTAATAATTACATTCTTCAAGGCTTCTTGAACAGTATTCTGATCAGACCTCAGTAGAACTCAACCCCTTTGTGGGTGAGGTTGACTAGTGGTCATGCAAGCAAGCTGTAGCTGTGGATATAAATTCATAGAATTTCAGCAGTTTCAAAAAATGAGTGGATGTCTATCAAGTCCTGACATGGCTTCTAATTCTTGATTTTGTCAACTTTTCCATCCTCAGGTACTCTCCCTTTATAGGTACACTTGTGTCCAACTATGATTGCTTCAGAAACACAGAGATAGGCCTTCTTTCCTGACCAAGTACAACTAACATACTTTATCTACTATACAACCTGATTGAGATTTTAAAAATGTTTCTATATGAAATGGCAGATCTTAGAATTTCTCAGGATTGTTTCATATCCACTGTCCACTCTGTCTCTTAGTTGCTTTCTGGTCCTTTGATCCCAGTGTCATCAACAAAAGAAATTGTTACATCTAGGATTTCTTCTTGCAGCATATATGTTATATCTCCTTGAAGTACTTACATTAAATTGGTCTAGCCTATCAGGAGCATGGTTAGATGAAAGGTACTGAGTGGTGTCTGAAAAGTAGTCAGGTCTCAACTCTTAACAGAAAGTAACCTTTAGTTAAAAGCCACAAAGAGATTAAATACTCTATAGCAAGTGTGTCCACCAAATATCTCCACTAGCTGTTCTATGAGCAGAGGGACTTCTGAGTTGTGGACAGTCACTGCATTGAGCAGTTGAAGATTGTATACAATTTGTAATGAGTGTCTATCTTTCTTGAATACTATAAACTACTTGGATCAGTATGAAGAACTAAAAGGCTCATATATTCCAGAATCTATCTTGTCTTTGACAATGGCTATGACTTTATGATATAGGCCTGGAGGAATAGGAATATTTTTTGTATACTCAAGGAATATGCTCTATGACTGGAATAGTCACTGAGTGAAAGAAATCTTCTCTGAATTTCTTCTTCTGCAACTCATCCCATGTGAATCTGCTCTCTTGCAGCATCATGAGGTGATGCATGAGTTTCTACTCTTCTGGCCATAGGAAGTTCCCTGAGTGATTTTCTTCTATTATGTTGTGGTTTTCTTGAGTATAGTATCTGACCAGATAAAATTCAGGCAGATTGGTAGATAGGATTGGAATATCCACTAGTGGGTCTTTAGTGATCTCTTGTATGATTCAAAACTCTTCAGGCAGTGTCATGGATACAGGTTTTACACAGTTTTCAACCTTCTTATATTTCTTCTTCTTGGACTTAGAGTGAGTCACCTCAAATATGCCAGTAGGTTTGAAGGAAGAAGGTTTGCTGTGTGTACTGTCTGCTCTGAATAGGTCTATAAATAAGAGCTTGTGAGAGTGATCAATATACTGAAGAACTGACATAGAATGAAACTGAGTAGGGTTGATAGAATTGGAAAGGCTGTTATCTGTTACAGCATAATCTGCTTGAGCAGAAATGAAGTCAGTTCTAGTGACCAGAGAGGTATCAAGTTGATGACAAGCTATTTCTCTAGTCTTACTAATATAAGGCTAGGATTGATCAAGGCCATTTATGTGCTGCACTTGATCATTTGTTATAGTGGATACAGCTATAGTATATCCAGAGATAGATATAACATCTATGTTATTGGTTGAGCCTTTAGCTGCTGTCAAGAGTGAATGTATCTGATGCAAGTAATCTGATAGTAATTGTTTGACTATAATAAAGAGTCCAAATTCCCCTTATTCAGAGACTAGGTCCTTGTTTAAGGAAACTTTTCAGATATATCATCAGACAGATATGGCTTATGTATATGTGGATTCAAACTCAAATATCCTCTAGTCTATGAGAAGAGTAGGTGACCTTTCTCATGTGTTGGTATAACAACTTCTAACTCTGTGTTGGGGTTTTGAAGCATTAGGATCTGATCACCATTGGCCCTATTATTGATTTTTGATTCACATAGAATACTGAAGAGTTGTTCTAGAAGAATGTTGTACATAGCATGTTTCACAACATGTACTTGAAAGTGGACTTCTAACCCTTTGAAGTTGAAGGGTACATCTCTGTATAAGCCTAGAGACCATCCTGTCTTGCCATTGGGACTAGTCAGGAAAATCTTGACAGATGAGTCCAATGACAGTCTGTATTTTTCCCATACTTCTGTGGACATAGCTATCACTTGAGAGCCTTTATCTAGCACTGCTTCCACTTCATGCAAGCTATTAATAACTGGAGTTAAGGCTCATAACCCAGCCACTTTATCTGCTACAACTATATGTGCATGTCATCTCTTTTGTAAGGTCATTATGATCAGCAAATCTTGGCCAACAATGGCTGCCCCTATGCCTTTCAGTGTCTCTACAGATACTGTGCAGTTGGTAAGGGCTTCTTTCAGCTGGTAGCATATTGCTAGGCTCTCTCTGCATAACTCATTTATGGATACTTCAAGCTTAGAGTCTAGTACTCTGTCATAGAGTTCATCCATTGTATCAGGCTGAAGGATGGGAGCTGCATACTTGTATTGATGTGGATCCTTCTTTGTTTTCACTTGCTGTTCTTTGGCTTTAGTGGGTGGATCCTGTGTCTTCATGTTTCCCTCAGCTACTGGCTCAGGTTGAATGGGCATTGAAACAGATGGCTGATTTTTTCCAGTGGATGAGATCACAACTTCAATCTTCTTGAATGGTCATTCTTGTTTTCTTCCTTGCACTTTAGCATCCTTCTTTGCTTTGATTGACTCCTGAAGCATCTGCTTAAGGATCTTGATAGTGGGGTCTTCTTCTTCCTCTTTCTCCTCTTGCTGACTCTCTACATATGCTATAAGTTGAGCAGCTTGAATTTCCACATGCTTCTCATACAAGCTTATTATCTGGGAAGGCTATAATTCCAGTGGTTCCCATGGCTTGCATGGATATCATATTGATGGAAGCAGATTTCTTATGCTCTTTATGTTATTTGTTGATCTGCACCTTGAGTAATCCTGACCCCTTGAGTAGGTCAGAACCATCTGGCATAGTTAGCCTCTATTTATTGTAGTCCCACTTGATAAGACTGCTTTCAGTATCTGCTTTTCTGGCAGTGCAATACCTGTAATCTGCTTCACATCTATCATATCTGCACTTCCTGTTATTGCTGCTGGATCCTCCTTTGTCTGCAAGCTTCTGGATAGTGGCCAGTAATCTTTCTTGCATGGACTCTATTTTAACAGATGGAGCAGCTTATTGCAGAGTGGTTAGTATGGCTGCTTGGCCTGGCATTATGGGAATTGGCTGCCCATAGGGTGTATACTCATATGGATTGTAGAAGGTAAGTCACAGACTCATAGCAGATGCCTGTTGCAAAGCATCTATCATTTCTACTATGTTTCCCCCAGGTGCTACTGGAGATTATCCATAAGTTGGAGCAGGAGCTGCTTGCTGACCTTGTATAGAGTAAGGCAGTAGCATTGCTTGAGGTGCATATAGTGCATATATTGGAGCAGGATTGACATAAGGGGATCTATAGCTTTCCAGCACATACTTGGCAGCCTTCCAGACCTCTTTCATAGGGAAGGGTTATGCCAGATCCTCATTAGGGAATATTACAGCCAATCACTGGTCAATCAACATCCTTAACCCTGGATGAATAGCAGATATGTATGCCCTAGCATATTCATGTGCTGACATGAGTGGGTTGGTTCTTGTAGTAGGATCTAGTCTAATGCTTTAAATGTATCTGTTGAAGTGGCCAAATTCATCTAATGATGCTATAGGTGAGATCCTCAACATTCTAGCCACTTCTTTTAGGTGAGTGAGCATGTAGTGGTGGGTCTCATTAGACTTCAGGTAGAACTTGTATATTTGAGATTTAAAAGCAGCCCAATTTTCTGCAGTCATGTTAGCTGGCATGGCTTTAGATGACTTTCATTATAGATTTGCTTGGATTGGATCTGTATATAGAATTGATGCCTGGATGAAATCCCAATATGCTTGCTGTCTGATGGCTTTATATGTCTGCTATACCTTGTCAAAGTAGATGGATAGGATTATTGAGTCTTGATCTTCTTTCCACCCCTAGCTTGGGGCTCTGCCAGAGTCTCTAATAGATAGTTATAGTTGATGCATCATATTGAAATGTAAATGGATCCTTCTATTCCTAGCCCAATGATATGTTCTGTCTAGTGATAGGAAACTTGATGAAGGAGGCAGACTTGGTTTTTCTGGCTCTACAGACCAGATACAGTGTATTACTAGGTTATTTTAATATGAGCTGGTAGGCTCTGAGTCTGAATTTGAGTATTGGCAGATGAGTAACTCTGTAGATACACCCTCCAAATGTGATTGTTCCTGATAAGGACTCTAGGATAGCTCTTAGTTCTTGTTTGTATATGAATGTAAAGATTGTGTCATAATGAAAGTGTCTTAACTTATTATCTAGTACCAAGTCAAATAGATCCTCCTCATCAGATATTCTATCACCCATGGCATCTTGTAGAGTAGCTCTGAGTGCTTCCACTTCTAAGCATCATGAAGTTGGATGAAGGATCCTTCTTTCTCCTGGAAATATGGTTCAATCCCCTCTTATGGTGGGCTCCACTTGTAAGGCTGGCAAACTCTCTGGTGAGAGAATTACAGTTTTCTTTTACAAGATCTCATGTATGCATTAAGTATACAAGGAGATGCAAAAACCACCTGCTTTAGATCAGTATGAATCTGCTTCTGATAGCAGAGAGGAGTGAGAGAGTGGGACTCAATGTCCTTTCAAGAGAGTAAGATTCAAGAGCTGGTTCTGAGTAATAGTGATGAGCTTCTATGCTGTCTGCTAGCAATACTAGGTGTGAGGCTACTAAAGTATGCTAAGCTAGAGGCTTAGATAAGAAATTTATTTCATTAGTGTGCTATGAGCTTCCTTTTTATTCTTTAGTTATATTGGTGCTTTTATACTTCTCCAACTTCTTACCTCTATACCTATCCACTCTGACAATCTTGCCAAGTAGCAACCTGCTTCATTGTGTCTACCCCCTTTTTACACTCCTAAATGATTCTTCTAAGGGAAAACCATATGAGATCACCATCATTGATGATATTAAGGCAGAGGCATGGGCTTTTACTGGCAGACAGCCATCCATTATGCTCTGATGAAAAAGTTGGTTACTGATGATAGATGGTAGTGTGGATGGTGATCCATTGGCCTCTGATTCCTGGTCTGGTAGAAAAGTGGGTTACTGACAATAGATGTTATAGCCCTGTCTAACATGTGACTTGGGATGTAAGCTTCTCTCTGGGCTGTCTCACATTCAGACAATCACCCATTTGTTGAGAGTTTGGCTTGGTCTTTAGTGTGGTGTAGTAGAAGGTGTATGAATGTAATTTAGTCAAAAGGTAGAGTACAATGGTGAATACTACTCTACTTATATACTGAAAGTATGGTATTATTAATAGATGAAATGGTATGGTCCATAAGAGAATGGTGTTGAAGTTGGATGGATCATACACCAATCAGAGTAAATGAGAGTGTTAATCAATGAGAACTGGGGTGGTTGTTGGTGAGTAGGTTGATACGAAGTGAAGACTGTTGATTAGATAGGATGTGTCATGGATATGACTTAATAAGATAAGATAAGAGAAAAATTGTAACAATAGATAGCCATGTTGATGGCAGTCCATTGTCTCCTGACCTTCATTTCCTTTATTTCTAGTGGATCCTAGTCCTATTAACTGAGCAGATGGGTGTTGTTAATCCTGTGGTGAGTGCTAGCTTGGCAGAAGCCAAAATTTGGTGCACATGTATATGTGATGTAGCACACCATCTTCAGTGTTCATCTTCCAGTAGTCATTGATGAGTGTTTTTAACTCTGGAATTTCCTTCTCATAGTGCCAGTATTCAATATGCAGATATTTCTTGAATAAATATCACCATTTAGCTCTGGTTTTCTTGGCATTGATAATGATAGTTGCCTTGGCAGGAGTGAATATAACCACTTGAACTTCCATAGCTCTCTTGTTCTTGAGATACTTAACAATCACTCCTTTTGCATTGCCTAAGTTTCTATCAGTGACCATTGATTTTCTTCAGATCTGTAACCTTTCCACTTAACAAGATAGTCAGTAACTATTCTTGACAGTTGGCCTTTTCTTCCATAAACTTTGTGGGGTCTGTTATCAAGAATAGATTTAATTTTATATTCTTCTTTACTATAGATAATATCCAGCAGAGAAGAGGAAGGTTGTTCCTGATTGGAGAAGGTAGGAGAAACATATGCTGTAAGGAGGATCTCATTGAAGATGGATAGATTTTCCAGGCTGGGGAAAGTTTTAGCTTGTAAGCTGAGAGACTATATTTTTTAATGATGGTGAAGGGTCTGACTCATTTGTTATCAAGCTTTTTCTTAGGATGAGACAAGTGTAAATTTGTGGTGTCAAGCTAAACCTTTTGACCAATTTGGTACTTGACTGCTATTCTCTTTTTCTTGTCATATTGATTTTTCATTTGCTCAGCCACTTTTTGTAAAGCAGTCTTGGTCTCATCATGAATGTGTTTCATCATGTTCTGGAATAATTCTGATGCAAGGGTACAGAGGGGAGAGTAAGTGTTCAAGTCAGGAGCAACTTGAGGATTTTGGCCATAGTTGATCTGAAATAGACTTTTGCCCATTGCAGAGTATATGCAATTGTTGTGTTGAAAAGCTGCTAGTGGCAGCCATTTGGCCCAGCCATCTTGTCAATAATTGATAAATATTCCAAGATATTTTTCCACCTCTTGGTTGATGCACTCTGTTTGTTTATCAGTTTGAGGATGAAATGCCATTGAGGTATTTTCTTTGATTTGGAGTATATTGTATAAGTCTGCTAGAAACTTGGATATAAATTATGATCCTTGGTCAGATATAATAGTTACAGGCATTCCATACTTGCTATATACTTCATCACATAAAATTTGAGCCCATCCTTCAGATGAGAGCTCACTGCTGCAGACAAGAGGAATTATTGCCTTAGAGGCTCAGTCAACAATAATAAAAATTACATCATAGCCATTAGAAATGGATAGCCTGGTAACCATATTGATTGAGATATGTGTTCATGGCTCTGATGGTACTTCATTAGGATGAAGTGGTGCACATTTGGCCTAAGTGCTTGACTTGGTCCTTGTACAAGTCTCACACCCTTGAATGTAGGTTTTGACATCCTTCTTCATCTTTGGCCACTAATAGTCTCTCAAGACTAACTTCTTTATCTTCTCTACTCCCAGATATTCCACTATAATGTGATTATGACAGCAATGATATGCTGTCTACACATTCACATCTAGAATTTGTGATTTTGTAACAATACTATTGCACATCTATCCTATACTAGTGATACATAGAGGACTATACCTGAGGCTTTGAGCTGATAGTTAAAAGCAGTAAACAACTAGTAAAGCCAGGACTTAGATGCAACACCATTAGTGGGTTAAATCTACCAGCTAGCCAGACTAGTAACTCAAATGCTAGCAGGACTAAGTGAAATACAGCCACTAGCAAACAAAGGATGCTACTAGCACACCAAAACTAGGAGCAGAGTACACAGATCTCATGAAGTTCTGTCACTAGCAAACCAGACTGGGCATAAATGCCTAAGTCAGGATAACTAGTCACATGGCAATCTTGAAACAGGACTTAGAAATAAATTAGGAATGGATTAACCTTGAGCCCAGATCTGACTATTTCGATATAGATCTCTTATGATTGATGCTAGTGGAGCCAGACTGCACCCTTAATCATGATCGGATAGCTGTTACAGGCACCAATATCCGGATATCCATATAACCGCATTACTAGGGCATGTAGTTGGGCCAAGGGTGCAGAAAGACCAACTGTGGAGTCTCTAGACCAAATATTTGAAAAGAAAACAGACTAGACCGACTATTGTGTGATTATTCACCATTATTCGTGACTAGCCAAGAAATCCTTACCAATATACCCTATACCCAGATGATATTTATAGTTCTGCCTCAGTAGTATATAAGTAGTGGGATGGGCGCTTGTGAAAACCAGGCAAGCCATCCCTGCAATTGAGCTCTCACTGGTAGTAACTGGTGTCCCCAACTAAAGGCTTTTGTGCTTAACCTCAATGAAGTGATTAATAGTCACTAAGTCACCCATAGAATTGCATTGAATTGAAGTCCATTAGAGTCACTGTTGTGTCCTGCAAAGGTCCGGAGTGTTTTGAAGTTAGTTCAAGCAAAGTTCTCAGAGTTATAGTTTATTCTTAGGCCAACAGTGCCACTAGTTAGCCAAGAGTGCGGCTAGTCAAGTGTTTATCACTTGTAGGAAGCAGTATAGGGCCAAGAGCGCCACCAGTCTGAAGCAGTTTCAGTCAGAACGAGCGCAGTAGCTCAAACCAAGTCACTCTTATCCAATTGTGTCTTACCCACCCCACTAGTACGAGCAGTACTTTGTATAAACTCACTAGTAACGAATAAAACATCTTGAAGACAATTGTACTTGATTATTGAAGTCTGCAGAGTGCTTCCATCATACTCAAAACCGCCCGAATTCAATATTGGTGATTAAGTGTAGAGTAGTAAGAGGTTTAGTGTGATTGGTGTTCATTGCCATTCCCTAATTCTTTTGTCACTCACCGTTACCAAGCACATCACCATGGAGAAATTATCGCTCAATACCATGATCATATCACTGCTGGACATCCAGGGATTGCAAAGACCAAGGAACTTATTCTCCAAGAATACTGGTGGCTGAAGATGAAGAAAGACATTGAGTCTTACATCAAAGGATGCGAGACTTGTCAGCAAACGAAGAGTGATACACAGGCCAAAGCTGCACCTCTTCACCCCAATGCTATACCAGACACGCCATGGACTCACATCTCGGTCGACATGGTCACCGGACTTCCAGAGTCAGAAGGATTTGATGCTCTACTCATCATCATGGACCAATTCTCCAAGAACATACTCCTAATTCCATGCAATGAGGAATTATCCACCAAAGGATGGGCTCTAATGCTCTGCAACCATGTCTATGCAAAACATGGTATGCCACAAGTAGTCATATTGGACCGAGGACCACAATTCATATCAGCATTTATGAAGGAACTATATCGAATGCTGAACATCACACAGAATGCCTCAATGCTGTACCATCCCCAGACTGACAGACAAACAGAGAGAGTCAACCAAGAGATTGAAAAGTATCTCTGTATCTTTGTCAATCACTGACAGACTGATTGGGTATCATGGCTACTGCTCACAGAGTTTGCCCATAATAACCAAACATATTCGGCTATGGGCAAAAGCCCCTTCATGATCCTATATGGACACAATCCTTGACTCATTCCCAAGTCAATCCAGAAAACCAGTTTCACAAATCCCATGGCTGTTGACTTCACCAAAACAATGGCCAAAGTCCACAAAGAAGTCCACAATGCCTTGGAAAAGGCAGTGGCACAAATGAAGGCACAATATGACAAATGAAAACAGACTCCATGGGAGTATAAAATTGGTGACAAGGTCTGGCTCGATACTGCCAACCTTCATCTTCCATGTCCCAAGAAGAAACTCAATGATAAAATGAATGGGACCATTCAAAGTCATCGAAAAGTCAGGATCAGCAGCATACAAGCTGAAGCTACTGCCACATTGGAAGATACACCCCTGATTGAACAAGAAATTATTGACTCCTTACATTGAACCTTCATTTCCCAACCAGCAACAACCACTGCCTCCTTCTTCAGACCTCATCGATGGTCAAGAAGAATACGAAATCGAAGACGTCCTGGATTTGCACACTAGGAAAGTATGCTCCAAAAGAGGACAGTCATCTAGAGAAGTCACAGACTATCTAGTCAAGTGGAAAGGATGGACCTGCAAACACAACTCATGGGTTTGAGAAAACGAGATGACAAACACATTGGAAGCGATCCAAGAGTATGAGGCTAGCATAAACCGCACCCTATACACTCCAAAAATCATAACCAAGGACAAAACAGTGGTCAAGATCCTAGACCATGAATATTTAGAACATGGTGATGTAGCCTATCTTGCCAAATGAAAAGATGGATACACCAAGTGGATCATCAATCCAGACAAGAACTTATGGAAAAAGCTGATTGACCAGTACTGGGTCAGTCAAATTGCAACACAATTCAACACCCCAGAAGAAAAACCTTAGCAGTTGGGATGACTGCTTTAACAAGGGGGTAATGTTACAATTTTTCCGTTATCTTATCTTATCCAAGTTATATCCATGACTCATTCATCTAATCTAGTAATGATTCTGACTCATATCCAGCTACTCGCTGACAACTACCCTCATTCTCACCATCTGTCACCCCAGACTCTTTCTATTAGACCAATGATCCTTCTGGACCATCCAACTTTGACACCATTCCAGCATGGACTGAACTGTTTCACCTAAATATATTGCCATACTCACAGTATATAAACAGAGTAAACTACACCATTGTACTCTATCTTTCAACTAAACTTAATCCATACACTGCTTACTCGCACTACACTAAAGACCTGGCCTACTCTCTCTATTGGGTAACTGTTTGAATGCATAACAGCCCAGAGGGATCAGCTGACATCCCAAGTCACATGTCTAAGTCAGGCCCTAACAACAAGATGCTCAATAAGGAGGATGTCTCTTGCCCCTCATCAGATAGCCTCTGCTCATGTCCAGTCATATTCAGTAGTGAAGTTCTCACTATAGAGAAGTTGCTCCTGTTCAGTGAGCAGGAGCAAGGCATAGGCAGGAAGAGATTGATAATAGTAATGTGGCCACTAGGACCATCTGTTCTAATACTCTGTGATTGTCTCCTTCTTAAAGGCCCTTGACTGCTCTTTTGGAACATGGTGTCTTGCATTCCAGTATTATCTTCAGCAATATGTCTCTTCATCTTCTCTCAGTAATTAGCCACTAAATGCATGGCAGGAGTCAATAGTGAGTATACACTCTCAGCAATACTCATTTCAGTCTCATATATGGATCCTGAGCTGATTGATGACCCATATAAGCTGAGCTCTATACATGAGGGCAAGAGAAGGGTTTGCCAAATAGGCTAGTCCCATCTTTTCCCTTTGGATAGGTGGGGGCTTATGGATAGGAGTGATGACAGGGGTGAGTTTCCTTTTGAGGACTTGCTCATTATGTTCATGGATGTGTCAGTGCTCCACTGGGGTATTGTCATACCTGAGAGTAAGTGAATCAGGTCAGCTGTCTGAGATATAATGGTGGTTTCAGGCATTGAAGACCATATATTCTGAGTCAGTAGAGGAGTGTGAGTGGAATGAGGCATTGTTGTTGTTGCTGAAAATATTAATGATGAGAAGAGAGGATAGAGGGCTTCTGAGTGAGTCTCATATGCAGAGACTCAGGCTGAATTGACTTGTGACATCACTGTTACTAGACTTGGTGTAAGTGATGGCTGGGATGGCTCTAGTACTTCCTTCAATGAGGATGTGCTGGCCTTTTTCTTCAATGTCCATCTCAATGAATTGATTAGAGATTGGGTCTAGCTCTTCTTTTTTATCAGATATGGGTCAGAGCATTGTGAAGATGCTTCCATAGGGCTGGACAGCAACATAGTGATGAGGGAGGTAAATGTGTGATTGGGAAATAGGGTTCCTTTGATTAGTCCAGAAAATTTGATTAAACTAGGGATGGGAGTAATGGGCAATGATCAAGAACAAGATACTGGTTTCTATGACCATTCCTATGACTGTCACTAGAATATAGAAGGTATGAGAGGTGATATCTGTGTTCAAGGACATTCAGTTTTCAACAGTATTGGTGGTCACTAGAGAAAAGGAAAAGAGGAAGCTTCAGGCTAATTGTTAGACTCAAACTCCACCAGACAACAATGGTAAACACTGGGCTGTATCATATTCATACAATCACCCAATGAGTCTAAGAATGCTGTCAACTAAGAGTCAAGACTAAAGGCTAGCTTTAGGCAAGAGGAGGAGTCAACAAGAAAGTTTGGTATAGATTAAACTTAGCTCAAAGCTGGAGAATACACAGTGAGAGCTATCCTATTTATATACTAAAATGCAGGGTCTAATAATAAAGAGTGAAACAATGTGTTCATGTATGAAATGATAAATATGTAGGTATAACCAGGCAACTGTCATGAGTCATAGTATAATAGCTTATTGTTGTTGGGTAACAATGAGGTGACTGGTCCATGATCTGTGATAGGCACTGAGATTAGATATGATAAGATCAGTGCCCAGATAAAAGATAAGATAACCATGAAAAATAGATGAAATTGTAACAGTGTTCACACCTAGATTTTGTGATTTTATGAAAATATTATCACATGTCTACCTTATACTAGTTTAATATTAATAGCTATAGTTGAGGCTTCAAACTGATAGTCAAGTTTAGTATACTACTAGTCAATTTAGGACTTAGAAATGACACCACTATTAGGCCAGATCTACCAGCTGACTGGACTAGTGCCTCTTAACTAGTAAGACTCAGTAAAATACAGTCACTGGTGACAAGTACAGCTACTAGCACCAAAATAAGAAGCAAGAACACATAGAGACCTTGACCATTCAGTTACTAGTGAACTGATTTGGGCATGAACACCTAAGTCAAGATAGCTAGTCACACATGCACTTCAGATTAGACTTAGAAATGAATGAGTAAAGACATAAACCTTAGCCCAGATTCAGCTAGCATAATAAAAATCTATTATAATCAGCACTAGTATAGCCAGACCACACTTGGATGGCTATTATAGGCACAAACACATGGCAATTTATATATCTGTGACACTAGTGGAGTGTGGTTGGGTAGAGAGTATAGATAAGACCACTTGCAGAGCTCTGAGACCTATTAGTTGACAGAAAAAGCAGACTAGACTGATTATTGCATGACTATTCACTATTATTCATGACTAGCCAAGAAATCCTTACCAATACACCCTATACTGTTGGTGATTAGGTGGTGGTGACTCAGAGTGGGGATGTGGTTGACTTGAAATTCTGTCATAGAGTACAGAGACAGTGGTGGGCAAAGTCAAGTCCAAGCTAGGTATGAAGTGCCAAAGTATAAAGTAAGTGGTAAATAAATACAAATAGAAAGTGGCATTAGAGCTATGAAAACCAATTCTCAATATATACCCAGATGATATTTATAGTTTCTGTACCTTTCTCAGTAGTATATAAGTAGTGGGATGAGTGCTCATATGCACCAAAGAAGCTATCCCTGCAGTTGAGCCCTCATTAGTAGTAGCTAGTGTCCCCAATTAAAGGCTTTTGTGCATAACCTTGATGAAGTGTCTTACTAGTCACTTAGTCACCTGTAGTATTGAATGAATTGAAGTGTCTTGAAGTTGCTATTCTGCATTGGAGTGACTCAGAGCATTTCAAAGTTAGTTAAAGTATTTGTTCTCAGGCCAAGAGTGCTGCTAGTCAAGTGTAGACCACTTGTGAGACCCAGTATTTAGCCCAGAGTCCCACTAGTTTTGAAGTATCAGAGTTAGACCAAGCACAGTTGCTCAACCTGAGTCACTATTCATCCAATTGTGTCTTAAACCCTGCTAGCATGAGTATTACATCTTGTGTAATTCACTAGTACCAAATATACATCTTTGAACAACCTTTTCCTGATTTATTGAAGCCTGCAGAGTGCTTCTATTATACTCAAAACACCCAAACTCAATATAACTGGTGATTTGTGTAGAGTGGTTAAGGTTTGTGGATTAGAGTTCACTGTTGAGTTCACTAGTCTTAGTCGCTTGCTGTTACCGAGAACATGACCATAAGATGGGCAGCCACTCTTGAAACTTTGTTTACATTGGTGATAGACACCCTATTCATTTCCTGACATTACAGGGATGGATTAGCCATTGCCGAGCATTAACAATTTTATACTGGGGATCACGGAAGGCAACTTAAGGGAAGTAAGATTGTCACTAGACTATGTGCCTTCATTTGCAGGCTTCCACTCACACCTCCCTGAGTCTATAAAGGTATTATCCTTTCAAGCAACAGTGCCCGATGTTATTCCAGAACCTTATCCTGCCGGACCGGCCCCTCATCATGCGTCGGGATTCTACTTCTCTCGGTAGACGGGTTGATCACTCCACCTTGCGTGCATCCATATCGTTTTACTTCCAGGGCTGAAAGGAAGAAAATGCCTAAAAGCATATCGCCTATGGCATGCATACACAACTTGCGAAAGAGCGCCGTCATGTTTTGTGCCATACTTGCGGCAATTCTTCGTTTACATTCTACAGAATTCCAAATGATAGTAGAACGCAATCTCCAGGCTTCTTTTAGCACTCTCACGCCCGGTTCCTTGAAACTGTAATACCTCCGAGATATTGTGAGTTGTTCCGCCTCTGTATGCGGCCCTGATCGTGCGCATTGAGCTAATCATTTCACATATCGGACTAGAATCGCCTACAAAGTGGAGTTTGAATCGCGGCCGGTATACAATGGCATCGACGACTCATTGGTCTTGGACCTGGGTGACGCCTTCAGATGCCCGACACCCCCTGATAACGGACCTTTCTTCTATTGGCGCTTACCGAGTTTACCGAGGGATCACTGAATATTAGTTTAAACATGATGTCGTTGGTAATTATCCAGAGTACCGTGGTACATTCATTATTCCTATCATTTAACTTTGAAATACTTACGATTCCTGCCTATTTTGCACCTGCGCCTTGACTCACGACACCGGACGTACCATATTCGAGCTGATATCTAACATTTTGCTCCGCGCTGTACTCTGCACCTGTAGGCTACCGGATAATAGTGAAATCGACAGGTATGGAAAGTAAAACGGTTACGGTCACTGTCGGTGTCAGTACGTTGATAAGGCGGTGTATTTTCTGCTAGATCCTGACCGTGGAACAAGGCATCTAAAGCGCTACTTCTCCTACTATTACTCCATTCACCTGCATCTGATAGGTGCCAGACTGGAACGGCCCTTATTCTGTATTAGTATGAGCTAACTGTCGTCGTCTTGTTGATCGTTGCTAGGTCTTAGACTGTATCTTCTCTACCACGGTATTGAAGAAGAGAGATTGCTACGATGTCCTATAAGTCTGTAGTTATCTCCTAACGAACAGAATACCGCACCCACGTCTGTTGTGGTGTTCGCGGACCCAAAGGGCCTGCATTTGGTTGGAGTAGCCCAATCCTGTTCGAGAATAACGCACGGCCGGTCATTATGCAAATTGTCCTGTGTGTTTACTCCAGGCATTCTTAAAATGCTCTTCTTATCATGGTAGAATGCGCCCACTACACTCCATACCTGGACGTCAACAATGGCTAGTCACACTCCGAAACAGAGGATCCAGGGCCGTGAAAATGATCGATCCTTGATGCGCTGTCGCTTTGCGTCTAGTCCGACTGCATGACTGACATAACCCTTGTAGGAAAGCACGGCCGTATTCTGCGGCATACAAGAAGCATCACTTTCGTTTACGTGTCAAAGTCGCCGTTGGCTTTGGTGATCTCTACATACCCGGGTGCTGCGGACCTTCTGTACGTTTCCCCGATTTCCACGCAGACAACCGTGGTCTATTGCTCTGATATGAGGCCAATATCTCCTCTGATTTCCAACGGCACAACTTCTAGTTCTCTTTGTATGGCCTGATTTCGACAGTCGAACCGTTATCATCATTCTCTCATCATTCCGATCAGAAAGGGCTATACCAAGTAGCTGCGATCACGATATCTGTCGACCGAGAGAAGATCTCCCCTTCGGGTATCGCGCGCGCGCCCGGGGCGCAGTTCCCAGTGGCGTTTAATGAAGATCTTACTCATCTTTGATCTCCGAAGCACCAGTATTCCGGTGAGAAACCGGAGAGACGTAGAGGGAACATGGCCCTGAATATCCAGGGACGAGCATTCGGGTCTCGGACATCGTTGGAATAGTGAACACTTGTTTTCTCCCAGCCATTCACTTGGGCTTGGCTTGGCTACCAATCGTTTTCACTCTGGGTCTGCTTCTCACCGGCGAAATTCAACACGGTGATGACAGAATTCTATTCATATTATACATCGAATTCTCTCGAAATCACTCTCGTCTGCTTGTCCGTAAGTCATTGTACCTCGCCATCCCCCCACAATTTTGAACACGACAACCGTTCCGTACCATAGACCCGACACATCCTCGGGATGATGCCACTTGTGGTAAAAGTCCGTCATACGATTACGCGGCTGCCCTTTTGTTTTTGCGTGCGCAGAGAACCAGATGATGTAGTTCTGCCCTCCTGACGACACGGTTTGGTAGTTCTCGAGGCGCTCTCCTGCGTACCTCGAAAGGTCCGGCGTCGGAAATGGGTAGCTGTACGTGCATTGGAAGCTGACGCGATTCACGCCATTACTGTCTGATAAGTGTGAGTGGAAACTCTTCCCAAGAACGACGGCAGCTTCCACACCTAGTAGGGGGTCAGCAAGGAATTCGTACCCGTGTACTTCGAATTTTGACATTGTACTGAAAGAAAACGAGTAAGAACCTGAGCTTAAATACTGTAGCCATGGGATCTCCAAATGGTGGTATTAATATCGATACCAGAGTCGGACGAACTGGTGCGTATTCTTTAGCGGGGGTAGTCACACTACATAATAAGACAAGATAGAGTTTGGTGGCGGAGATGTATTCGGAGTCGTACGGTGGTTACGACTGACGGTCTCACACGTTTGCACATGAGCTATGAGGACAGATAAGGAAATAACCCCGGGAATACTGGTGTTACTGACAGAAGGTTAAGAAAGCATATCCGCTAAGTGAATAAAGTAGACAATTGACGCGTCGAATTTACGGCAGGAGCGTTTGGATGCAGATCCTGGACATCATTCCGTGAGTGTATCACCTTGCTAAATGTACACCTGGAAATCCCGTTGTCAGAAGAAGGCCAGCCGTACGACTGATCGTGGAGTTATAACTAAGTGATTTATTAGATTAAAGAAAAAAACTTCCAAGTTCCTCTCAAAAAAAAATTAAAAAAGCTTCTAAACATTGAGGCAATTCTGGGTAGATCGTGCGCGTGGCAGTTGATGCTGAGTCATGCAATTATAGGCCAATAGCCTGTGCTAGATGTAACTATCGCAGGAAATAAATGATAGCTATGCCCTGTGCGGGATTTGTAGTTCTCTTGGGGTGTCAGCATATTATACAGGGTTGGTTAAAAAAGGATCGATCGTCTTGGGCGGAGGTAAAGAGCAGATACTTTTCCTCAAGATACATTCCCCGTGTTGCGTTAGGCTCCCACGTGTCGAAAGAAGGCACGAGTTATCGGCTGCCTATAAAGCGGCACAGCTTCTGTTGATATGATTACACCTGAGCCCTGGGTACTGGTATCACGAGTATGTATCAGTACACCTTCCTCAAAGTTGGAAATAAAAGAGGCGAGCATTACTCAGCTACAAAAAGTGTACGATTAAGGCTGCTGTTCCAGTACGATATTCAATCCATTTGGACACCATTGTCGGACGCCACAATGATATCAGAGCTTAGAGCATGTAAGAGAAAGTCTCGGATCATACAAATAGAAGATCAAATACTTATCTTTATCCTTATTGCTTGTCATTTCAGTTCCAGCTTCTCGGACCCGCAGTGATTCGGTCAGTGGGCGAAGTTAGAACATCGTGCAACAACGAAGAACCAGAAATCAAATTCCGATTGCGTGCGGCGAAGGACACAAGCTGTGACAGTAACAGCAACTTCCCTGCGATGTCCGGATCTCTCCGAGTTTTCTCCTGGGCCACATTCTTCTAAGAATGCAATAACCATCCCACACTGAGACCTGACTTTTATTAGAGAGCGCACAATCCTATCTGCTTCAGTATTCTTTTCCTTTAACCTGGGAGCTGAAGTCCGCCGACAGTAGTGAATTTACCCCGAACTTAGTCCTCCATTACACCTACTTAACGACGGTTCATTGAGAACTTTGTTCTTGATATACTCTATGACAGGTGAAACTTAGAAGGCGCAGCGTAGCCTGGAAACGAGGATGGCCAGGTGCCGACGAAAAGACGTAAACATGGTTACAATAACAAGCAGCTTTTGCTGGTGCCTTTCATAGAGAGTCTATTAAGGATTATCTTCAGCTGATGCAACGGCAATCACCAGCTACGATGACAGTATCGATCCTTCGTATCTTACTCTCTCTCTGACAGCTGGATGGCGACTAAATTGCGCGAGTCAAAATAGAATCAAAATACTAGCTCCTTCTATGTTGGGAAGGTGCTATGATTTTGCCTTGGTCAAAATACTTCGGTATTTCTTTATTAGGTAATTACCAGGTTTTTGATATTAACTTGCCTCGCGTAAATTAATCGTCATCCAGCTGTCTCAAAATCTGGGTGCTCGGATCCGAGTGTCGATACCTATATTGGGATGCGAGGATCGGGCCATCGTTCGAACTCAGCGCATCCTTCCCTCTGACCACCATGACCACAAGTCCACCCAAGGCCTCTCTTTTTGTTCATTGTGCTGCTTGCTCTATAAGTCGAATTTTAACAAACTCCCGATTATAATGCGTTAATTATTGTTGCAAATATGCATCTCGAAGCGCGCATTTTTTTTTTGCATCATCGAGAGTCACCGCCTCAAGTCTTTTCAGAGTCAACATCTTTTGGTATCCGTCAGAGTTTATGATGAGAGGACCCTGTCGCGACGATGTACGTTGATTAGAACCTTACATGATACCAGATATCGACTTTGACGTCACTAGATGCCGTTCCTTCAAAATGAGCAAGCATGTAGAAGAATAATAATATGTCGAGATACCTCGATGAAGCCGCGAGGTATCTACCAGCTGGCGCCAATGGAGTACTGAAACAGAAGCTATGCCGACAGACATTCCGTGCTCCCTGGAGTTATTGCTTCAAATATTTGTATGTAGGCTCTTTGAGCTTCACAGTGGAACCTCTCATAGAGTACGAGAGATGGAATGGCTCGATACGGGAGAGGCTAGCGACGACAATCGGAAAACTAGGTCTACTGCTCTGAATCATCACGACCCGAACCTGGCTCCCACTCTCACGCAATAACTTAGAAGACGACTTCCACTAGCCTGCTGGTTCTCAAATTGATTCTTTGTCTCTGTCTTTGTATGATTACTGCCCATAAAGTGAGAAGTAGTTCTTAACATCCTCGCGTTGCGTGTTTTAGTCTAAAATTTTGTATTTTATAACTATTTACTCGCTTGATATCTTTGACCAAAATATTGAGATTATTTTTCTAATATTTTTCTAATAAATAAGAATATTGAAACAATATTCCGTCTCGTAGATAGGTTCACTATGCTCGTCATCCGCAGCACCTTCTCCCTCTATTGATGCCAAAATTATCTTATGGCAGATAGTCTTTTCCAATGGAAGGCTCTGTCTTTGCCCGTACGCGTTATCTTGCGAACTCGGCAGGCCGCAGGCTAGGACTTGAGCAGGATTCTTTTTTACTCGTTCTTTTTCTACTTTAGGCACCTTTTTCGCATCTGTCAGAACCCCAAGCCTTGCGGCGGAATTAGTAATGCTTGATTGTTTTTATGCTTTTATTTCTGATTTATTGATGTTTAGGATCCCATATATTTTCAAATGTTGATGACCTAAAGCATGGTGAACCAATCCTACACGGCAGGTCCGTAACTCTCCCTTTACATCCATACTTTGCTCATTCATTGTCAGGTTCAGGACTTTTACACAGCACTCCAATGTAGCGAGCACTGCGGGTCAAAAATCTGTTAAATCAAGACCAGCTATCATTTAGGTTTATCCTGTTTAGCACGCCTTACATTACCGAGCGCATGACTCCGCGGAGTAATGTGCACCATATAGTAAGTCGGCGTTTGGGATCTTATTAACGGATTTGCTGCTGATATTTGTTCCTCTCTTAACTCCGTAATTGACCCGAAATTTCAGACCGTGAAGCTTGCGGAGCCGAAAGAGCCCTGCCAAGACAGGGCTTTTATTTTCCGTCGTTCCACATAGCCACAGCATTTTCCTAGCATAGAATTCGTAATTTGAACGACTGCCAAATTTTCGGTGCCATACTCCAGCCAATTAAGGTAGGTTTCAGGACATTCAATGTAGTATTCATCTCACCAATTCAGGAGGTGTTTTTGACGTCAATCTCTGAAACTAAAAGACCTGCGGGTCGAGGTCGTGAATGCAAGGTCATGTCTTTTTCGCCTCTACGTTAACTACTCGGTTGTGCGGTGAGTGTCTTCTCGCCGGCGTCACAAAAACCCAAGTCTTATGTTTTCCTTTGAACTAGAACCGAGATGTATACTCTACTGCGTGCCGACGTCCTGATGCTCGAATCTGCCTGGGGATGGGAGTGCGTGGCCACCTTAAATCAAAGAATAAGCTGGTAAGAGTCCTTTCTAAATGAGGACCAATCCAATCCAACTTGAAATTTGTGGAAAAAAGTCATGCGTCTGGAGGAGAAGCCACATAAGGATACCATAATACATTGCCGGTTTAATACGAGCCACAGTACGACACTTTCAGTTTATCTTCCTTTGTAATAAAGACCAGATTCCCCGTAGAATGATGACGGGTCCCGGTATCGCCGATAGCTGTCTTCAGCACGTCCTTGAAGCGGAGGGGGAGGACAAAGTTCAGAAAATTCGCGTTGATTGGGCAGAAACCTATTCTTATGATATTGCTTTCCTGACGCGCCAGTTGGTCACCGAATAGAGAGAATGTTGCAGATGCTACCTTGATACAGGCTGGAACCGTAAGCATTCCCATTACTGCCTGAATAGGAGAATCAAACGTGTATAAATGGTCCACCGTTCCTGAGGGCAATCAAATCTATGAGAGTGCGTAGAAACGAGGAGTGCTATTGAATAGAAGTAATGTATCATTTGACATTTATCATGTCGGGATGAGTTCCCTCATGAAATGGAATCTGCATTTTCTTTTTGATGCAAATGCTGTTTCATATCCTCTTCATCTGCCGGGCTAAGCTTTAATTTAAAGCTCATTTTCAAATTCGCGCGACCGAGTCACCAGAAATAGTACTGAGCAAAAAGAACTGAATGTCAACGCTACACAGTACGACTCGGACGCGAACTGATGATCGGTGGAACGCCTTACTATTGATTCACAATCAAAACTTTCAACCTTCGAGCCATATGGACCAAAGACAAACAGACATCAGCCATGCTGTGCCTTTGTCGAGTATTCTTAGTCTGGCTATCTTCAATGATACTGCTTTCAGGCATAGAACTTGTTGCTCGTCTACATGACCTCGCGCTTTTGCTTACGAGTGTCGTTCTTCGCTGACTCAATTTGACAACACCATGCTGCTGTATGATATGACTCCGATTTGCAAGGGAAGCTCACGTCAACATGGATGCAACTTAAACAAATACGGTGGTGGAAAAGTGCAGGGGAAGAATTGTGATATTTTTGGCGCGGATCATCGCAAGCGTCTACACTCGCCAGACTCGCCGTCGTGATTGGTAAGTATGGTGCTGTTCATTACTTATTCAAGTTTCTTTTACTGGTAGTATAAAGAGCTGTATGTAGAGCGAGAGCCCTTGTGCACTTTCCTTCAAGGGTTTCTATCGCTTGGTAGTTCACCCCTTTATCCAGTGGGTGCCGTTGCCGTTATACCACATCTTTCGAACTCGAACCGAAGCTTGTCAGTGAGACGAGCTGGAACTATTTTGAAAACAAAAGCTTGAGATTTAGCAAGCATTGGATATATTCTCACCACTAAGCCATAGAATAATTAGACAGAACCACACCTGATTCCATCATTGGGGGACGATATCAGATCGATGAATAAAAAAAGGGTGTGCATTATTCTGCTACTGCTATGACACGGACTCGAACCGTGACTTCCTCGTACACAACCCAAACGTCGTTATGACGGATAAGATGATCTATCAGTTGATCCATCATGGTATGCCGGACAGTGTAATTGCATGAAGATGTCCAACGTCTGCCAACACTTTATTGTGCTACCATCTTGCGTCATTATTCATGTTTCTCTGAAAGACCAACATTGTGAATATACTTCCCTGTCTTCCAAACGGCAATAATATTTATGCGTCCCAGCCGGAGACCGAGGACAGAAATCCTGTTATTCAATAATATTTGTCCTCGGAAGTTTGGATAATCCAAAATAATAAATCTGCTCCCTTCTCTTATCGTTCACCTGGCACTCGGGTCTGAAAGGGTGCTGGTCTTTACGCCTCTGAGTCCCAGTCTCCTGGCACTGAGATACTGCTACTAGTTCTTGAATGATATTTCTCCTTGTAAGTTTGGATATTTTACCATGAGTATCTCTTAGTATACTATAACCAGAAATATTCTGTACCCCAACGATGAACCTGTCAATGACAGCTGGTAGCAGTCACGGTTCCATTCCGTCTGTTGCTATGTGGTGTTCTCGGTATGCATTACTTATTTATTTTTGCGGCGAGGAAACTTCTGTAGTTTATACCTCATGTGTGGTCCTATTTTTTATGACCAAATAATAAATCCTGGGATAGGCTCAGACCTTTGAAATCTGGACGAGGATTGATGAGGACTCTAATGCCACAGGTGACGGTATTATCTAGGATTGTTTTTAGATACTCGCCCCCTGAATTTTACCCAATAGAGGCTTAGATACAACAAGTCTACAGCTACGAGCCAGATTCAACTTATCAAGTCGACGCGTCTTAGACGCGTCCGCCTTTCAGTCACGTGGTACATGTTAAATTTTCGTTTTGGGAAATCCCCTCTTTCTCTCCCACTTTGCCTTTGCTATATCCACGAAACTTGTATTTGAGCCATCGTATTAATGACCGTGACCTATTGCTATGTACTATTTGGCATCGCAATGCTTGAACTTGAAAGAAGCAGAGAGATGCTCGACTAGGATGCCGGAAGTGCCGCTGGTGAGTATCGCTCTTTTCCTCTCTCTCCCCCGTTCTGAAATTGGTGTATTACCCGTCAGCCCTTGACTTTGAGTATCATTATAACACGCCAGGTCTAATTAATTTTGGCCCTCTGTCCCCTGAGAAATTGGCTTGTGTTCGATGGCATCAGTGGACAGAATAAGCTGTCAGTTATCAGTAACTCTATCACTTTCCTTCTCATTGAACTCCGTGACGTATTACCATCTCTGCTGCATGCCACATTTACCTGCGGTGCCATCAATGTCTGCCACGCTCTCCTTTCCTGACTCCGACTGTCACGAGCGCCGTGACTGTTAGGAATCTGCCGAAATCAGGATATGAGAGTGAGGGGCGACAAGTGATGATCGAAGCGAGGTAGGATATGTTATAGAGATGTATGTCGTTAGGGAATAGAATAGATTCCGGCAAGGGTTCGTGAGGAGACCTGAGAGGTCCAGTTTGCGAGGTAAAGGGGTCAGTAAGTGCGAAGCAGTTACTGTAGGAAGCAGCCGGTGAGCGCGGAGCTATTATGGGCTGTAGATGAAGACAAGCGCTAGGCGTAGTCTTCGGATTGGTGTCGGAAAGCGCTTGGCGTATCCAACGAGTTGTTCAGCAAGCGCTAGGCGTAACTGATGAGGTTTCTGACAAGCGCTAGGCGTAGTCAGGAAGCGAGGAGATTGGCAAGCGCTAGGCGTAACCGATCAGATGCTTAGTTCACACAATGAAGTGGACTTGAAGATGAGTAGCTTGATTCCTTCTTTCTACAAGGTTACAGATGGTATTTATATACTAAAAGGCTCGAGTCATGAATATTCTACAATGTTCTATTATATTCTAGTATGAGCAAGAAGAATAGAGAAAGTAAAAGAAAATTATGTGTGAGTCACTGCTAGGACCGAGAAGGCCGAGTGTAGGCATGCGTTGACTCATGCACCGAGTTTACAGATACTCAAGATCCATGACAGTGACGATTTCTTTGTCTGAAATATTCATATCCTCCACAAACTAACACGTTCACCATATAAGATAATGGCATACGTGATGACAAAGCTCGGCCTGCTCTCATTCACATTGGTAAACCTCCCGTCTACCGATGGTCCCATCAACATCTGATCTTCCATGTAGTTTTTCAGCAACCAAATCCTATATCGAATTGCGGCTCGCTCTAACCACGAATACCTTTCTGTAGGAAGGGCGCCTCAGCGTAGACACAGCGATGATGAAGATATACAATTGAGCTGACATTTTTATCTCACCTCTGTTTCTTTACTGATCCTCCGTTTTGAAGGCTGTCGTCAAACACCGAGCATGGTGCTGCTATTATGGCGATGGTAGTGGTGAGCCTCCATTAAATCTGTTACTTTCATTCTGATGGACATCGCTTCTTAAGCCAGAGAGCGCATCGCTCCCCCGCATGCGCATGGGACTATCATTGGGTGAGGATTAACCAATCTTTCAACGTGGCTATATGAACAAGCATGGAGCAGATCTCGTCTGTGTTCTCCCGAATCCATAGGACACGTTGGCACAATGTATATGCTTGTATTCACAGCTCCAATGACTATACTTCCGCATGCTCAAGTCCATGTTATCTATATTCCAACTCTCCTTACTTTTTTACGTTTTGAGAATCGGACCTGAGGATTCCAGGTAATGCGCAGGAAATATTTCTTTGAGTAGAGAAAGACAAAAATATACTACTACAGATGCAATTTCCTCCTACGATGGTCGCCTTCTTGACAACAAATAGGGACGATCTGCCATTGATCTATCGTGGCCCAACGTATGCGTTCCTGTAACAACCGATAGGAATATCCCAATTCAGACACGTACGGGATGCTCCTCTGCTTCTTGGGTGCAGTGATTTATATATCTAGAACCTCCTTTAGATCATCAGGCCCATCATGCTCTCAAAACCAAGCAAGGACATTGATTAAGGAAAACTCAACAGAACTGCGGTGAATTGACTGTATGATGATCAATTCAATTGTTCAGGACTGCATATCAAGGGGGGAAAAGTGATATTCTTCTATGTCGAGAGTTACAGTATGCCATGACCCGGAGTCGAACCGTGATTTTCTCATGCGTGATAAGCTTTCTTAGATGATCTACCATTGATCCACCGTATGTATATCTACTACGAGTCAGTACTGTATGGTAATAAATAGATATAGCGTACTCACATCTTAGCGGGCGGTTGGTCGCTTAGATGTGTGGCTGTGAAAAAGCGAAAATTGTTTGTAGTACGACTGTTCCTGCAGTCATGGCTCGTACTCTCAACACTTTCCTATGTGTTCACGCCATCCTTCTGTCTTATCTAACATCACCGCTCCTTTCTTTTCATGTACACGAAATACTGTATCCCACTTTGAATGGATATGGGTTTTTAAGCCTGAGTTTTTGGAGCCGAAATACTGCTATCTAACAAGGTTGTTTCTTGTAGGTTTGCATAGTCATCCATAGGGTCTCTCCCGATCAATGTATATGGTCAGCAATAATCCATACCAAATCGCGAATCTGTCGATAATAGCTAGAAGTAGCCACGTTTCCACCATAACTTTTGCCAATATCAAAGTTTTATTTTATGTTTTGCTCATACGTAGCCGGATATCGTTTCCCAAGACCTCAATATTTTTGTCTTCGGCCCGCCCCCGACTTGATTCTGGTTTCCGAAACTGGAGATTAGGAAAGGATTTCTGCGAGCTTGGAGCAAAAATGTGACCTCGTCGTCGATCTGTCTCATTCCTTCGGATGTTGAAAGGTCGGTTTCACCGAGACCGAAACATTCAAAACAGATCAGACAGAAATAACAGGATCGAAGACACGTCGATTAGGGTAGACTACAGTGGTGGAGGTACGGAAGGGATTTTAGGAAGCTCGTCTTGCGGAAGCAAAAGGTAAGGTCAATACGGGTCCGTGGGGGCATATGTAGATAAGTACGAACACATGATCAATCTGTATGTAAGCAAGCTTACAGATGTGATTATATATCTGAAACCAAGGACATTTCACGAGGTGAATCTAGCTGATTCTGCCGGTGTATGGCCTTTTAATTTTTTATTTTAGGTTGAGAAAGTGCTCGGGATATCTCCCATTTTCCAGTCTTAACAGGCCTTCTGGTATGCTATTGGAAAGATCTGCTTCTGGAACGTTTGATCATGTAGTCCGGACCACAAACCTTTTGTATTCATGGTTCACGTTCAACAAGCGAGTCCTTCCTGATAATTCCTCGGTCGTTTCTGCCTCTAGGTCTTTCGTAGATTGCGAGCGAAGTTCGAACCTTCATAAATGCACAGTGAATTTTCTTTTAACAAAAAGACGTAAGAGAAAACTCTTGCTTCTATCTCATTCGACCACTCGGACTTGAACCGAGGCTTGGTTAGACAATCTACAAATGCATGACTTATGCTATGAAATATAGTGTTTGAAAAACGCAGGGTTACGCTCGATGTAAGGAGTAGAGATTAGTAAGTCGCCTTTCTTCTCGCCTTTCTTCTCGCTTCTTTGCTTGAAGTCATAAGTATAGAATATACAGTGTTAATCACATCATTTCCTTAAGTTTCCCATGCAGCTCCTTCGAAACTTCTCCAAATCTTCCATTCTCTCTCCCAGCTCCCTATTCTTCTTTATCAAATCCTCATTCATCTCTGTCCGCTCCGGACTCCTGCCCTTCAACGATATATTCTCCGCATTCCACCCTTTCACTTTCTTGTCCATCGCCATTATATCAACATCAAGCTCATTTTCAGACTCAATTTCCTCCCGTGTCCTTTTAGTACGTCATTGAGAAATGCTTGTATCATAACTGGAAACTTCCGCAGTCGCGCTGGATAGGGAGTTCACGTCATAGGATGCACTTCTGCAATGGGCCCCCACGACATTACAGGAACCTTCTGGCCCATCAGAGGAGACTCTGTGGAATTCATCGACGCCGAGCACTTCATATCGTTATACGAGCAGTATTTGCACTGCTGTTTCCACTTCTTACTTTATGGTCGCTCTCGCAGTTCTTGTGCTGTCATAGAGGACCAGGATGAGACACTTCTTAACGTGCTATAGGATGTAGCAGCACACCGGGTTATCAAAATTTGGAAAATTCATAGAACTTGGTTATGCATTCAGTGCTGATCCAGTCATAATAGAGTTTCAGGAGTTGCTTGTATTTTTCTAGAGGAATATCCCTCAAGCTGTCGATAACTTATAACCTATTTCTCCCATTATATCACGCCACATTGTCTTGAACTTGAATGAAGATACGTGAAGACAACGCGTCAATGCTCTCACTGATACCGCGAACCCCATATCCTTGTGTGCATTCCAGATTTTCTAGTATAAAGTCAGAATAAATGAGTGATAGATATCCTGCCTGGTATCAAGCGCTCTTGCTTGGGGCTTGCGTATCCTTTGACTATGTGTGGGTGAGGAGAAGGAAAATAGAGGGTAACAACGGAAAGGAGATTTGCTCGCTGTGGATACCAAAATATTGAAAATGTTGTTTCCTATATACTAGGGCAGTGAAGCGGTAGGTCACACGTTAGCGAAACGCTCATAATCGTCTAATTTAGACACTTATGTGGTGATTTCTGATATTAATTGCTAGTACTCTGCGTGCAATTTTTTCAAAGTACAAGTAATGGCATAGTAACAGTAAATTGATTTATACTCAGATCATGCACCGTTATAGGATAGAGAGCGCTCGCTATCCGGGAAAGACCGGGGTTAGGGTGCTTCGTATCCTGAGTAAAACCTTGAAGATATCATGATGTGACGAGAGAGATAGAAACGAGTCCCCAGTCATTATGTGAGAAGGGTTGAAAGATTCATGATGGATGTCGATGAGTAGTAGTCCGCCTTGCTTACTTACTGGTAGTGAAAAAGTTGCAGTCCGCTTCCGCATCGTGGTATTCGATTTATTCCCTCATTTTTTGTAGCATGGTTCCCGTATGCATATAAACCTGCTACATGTCTGAGAAGGTATGGTGACGGAACGAGATGGAATGAGAAGGTCTTTCTCATCTCTCCTTTCCATTGCTCTAACCATCGCTAATATCCAAATTCATACAGATTCGTCAGATAGTGTGTCCATGTCTACGCCAAGATGTGAAACAATAGGACGCACTAGTATTTCCAAGGTGAAAAGAATAATGGTTAGCATCACTCAATTTATCATTTTCCTTCTGATGTAACACTTTCAGCAACCATCGACGATTCCTGAGAGTGTGTTCCCTTTTCCATTTCTGGCGCCTCGCCAATTTGTATTCCACGTATGGCCACATACACTCCGCCTGTTCCTTCGTCGCCTCAATACAGCCTGCTATTTATAGAGTGTCAGTCTTCAATTGTATTGTTTCCCTGACCATCACTATCAACCGACTTTTACAGAGTCATCTCGATCTACCCCCGTTATTGTCAATGTGACTACGTTCGATACGCTCAGCGCTGTTTTCCTTCCAATAGACTCATCTCCAACGGGTATAAAAACTGTCTAATACGTTTGTTTCACATCTACTTTGGATCTGGCTTGTAGATTCAATCTCAACTCCACCACGCCCACATCCTGAGCCACTATGCCCGATACCCGGAATCACCGACGCCTCCTATAAGTGTGGATAAATGGTTCTTTGATTCGTGACTTTATGCTTTCATTGTTCACTGATGCGCCTTAATTCAGGACATAGTACAGCGGTCGATTACATGGCCCGGGGCAGAATAATCTCGTTGTGAAGGCTAATTCCTTTCCCGCTACAGTTTAAAGTTTTTCTTTCATGAATTTCCCTCTGCCTGCCAAAAATACCCTTTGTAATCAAACCTACAATCGACGCCTTCGACGTCTACTTTTCACATTATCTCATCGTTTGATGAAGTATTTTCCAGATTCTAGCTTCTGTACCGAAGCCTTTTTGTTTCTTCCTCGATGTAACGGACCGTCACGCAATGGCAAGGACCCTGGAGACTTCCATGTATAAAGGCGAGTCTTACAATGCATATAGTTTTATCGCACCCCGCTGCTTGCTGGACTTCAGTATTACGGCTGCCGCATTGCGATTCCCGAGAATACAGCAATCTGCAGAGGGAAGTTGGCCAATTATGCTTCGTATTCGCATAACTGGCAATGCTTTCATCTTAGAGACGATTCCCTCTTCGTATGCTGGGGTACATTCCACGTACTCTCCTTATACACATTTCAGAGAGTGCGTAAGAGTGTAGTGAGCTGTCATATTGTCCCTACATTGTCATGACTGACGATAGTTAAACGCTCAGCCGCTTTGGTAGCTGCTACTAGTTCCAGATATTTTCTGCTGTGTCCATCTGTTGTCGTATTTAGAAATATCCGGTGCTTAATAAATAGATATTCGTCTCCGTGTTTATCCTCTGCAGGCGGCGGAATCTTTCTCTCGTCGCCCGCTTCTGGTTTTCCTGGAAGTATAGCATGGTGAAGAAGATGCATATCAGTAAACACAGCTCTCTCCGTGCGCCAAAAGTGTGATCCAATGCCCTACACTTTGTTGTCTTTGAACTGCTGTTTGGCGCCCATGGAAGGTTCGTATGAACGACGTAAAAGCGGCTTAAGATGGGGTGCAATTTAGACAGCTAGAATCGGGCTTACAGTTCAACAACTATCGTTACAGTCTATCAATCAGATTTTAGTGCAGTGGTCGACTGGAGTCTGTGTCATTAGACACGGTGTGCATAGATACCTGATCAAACCTTCACGTAGACGGCGCGATAAGCGCTCTTGTCAGGGGTATCGACATTGCAGTACGTCATGAGGAGGACTAGATGATACAGATGTGAGTTGCTTCATTGTTAAGATACAATTGTCTTCACATCTATTCCATCTCAGTCGGCACCGTGGAAAGTTCCTCCTCTTGGGGATCGGGAAGTGTAGGCCAGTCGTAAAGTTCCTTTTTGATCGGTTTGCGTTGTTAGCGAGGAAATCTGTGGCTACTCACTCCTACTTCGTTCCCAAGATATCCAAAATCTTAGAATGTTCCGGAAAAATGAGATGTTTTGGTGGTGTTTCCCCCGTTTGGGTATAGGGAGTGTATGATGTCGGAGCCACGCTAAATATTAAATACCCGAAACTAGTCAACGCCCATCTAGAACATCGATGTCAGCGCTGCAGTTCTATTCAACATAAAAGACAAATGCTCGGTCAGCTTTTGACAAATTGCACCATTTCTGATTGATCTTTCATGGTCCATCGACGCATTTAACGTGATCCACCATCACCTTGTTTCGATCCCCATAGAGTGTGCAACGGCAAGGCTAATAAACACCGCATTATTAGTGAGCGGACTTGAGGCGGGTATCCGTTCATCATTGTCGATGATTATGTCCGTAGGATGAGATATGAGTCCGTAGTATTGAATATCGACGGCAACCTTCCATATTAATCAATGTAAGCGCTGAAAACCTTCTCACTGTTTATGTTTCTGGTCTGTAATGCCTATTAAAACGTTTATCTCCATATTGCGCACTGGAAGTGCTGGACATGATGTGTTCTCGCAAGCCTTTCTCTTCTATTTCCGGCGGGTTGCACTGATTTCCTCCCGAGTCGTAGATACTATCGTACGTAATTACCGTGATGTCCGTGCTTGAACACAGAACTTTCAGCAGCGAATATGTTGGGAACTCGTCAATACGTGCAACACCCGTCCCTTCTCATGATTGTGGCGCTTCAGCCACGCTGTTTTCGTGGGTCCCCACTTCGCGCTCGAATGATATTGGCTGACTTTCTGTTTCATTAAAATCTAGGGTTTTGATTATCCCTGTAAATCAACGTTCCGGTCAATTTTTCGTTGGCCGACAATCATGTCGAGGAGCACAATCAGGATGATGCACGATCCGGCCAGAAGATGTGACCCCCCCGTGCTCTCTGTATGTTCTGGGTAATCTATAGGGCTGATGTCTTCAATAACACGGAACACGTAAATCTACTGTTGTGCTATCATCGTGGGCAGCTTTGCTTTACTCACAGTCTTGCGCTTACCTGCACGTTTCCCGTTTTGAGATTCTCAACGACATACACGTCCAAAACTGGAGCTACCAGGCGATTTTATTCCGTCCCGTTGTTGGAGTGGTATGTTTACCTGATTATCAACGAACAGTGAGTAATGAGGTTTGCTAAGGCAAAACGGTATATCGCCGATAAGCAGCCGCAAGCTCGGGGTTGTGACCGATGCTCAAACACACACGAAATATGAACAAAGAACAAGTTACCAATTTTCCTCCTTGTAGGCAAGGAAAATGGTATCACAGGCGGCGAAGTTCTAAACCCTGAGGTATTTCGACAAGTGCAGTCACCGTTCCAGATCAACCACTGCTCGGTCATCTGCTTAATTTCACGCATTACATCCACCGCCTTCCAGCAAAGATTTCTGACCCCGACGGCTGCAGTGTAATTGACCTTACAGAGAGAGGTACCATCTATGGTGGCACACCTGTTTTGGGTGTGACATGTCGTCCTCCTGTCGACCGCCGACAACAGTGACCATCTTTTACGGGGGCGACTCGTACAGGCTACCTCCTTCCTCAAGCAAACCAACGTTTTACCTCAGTTAGAATTCTTACTACATCATGCCTACCGCTACTTTTTGAACATCTTTTGCATATAGAATGTTCCCCGTGTGTGACACACTTATCCTGCTTGGGGCTTCATACTATACCGGCTGCTTGCCGTGAACGTACCATCAAAGTGTTCATACATCAAAAGTTACTGATATCGTATCCTAGCCAGCTACACTTTCCAGTATTCGAAACTTGACAACGCTCGCTCGAAAGGGTATTCTCCTCCCCAGGATTCAACGTCCAACAAACTTTCCTTGACAGCATTCCAGAGCTCTCTCACCGCTTCGCGAGCCTTTGCGTGGTCATCGACACGTCCTCCTTCGAGCTCTTCCTTCGAGCTCTATAAACCCGTGATATCAGCGTCCTTCATCAGCCTATCAGTCCGGCGGAAATACTAACTTGGATGGCTTGACAAATATCCGCATCGGCTTCTGCGAGAATATTTGCCATCTCGGTCTCCCTGTTCCATCGAAGTCCGATAGTCGCACGGACAACTACAGCGAGAACTACCAAGCTTGCGAAGCCCAGACCGGCGCCGAAGAGACAACGTGTACGGCGCAACGTCTCCTGAAGGTGCTCAGAAGGGTATATACTTCCGTCATGAGCGTCTCTCTTGAAAAGAGGCCCTCCAATGCTCCCGGTATAGGCACCGGATTGGTGCAGCCGGTCACGCGCGGCCGCGGAGAAGGTGGAGCCAATATTCGGAATTCCGGATCCAACGAGATTTCGGATGATCGTACGCAGGCTGTGTAGCAGGTCAGCGCCATTAACTGGAAGACGAAATGAGTTGTACTGACTCGTCGACCTGTGCATTTGCGATAAAGGTGTCTGCCATCAGGTTTCTAGGAGGGGAGCATCGACATCAGCCAAAGCACTGTTGTCATCGGGAACGATCCTTACACATGTCCCAGCGCTGGTCGAACGGTCAGAGATGCATCCGGAGCAGGCATGGTATATCGTTTGAAGATGTTGCGAATTCGATGCCATTCCATTCAAGGGTCAAATCATCTTATAAGTTTGACCAATGCGATGTGTCGGAGCTCTTCCTCCGGAGGTACTAAAGTCTTGTTCCCCAAATGGGTTCATGATCCCGCAACGCAATTGAAGCCCTCCGGTCAAATCTATGATCGCCGTGATTCCTGCGATGTATCTCAGAACCAAAAGTCTGCTCCTACATTCTGATAACAGCCTTCTTGGAATCAAGACTATCACGCATTTCTTACATGTTCTTGATGTCGCAGCAGATATCTCCGAGGCAGACTGACCCAACGCTTTCATATAAATACTTGCCGTGCAAAAGACCCGGAATTCTCGGTCTTCGCGAAACCTTGCTTTTACTTATAACGCCGACTGCGTCTTCGTTCTTCGCAGCCATGACTTCCTTCGAAACATTTCGTCTAGGTCCCTTCCAGGTTCCTCGAATATGGACAGGTCTATGGCAGTTATCGAGTAACGCCTGGGGAAGTGCTTCTGTCACCAAGATCCGACAATCGATGTCTCGCCACGTTGAATCAGGGTACACTGCTTTTGGTGCGTTTCTTCGCATCTGCTGATGATACCCGATGGTGATTTGAGTTTTGTAGACATGGTATATTACTTCATCTGATCTTTTGCTGATCTCTCTCACCGCCTTCCCTTTCCCCAAATATTATAGGGTGCGACTTTTCTCTACGAACCCTTCATTATTGAATTGAACCACACAATCTGATAGCTGACCACTATGGAAGTGCGGAGATCATATTTGTAAGGGAGTCCCCTGCACAGTTGATCCATATCTCGTTAATGGTCCTCGGATAGGGTCAATTCCGACAGAAGCAGAGTTGCCCGTCAAATATAATTGGAGCGACTAAATGGTGTGTATTTAAGACCATCACGCCTACCAGAGACGCGGTCGAGGCTGCCGTGCAAGAGCGCCTACAACGAATGCAGACAGATCACGTCGACCTTCTTCAGGTATAGTTGGACACTCTTGGCGTCAATTTGTTACCCATTCTCTCCCTCTACAGTTCCATTGGCAAGATTACGGGAATAAGGGGTACCTTCCTACGCTTAAAATCCTTGAAGACCTTCGAATAAATGGTGTGATATCGGCGATCGGACTTTGCAATTTCGACGCTATCCATACGGATGAGATCTGTACTCAACTGGGACGAGGCGTCATTGTGTCCAATCAGGTTCAGGTGATACCCTTCCTCCCCGCGCTTTCTAGCTATGCTTATTGATCCTTCTTTGCAGTTCTCGTTGATTGATACGCGCCCGCTTCATGGCATGTCTGATGTCTGTGACAAACATGGTCTGAAGCTATTGACTTATGGAACTATAGTGAGTGTGATGTTCTTCATATAGGTTTGTTGTAATGATAGCGCGGTTACATTCAGTGTGGTGGTTTCCTCGCGGACAAGTGGTTGAATCAGCCAGAGCCTGATTCTTACACCGGTAATCTTACACCCTCTCAACGAAAGGTACGTTCTGTTTTGTGTTCCTATCCCCGTCTCATCACGGACATTGAAATTTAGTACCTTGACATGATCGTGAAGGCGTGGGGTGACTGGCGTCTATTCCAATCGCTCCTTTCCGTCCTTCGTATCATCGGTGATCGCCGTGGAGGTCTAAGTATTGCCAATGTGGCCACTCGGTGGGTATTGGATCATCACTTCGTTGGAGCTGTGATCATCGGTAAGTGACATTCAATTACCATTTCATTCCGTCTCAGTTCCATATTCTAGGAGCGCGCTTGGGTCTTTCCGAGCATCCAGCGGACAACAGCCGTGTCTTCGAATTTACTTTGACTGAAGAGGATCGCGCTGCCATCGAGACAGTCCTGGAGCGTTCGAATGGCCGTCGAATGATCACTACCATCGGTGATTGTGGGGCTGAGTATCGTTAAAATGCATAGCTTCGTGTAGCTCCCAAATTATGGAATGATTGATGGTTGATATCGGATTTACCTTAACATCTTCTACAAGCTGTGAAAATCACTTTCCTGAGATCCTGCCCATGTGGAGCATATGCTCGTCATATAACATTCATTTTGAGGACAGTAAATGACACATCAATTCAGGTACGACACTGTATGGGATTCTATACTCAAGATCCGGGCTCCCATGCATGACAAGAGGAAGAGTACATTAATTTCCGAATGTTTCAAGATCTGATTAGGAGCTCCAAGCCCACCTGTCTGGAAGTATATATATAAAAGCCGAACACGACACTGCCAGCCTGTAACCTTTTTCTCGCCAGCAGAAAGGTAGTCCTTAGTTGAAACATATGTTCCCCTCGTCACAAGGAGGTTTTTAGAAAAATCATTTGCTCTGACTCGTATCAGGATAACTGGACATCGTTTTTTGATCCGACATACCCGGAATCCGGGACCGAACCATTATACACACATTGGGGTGTGCTGTACAGAAAAAAGGAGCTATCGGGCGATCTATACATGTAATAGTTTCAGGTGTATGTTCTTCTATCAAAATCATGGAAGGAAGGAAGAAAGTTTTACAGTCTTCGGTGCTCCTGAACAGAAACGTAACGACGTCAGTACTACAGGTAGCTATCTACGAAGTGTACTTTATTGATGTAAGTCAAGCGTGGCAGATACCTAGCTGCTACGGGACCATGGAAATAATGCATCTAATATCATAGCAGGATCGGGATACACCGCACGGCGGTCGCCACCTAATCAAATTCTAAGTCCTGGAAGTTAGCCTCTTGCAAAGATGTCTCAAATTTTGATATGAATGTTTAACAGCTATAAGTTAGGGTAATTTAGTGTTGGGATTTGCAACTTCAAGCATGTGCCGGAAGATTCCCGAACCTTCAGTACCATCAATTTGGCACGATACTAGGATATAATTAGGTACTTCAGTAGAACATTCTAGATACATTCTGTAGTATTTAAGGAGCTCGTCTCGAGCTCTAGTAGCTAATATTTTAGTATTCTCTACTCAGCAAGCCTCCCACTGCAATAGTTACAACATTTAGTTACGAAATTTCACTTCTCAGATAAATATATAGATGACTAACGAAAAGGTAAAACGTAGAAGGAGGAAAAATGCTGTCATGTCCAAGGAACTTCCCGGATCGACTTCAACCTACCGCCGCACGACAGCACGCGTACCAGTTCCATGCACCATTACCAGCGTAAGGACGGCATCCAGGACAACGAGCGACATTATATTGTGGTATGTCTTCCGCCTATTCTCAGCTCTTATGTCCCTTTGCCGTTGTGGATCTATTACTATGGGCCCCGACTCCCTTAGTACATATTAGTAATTGCGTGTCACCGCGATCCTTCTCGGAACAGAAATATCCATTGTCTTGTCCACTGCTCGACTTTTATGCTGCTCGTTAAGCCTTCTATGTATTGAACACCAGTACTTCTTATTTCCCTACCTTCATTCGGGTGGTCTAGACGTCGGTCTGAAGAGTCTAACTGTCTATCCCAGTGGCTGAGAAGTGAGCGCTCAATGATATCTCTATGATTTTGACACGTCTAGCTATCCTCGTCTATCTTCAATTTTTTTCGATTGTAATATGCAGCCAGCTTCGGGGATCGGGATGAGTCAGCCGTCTTAGGGCTGTGAAGCAATGCTTCCCACTTCGTCGAAGATTCCTTTTGTTCTTGGCAGCGCCTCTCACGGCATATTATTTATTCTTGGTAGTGTACCTGGTATCACTTCACTTAGAACTTGCTCTATGGAACTGGAAACGCTCGCTTTAGTGTTCCAGAAGCTGTTTTCGTGAGTTGATCGGGTCATGGACTACTTCTTTTGTTTTCTTCTATTACAGCCCCCCCCTTCTTTGTCACATATGTCCCGCGAGTGCTTTACGAAAAGATGGAGAACGACTAACAATCTGTCCAAGCTCCTTATAGAGAGAGTATAGGTTCATGATGCCTCGATTGAATTCTATGTTCTCGGAGGGTGATGATATCGGTGAAGTGAGTCTCCCGCTCACTTTGATCTTCGTGCTCACTCAGTTACACGCTCAGCTTCGCTCCAACCCAAACGTTAACCAAAATATAAAACTTGACGCAGAGCAACGACTTCCGCCATTTGTTTTGTCCAGGAAGAAGGCAGAAGTATATCTGTACAAGGGTGAATGTACTGTAAGTTTCTACTACGGATTTTGTCACTCTCCACTGAGTCACCTCGTGTGGTTGAAGAGGATTTGGAATGAAAACAAGAAGAGGCTTGGATATCGTCCATGGGATGGTGAGGAAGCCTGGGCGGACTATTCTGACGAAGTCTTGGTTCCTCTCAAAGAGGCATTGTTGAAGGAAAGTGACAAGGTCATATATGCAGCGCGTGCTATGAAATATAGCGAATTTCATCGACTGTTATATTTGGAGTATCCATGGCTACGGTTCGTAGAAAAAAGAGTAACAACAGCACATGGATATGGACCTGTGAACATCAGCGATTGGTCTCTCAAGGCCCCTACGTTTGACAAAGGTGTAAGTCTTCCCTTATTTCCATTATTGTGCTACTTTCGGTGCTAAGCATGCGCAGTGCTTCAAATGCCAGATAAACGGACTGCGCTGTGAATCAAAAGCGATTGGGGTGCCAGTCGGCTCCCCAGAAGGACGCAGGAAGTACAAGGGACTTGGCTGCAAGTATTGCATTGCTTCTCGTTCTGGTACAGATTGTGATGCGGGGATGGATTGTTGGAATTACTCCCCGTCGAAACGCGTGCCATCACTTATGACGCCAGAAACGCCTCTCAGGAAGCAGAAACGTGGGAGGGAAGAGGAGGAAGTAGAAGAAGAGATACGCGCCCAGAAAATGTGCGCCCCAGATTTCTCCTGTGACGATGATTCCGATGAACAAAGGGTATCAGCAACGATTTCTCTTTCACGACAGAGCACTCTGCTACGCCCTAACCGAGTTCCCTCTTGTGTCGCAATACTCGACGAATCACTTGATAAAATCAGGGCGGCTTACCATTCCCTTGCCGACGAGATGCAGGCAGAATGTACAAGGCTCACTGCAGAGGTTGGGACGATGAAAAGAGAATGCTCAGATTTGAAGGACGAAAACAGAAAGATCGAGCGAGAGCTTGAGGAGACCAAGAAATTGTAGGCAAATGCCAGGGACGACTGTCGAAGAACGGAGGAGAGCTTTTCGATGATGAAAAAAATGGCTGGGAAAGCGGAAACTGCGCTTGCAAATTTCGATGGCCCCATGAAAGAGCTCTTTGCGAGGATGATACGATCGTGAATTGTAGTGGTAGCAAGAGAATACTGTGAAAGTAGTGATAACTCACAATACAGGGCCGATTGCCGATGAAATAAATGGTGACATCCTGATTTGAAGAGGCTTGAAACACATGACAGATAAATTAGGAAGAACGGAAACAATTTAACTACTAGTCTTCTGGAGCTTCCTCAACGATTTTATTGGTCCAGATAAAGATCTTTCATCGGTAGCCTCCTCTGCCCTTGAACCCGCGATAACCACAGGTTCTAGATCCTCCAAACAGCTCGGATCCAAGAACCGTCCGAGCGGATGGTTCCAGAAACTTTCTGTACAGTCGTCGTCACGTATATTGGGAAAATTTGAAGCGGGTACGAATGCTGTGGGGGTAGGAGATAGAGTCTGTGGGAATGCAACGTTCACTTGCCCACGCTTCAAGTTCCTAATCTCTACCTCGAGGAGGGAAATGCGCTGTTCTTGTGCCTTTAAATGACTAAGAATTTCCAGGAACTCGACAGATATCGGAATATGTTTCCGGTCGGGAGAGATCATTTCTGTATCGCGCGATTGCGTTTCAAGAGTGATGTATGAAGGGGAAACGGAGATGGACATCCCCGAGGACACTGGATCAACATTCATCATATTTGAAGGCTGATCGGCATAGGGGAATGATGCTGATGTCAGTGCTTCGGACTCTTGGTCCCAAATTCCTGTTTTGTTCCAATGTTCGAGATATTGCAGGGCAGAGGGACACAATGGAAACACATGGGCCATATCCCACACCCAATCACCCTGATGTTCTTTGAGACCATCTAACCAATGGTTCAATGTGATACCGCCCTCAATCTGTTCTTTGTTGAGCTTGAATCCTTTATGTCCTTTCAAAACCCATCTCTTCCAGTCTAGATGGTAATAATATGAGCGTCGTGTCAGAATTAGATATCTCAAGGCATACCAAGTTTCACCGGATCCTTTTCATACTCTTCTTTCCCGTACAAATTCCAAAACTCTTGGACCTTCCACGGATCGGAAAGAAGCCACCCCATGCGATACCTCACAAGCGCCCTATCAAATGTCTTGCACCGCCACGTACGCTTCATTCCCACGCCCATGGCTCTCTGAGCAGTACTCAGTAGCGCGTCACACAGCCTGGAGACATGAAGTATCCCTCCCTTGACTTCGTCCCATTCCTTCTTCCGAATCTTTGTGTCAACAGAGAGAACGAGCTGGAGAGACGTCCACTGAAAGTTGGCAGCGAACATGAGAGGGATACGGTATGGAGTAGGAATGACCGTCGTTGTCCCGTTTCCCAATGTGATGGTAGTCCACCGGCTTCGGTGGGGCGGTCTACCCGGGACGGAGAACGAATGTGTGATGAGGAATTTGATGACATCGGCTTTGGACAAATCAACGACATCCAGGTAGTCGAGTTCAGCAGGATGTCGCCAGTCATTTATAATGTCAATTTTCGGTGGCGTGGAGCGCAGGAGAGGGGGGATCTCATCTTTGTCAGAGGACTCTTCCTTTGTTACGGTAGTCTTGACAGAAATGACAGGAGATGATGTATAGTTTCGCGCTTTCTTCTGGTGCGTTCGGTGGACTGGATACGTAGATGAGCTGGCAGAATCATCGGTAATTCGTACCATATTCTTGTCTATGCTGATAGCAAACATATGAGATGAACATTTGTGGTGATTGTATGCTCAGGCTTACCGTGTGAGACGTGACAGGTCGTGCAGCAATGGTTCGGGATTCGTTGCTGCCGAGTTGAGGTCAGGAAACAGAAATATGCCTCTGCCTGCAGTGTCCTTAAGTCAAGTTTGAACGACGACTGATGGTAGAAGGGAACTAGTGACCTTCCTGAAATGGAAATCACCGTTGTGATTTCATAGCGTGGACCTGCGTGGTGGCACATTATCCTTTGCTCAAATTAAACGATTGAGAAATAATCTTGGATTATATTAGTCTGTAAATACAAATTTCAAAGCTGAACCATCCGTTGCTTATTCGTTCTCAAACAGCAGAAAATAGTTGGGGGATAGAAAGGAACGACCCTTTCACACCCTCGAGGAAGCTCTGGAAAACTTCAGAGAGACAGCGTGAGGTTCAGTCGCGGGTAACTGGTCATCTGATAGACAGTCCATATGGCATATACCTACCCCTTTCCATTAAAAAAAAAACTTTATCTCTGGGTCCTATCTGTGCTTTAATGTGTGAACACACCAGCTGTTCTCTTCAAGTCGAGTTTGAATTTGATGTTGAATACCATGATGGTGAGAGAAGTTCCTATAGTTCGGATGCCCACATACAAATCCAAAACAGCGAAAGCAGAGCTGAATGCCTTAAGACTTTCCAGCCCCCCCTCCCCCCAAAATCCGCAGGGCACAAATTAAGTCTTAACAGACTATGCATCTCACTCTAGATGTCAGATTGAATCTGGGAATCTAGATCTTGAATGTACTTGATCTGTCGCATTGAGAAACGAAAGACAATGAGCCAGACCATATCAAAACTTCCCTGCAGAGGAATGCCCGTAAGTACAGGTGACTTATCCCCGCTCCCAGGAGTGTCGTATGCAACCCTACTAAGCAGAAAGGAAAAAAGATCATATTAATAGTCGACCATGCCGAGACTCGAACTCGGAATCTCTAGCTTGGCTAAGGTTATGAATACCGGAAACTAGCGCGTTAACCATTACGCTACACGGCCTACAAAATGGGTTATTTATTAAAATTTTAAGTTAATAAAAGTAAACGTTTGTCCCGGCTGTCTACCTTATCCACGAATTCACAACTGTTGAGAATCGGCTTCTCAAGACAGATAAGCGGAAGCTGTGATACTTCAGTTCACATTAGTCGTTCCTACTTACTCCCTCAGCACCTTCAAGATCTCGTTACTGAGGTACCGAAAGATCCCATCCTCGACTTCCGAGGGGAACATTTCGATAAACGGGCCCCTCCTGATCCCGTGCACAAAGTATTGCAGCTGCCCACCCTCATCCGTCATGATTCCCAAATCCATCCTGCAAAACTTCTCTATCGAGAGCATTTGCCCCTCGAATCTCCGCTTCTCCACCCGAATCAGCTCAGCCAGGGTACCTTCGGCAAATTCCCTCATCTCAGCATCAGCCCGCTCCAGCGAAACCCGGGTCCCGCCTGACCTGTGTACGAGCTGGCGTTTGCCTCTGTGAGCGAAGGTACTGTAGGTAGATTTATGAGATACGAAACAGGGTGATATGATTGCACTTACTTCATCGTTGCCAAATCCCAGCCTTTCGTTCTCAGCCACACAGAGCGGTATGAGTATTCATCTCGAGAGACCCCATGCACCTCCCTCAACCCGACCTTGTCCATTGGCATCACATAAAAGACGCACTTTACCTTCCCTTTGATCATAAAGACGTGCCACTCGACATGGCGATCCAGCGAGCGGACGTACTGCTGCTTCAGCCATCGATACTTGGGATGCGCAGGCAGCTGGCTCGGCGTTATACACGCTTGAACATGAGCAAAGTTGTGGCTTCCTTCGCGTTTGAAGATCCAAGACCGGATGTCTATGTCATCGTTGTGACCATCCAGTGAAAGGATATCTGTTTCTGGACGGGGCGTTCCCATGCTGTACTCAGCGATATTATCGAGGTCCCCGATGACGTCGAATTTCTGTCCGGCACGAAGAAGTTCATCAACGGTACCAAAGTTGGCTTTGACTTTACTCAAACAGTCGAGGAAGCGCTGGCGCACGCTGGGATCTTTTAGCCCGGGGGCCGTATCACTAAGTGCAGACAATGAGTGCAATGGTAAAGCGGGGAAATCACAGCGTACAGAGCACCACTTAGATCTACACCACCCCAGATTATGTCTGCCTTGATATTGCCTGCGAAGACTCTTTCTATGAAATCGTTCCACGACATGAATGTCACGTCTGTAAAGCTTCTGCGGGACCAGTAGTACCCTAAAAGGATCTATAGCAGAATACTATGAGAACGACCTTTTGAAATCGGATCGAGATCACCCACCAATTGATGTATCCAAACGCCAGAATACCCTCTTCTAGGCTTAACTCCATCTTTGAGGTCCCTTAACGGAATTTCATGAATGAAACCTTTGATCGCCTTATATGTGACTAGAAGCTGGACATCCGTACGCGGTAAATCGACCTTTACCCAGAGAGAGTTCGAGTTGACGATAGTGTGCGTGTTGCCCCACACCTTGGCATTTTGCGAGAACGGATTTGGAGGTCCGGGTACGACGAGAATGTTCTTAACCCTCCGGTCGACTGCTATGTCTCGTACCACAGGCGGGGCAATTTCTCTCGCTGGGCAATAGGGAAATGATGGATCCGCTGGCAAAGGTATCGATTCATTTTTTGCTTACCAGGTGCGAGAGGAAACTTACGGGGCCCAGGTTTCTTCCTAAGTACGTCAACCAACTCGTCGGCGATGACTCCAAGAGTATCAAAGCTGTCATCAATACCGTGGATAGGGACATTAGCACCCCTAGCAACACTTACAACCCAGTAATTCAATTGCCCAGACTGTGAATGTCGCATTACTGAAATATCGAGACGACAGAGCATCGAAATGGACGGTACGTGTCCCAGAACCTCCGTCTCTCGCTGGACGAGCGCAGCCAGGGTACGCTCCGCGAACCCAATTAGCTCTTCATCAGAACGGATCCTGGACTCCTCATCGTGAGCGGTCAAGTCAGGGAACTCATCTTCATCTTCTGGCTGCGCTCTTAGTCGCTCACTTCGCTATGGTCAGTAAAGAATAGAAAAAATAACGGAAGGTGGAAACAGACTCGAGTTCAAAAAGTGGACACCGACTATACTGTGTCTCAGCAACCCAACTATTATCCAGCTCCTTCCTCTTCGATACCCTCACTTTTACCACCTCCCCACCAACAAGAAAGACTCGCCATTCGATATTATATGGAACAAAGTCTTGCTGGAGCCAACGGTATGTTGGATGCTGGCCCTCCCTCATCACCGAACGGTAATTCGACGATTGTATCTGCTTTGGTAGCAATACGTGGCGCTCGCAGTGCGAACCTTCGCGTTTGTATATTTGTCCCGGGACTTTCCCACCTGCTACGGAAGTCTTGGGACGTGGTGTTGAGGTCACGGATTGCGCGATGGAGTCGAGGCATTCAATGACGCGCAATTTTTGAGCAGCATACTCCATCTCATCGATGTCAGGGAAGACAGCGATTTTTCTGCAAAGCTCGCGCATTCCTGAGACGAACGTTGCAAGACGGGTGGGAGAAGCGAGGGAGGGGATTGATGATCTGAATTTAAATATCAGTGACGATTTCAATACAAAAATCTATGCTTACAAATCATCGCTTGAGGGATCAGTTAGACGAGCTATAATACACGTATACTGGTCAAGCTTCTCAAGCTCCGATGGAGAGCAGACTTTGTCGACAAAAGATTCAATACTACACCTCGTAACGGAGATGAAGAGGGTGTCCGGGAAGCGAGTAACTAGTAGCGTCTGTTCAAAGTTATTAACAGGATGCGATTCTGACAGCGATATTCACTCACCATGTAATGTGCGTACCATTGGCCCCATTTCTGTCCGGTTGCCAAAAGCGGTGCTTCTCCGGGGGCCAGTCTAAGCGGATAAATGAAACCACGACAATTCTCGTCACTCAGAAGGTCTGCAGAGAGTTGAGGAGAGCAGCGCATATCCTCCCATTCAACTCCGAGACGATTTTCGTGGGCATGCCATGAATTATGCGGTCCCCTTTCAGGTCTGGGCCCCATTACGATCAGGATAGAGACCTTGCCCTCCCAGGGCATTTCAGTGCCATCCTTTTGAGGGTAGCCAGTGGAGCTGATTTTCTGACGGTGAACCATATCTACGGGAAGAAAAGGACCACTGGAAATTTACCTTGGATGGCGTGATGCATTGCTTAAGGGTGACGGTAGCGAAAACTCTATTTGAGGAGATTGCGGACGGTTACTGACACGGTTGTCTAACGAAGCTTCCTGGTCAAGCGCAAGTTGAGAGGCGGCAGTATCCCCCGTTGGAGAAAGGAATTCCCCCGCACTCGATGCTTCGGATAATTTCAGAACAGTAACAGCGATAATGACCGTTACAACATACCTATGGACGCCCTCGGTGAACCTTTTCCAACTTCAGGATGAAGGGCGTCCGAAGCCTCTTCTTCTGCGTCAGGCATTATTTGCTCACCGACATTTCCGTTTGTATCAGAAATATCAGCCAATTTTTTTGGTGAACGAAGAGGACTATAAGATGCCTTCCGTTTGAGAATATTTGAAGACATCTGTTCTTGCCTCTTCTCGGCTAAAGTCAAACGTAAGATGGGTAAAAGCAGTCGAAATTAGCATTCCGACGTCGCACGTGCACGAGCTTTCGTTGGAAATTTATTCGGCCCGGAGATTCCGGCCCCTCCTTTGCGCCTGCCAGGCCCACTGAGAACACTGCAGGAGAACTTCTCTCAAAGTATTTGTTCTCTGCTATGAGTCGTATCCTGGTGACAAAAAAAGGTATGTATCCTCACTGGTTTGGATAAACTTAGTTCACTGGGAATTTTCTTATCACAGCACGCGTCATACCCAGAAGTCACGCCATAATTGTGCTTTGATTCTCAGCCCCCCAGTATTACCATCAAATAAAGAACCTTCTGACCCTCAGAAATAATACCTCCTTATCATCGGTCTGCTTTTCAACCTATCATGTTGTATCTCCTATTCCTCCTTTCGTTTTTCTGCTCCAGTTTCGCCTTACAAACGTTTCTGGAAGTGAAAAAGTCAACTACTACGGCTCCGAATTATGAAGATGATGGTCATTTCATACACTCACAATATCTTTCCTTTCTTTCTTACAATCATTCTACGACTCTCGAGCATCCTCCGTACCCTGAACACTCCGTGAGGGTCAAGAAAACTGAATTTTGTGCCGAAACTGTAAGGTATGAGCTTCATTTCATCATACAACCAATCCATTCGACGGATACATTGATATCGAAGCGCGCCATTTATTCTTCTACTTTTTCGAAAGTAGGAACGACCCGGACAAAGACGATGTGATGCTCTAGACCAACAGCGGTCCGGGTTGCTCTTCGTCGCTGGGTTTATTCATGGAGTTGAGCCGAATTATGCCCCGAAAATTAAAGCTGATTCATCACATCAACGGGTCCTTGTCGTGTCTTCGATTCTGACGGGGCCAAGTACCATCCAGAGTCCTGGCATACCAACGCCAACATATTCTTCATTGATCAGCCCATCGGAGTCGGGTTCTCCTATGCTGAGTATGGCGAAACTGTTGTGGGTCCTGTTTTGTCATGTCGAGAATGGTCTAAGATATGATTGTTTATAGAGTATGTCTGAAGAGGCTGCACAAGATATAGCTGCCTTTATCACCATTTTATTTCCGCAACTTCGACCAGTTCAAAGGACGGGCGTTTCATATGTCAGGCGAATCGTATGGGGTAATTCCGTAATGATAGGTCCGCACATGTGTCGTCCATTTCCACAGCAGAAACGGTTATCCCTCAGACCAAGGAAACTGGATAACGGATAGTATAACAACGCTTCTATCCTGTTTTGACATGCAGTGTACTGCAGCAGCCTCTGTCCCCCCCGATTCTAGACATCAAAACCTGTGTGAACATGAAATCCACGGCGCGCATCCAATTATCTTTTGTCATCTTCTCTTGCCATCTTGACAGCTACCAAGATGCAAAAAGTGGATGACTGGATCTTGCATCGACCAATTTGACACCATCAACTATGGCGCTGCATACTCCTTTTGCAGTTCCGTCCTCAGTGCTCCTTACCGGCAGACAGGTACGCAGTCTTCCATTCTCCACCTGCTTTATTATCGTTCTCCTAACAATCTTTAGGTACGAACCCATACGACATGAGCCACAAATGCGAGGGAGATATCTCCGAGACGCTCTGCATTCTCATTTTATAATGTCCTGCTAGATACATCCGTCAATACCTCGACGATCCCGGCATTCGCACCCTGCTTGGTGTCGATCCTTCACTGACCGCCAACTTCACTTCGTGTAGTCATGACGTAGGCAGCAACTTCCGTGCCGCCCATGATATTCTGCATCCTACTAAGGACTACGTTGCCGCTCTTCTTGAGCACGATATTAAAGTACTATATACGTAGGCACTTACGATTGGATATGGAACTGGGTCGGTAGCGAGAGATGGACGTTCGCGTTGGAATGGAGTGGGCAGATAGACTTTACGACGAAGGAGTTGAGAGATTAGTGTGTCGATGAAAAGCCAGCTGGGAAGGCACGAAGTGCAAAGGGATTGTCATTTACTACTATTCATGGAGCAGGGCACATTGTTAGTTCTTTTTCTTCACCGTTACAGAAAACAAGAAGTGCTTAATTTGACCAGGTCCTTTACGATAAACCGAAAGAATCTTTGGAAATAGTGCAGAGGTGGTGGTGTGGGAACGTTTTCTGAATCTATTCATTGACTTTCCTTCGAAGTAGCTGTCAAACGATAGTATCCTGAATTCATACTCATATTCATAGGCGAGACGCACACGATTATTAGTCTGTTTCATGGAACCAAGAGTGATTAAAACTCAAGAATATCTATCTGCACAGCTTTTACTTTCTTCATCGGTCAGAAATAGAGGAGGTTCACCACCCAAGCCGCTCAAAATCGGTCAAGACGTCACACGCAGTCTCCACTTTTGTTCTGAAATTTAGTCCTAATATCCTCGCTTGCTTGTCAGTGCGGTAATTCATCAAATAACTAGCTCCGGCTCCGGCTCCTGGAATGCCTACAGGTAGACGATGCGATGGGATAGGCGAAGGGGAAAGCGAGTTGGCTGCGTCGACTGTAATGGATATAAGACATTGATGTGTAGGAATGATGAAGCACTTACCCCAGTCTTGCCATACATATGGGCCTGCTGACACGATAATCCGCTCACCTCCAGCAGCTTCGATGAATAAAGTCCGGACGTGTGCCTCTGCCAAATCACGAACGTCGACCCAGCAATGTCCTTGAGTCGCCATGTCTTCGGGGCTCATGCTCCCGCTCACAACGATATTGTACCATTCATTCGTCGCGTACCCAAGCGATTGAGGATTTGCTACTTCATTGATAAAAGGCTGCTCACTTATTAGCGTGGAAATGAACAGACAAACGACGCCCCGAACTCACCCCATGAACCTGAACAAGAGTCAGCGGAACGATATAATTAATACCTTTCAGCAGGAACTTACGTTGGGTGGATTTATAACCGACAGATCCCAAGACAACGTGGCTTTGTTTTTGTCAAAGAAGTCCCAAGCAGCTATTATCTACGCGGTAAGCATTGAGGTAACAAGCATAAGGAATAGTACTAACCTTTTTCCGCTAAAGTCTTAGAAGCGCAGTACTTTGCAGCAAAAGAGGCGTTACTTCTTTTCTCCTCGACTTCATTGACTGCTTGCTCATTCCAGTCTGCCTCCGAGAAGACTTTGGGTTCGGAGGGAAAATGGAATACGGCCGTGCATGAGGACGTAACGACCACGCGCTGAACTTGCGCTCTATTCAAGTTAGTATATCGTGTCGGAAGAGGAATGTGGTACATTTACCCAAACTTGGTGATGCTGGTCAGTAGGCCAAGCGTTCCCTTGACAGCCGGTCCGATAACCTCTAATTCGAATATTTACTCCGAGTAAACCAAACGGACGATCGGATATCTCACCTTCTGGATCCACCGCGCTCAAGACGACGGGTGACGCTGTATGAATGATACCATCTACATCCAGAACAGCTTTATCGAATGCACCGTCCTGTGAAACGAATCAGTTCATGAAAAACATATCATGTATGATCAAGCTCGCACCGCCATGATATTCGGCACCTCAACAAGCTGGAACCTGTCCTCATAGGAAGAAAAGAGCTCTTTCAAATACCTGCCCTTCTTTTCATCCCGTACTGTACCCCGTACAGTTGTTCCACGTTCAAGCAAGGTTCGAGCAATCCATGAACCGATGTACCCATTCACTCCAGTCACTAGTATTTTCGCGTTGGAATGTTGTCGGAGTGCAGGCATGGTAAGAGTGAAGACGAGAAAAGGAGACTATGACCGGAAAGATAGAAAAGTACGCGCGTCTTTTCATGCCGAATACCTCGCCCCGGTAAACCCGTACGGAATATCACGGCCAGCCAACTCCAAAGCCTACAAGGAGGAAAGAGTAAAAAGATAGTATGGCAAAAATATTTAACTAACCTTCGAATTAATTCGATGTGAAGGCCTTACTCTCGAGTGAAAAGGTTGCAGGGAGTATTTAGCACACAACAGCGACCAGTGAAGCTCAAATTATGGATTACAGTTTTAAGCATGTCACTCAATGGCGGGAGCCTCTCAGTAGCTAGTCAACAGCATGGAGTTGTATACTTGAAGATTCTTGGACATATGAGTCATTTAGACATTATAGGTGATGGAAAGCCTTTAAAGGTGCGTTGAGGCTGCCCGTTGCTTAAGCTCCGGATCGCTTTCGGCCGGGATAAATACCAAAGTACAATTCAATCTCAGCCTTGAATATCTCGCAGGTCATCAACTCCGATTGATGGACTTGCCTTTCGGCATCGCATCTGGGCCGCAACATCTACGATGGTTCCTTGGCGCTTGCCAGTGACCTCACTCTGTTCCGGTAGTCCTTAGATTTTTCGCTCAAAGACATCTATGCCTAAAGTACTTATTGAACGTGACGAGTCCCTTTTTCATCGGGAATCGGGGGATTTCTGCTGACTACGAAGGACCCTAATGGCGTTTGGGTCACGCGGGTTGACGGTATATAAGGATTCAAGTTCTTAGAAGATAACCGCCCAGTCGACGCTGATGTCTCCGATCTCCCTTGTTGAGTTGAATAATGGTACGAGGATACCGAGCATAGATAAGTACGCCTTTGTACGACAATATTGCGCAATGTAACGTTTATCCGTCTAGGTGCTGGTGGTGCTCCTAGCGCGTTCATAGCCGAAGCATGTGGTGCCGCTAAGAAATGGATCTTGACGGCGATTGAGGTGAAGTACACCGAGCTTTTGCCTCGATTCGTCAACTGAACATCACCAAGGTGGGGTATAGGCACATCGATACAGCCCTGATTTATGGTGTGGAACAAAGTTTCCACGGTTTTCTGGCGAAGGCTGAGCTAAACTGCAGGTACGGAGAAAGTTATTGGCGAGGCCATCAGAGAGTCTGGTATTCCCCGCGAGGAATTTTTCATTACGACCAAACTTCCGTACGCCCTGTTGTCTTTTTCTTTTGAGGTCCGCTGTTTTGAAACTTTTATTCCTAGGTTCAATTGCCAAGATCGTGTCGCTGAATCGTTCGACTTGAGTCTCAAGAACCTTGGGGTGGACTACGTGGACCTGGTAGGCTTTATTTCCTACGAGAAAATACTAGTCTGAGTATCTTGACAGTACTTGATGCATTGGCCCATGACCATCCCTTATCGAGGCAAGTTAATATTAAACACCTTGAAATCCTGCCTAATCCCGTCTCTTCAAGACACCTGGATGGATTTTCCTCGAGATTCCGACGGTTCTATGATTGCAGTCGATTCTCCCACCTTCAATGAGTCTTACGCAGAAATGGAGAAAATATATGCCAGCGGAAGGGCGAAGGCCATCGGAGTAAGCAATTTCTCCATCAAAACGTAAGTGCATCTAGCTATGGCTGGTCTTCTCGTCTTCATATCGAGTTGCACAGGCTTGAAGAGCTACTCAAAACAGCTACAGTCATTCCAGCAGTCAACCAGATAGAGTACGTGTGCACCTAATCATTTATCTAGCTAGTTCTAAGAATTAAAATTTCAGGCGACATCCCTACCTCGCAGAACACGACCTCACTGCGTATCACAAGAAGAAAGGTATCTCTACCGAGGCATATTCTCCTGGAGGTGAGCGTGCTGTTCCGTCTTCATTGACTCGGCTCATTCGATCTATCCATGCAGGCCACAGAAACGCCATCCGAGAAGATCCGATTATCAACGAAATCGCTACGAAGCACGGTGTCTCACCTACACAAGTTATCCTTGCATGGCACATTGCGGGAGGCGTAATCGTCATTCCAAAGAGCGAAAATGAACAACGGCAGAAGGATAATATCAACTTCGGCGGTCACCGCTCATTTTCGTGAATTAATTCTGATTGATATTCTCTTTAGCTTCCCACTTTGGACGAAGATGATTTGAAGAAGATAGATGGATTGGATCGTGGTGAGAGACTGTGTAACAAGATTGATAAGAATGGGAAGGTCTTCGGATGGACGAACGAGCAGCTTGGGTGGTAGTCGTACTCGAAAAAGCGGTTACCCAGAGTGAGGACTATCGCCGGTATGGTAGAAACGGTCAATTGGGGGTGCACCCTATGGTTGCGAAGATGATTTTTCACTTTTTGATCTGTTGCCGGCTTTCCGATTCTGATTATATCCCGATGACTCGATCTGAGCTTCGTAAATAACAGAATGCGGAAAGGCTCTATCACGCGCCAGCCGAGCGACGGAGCACTACCATCTATTTTGGCACCAGGGTTCTAATCGGATACCTTTGTCAGGCAGGATATAGGTATTTGATCCATTATGTGTACCTTCTGATTTACGAGATCTGCGGTCGCTGAAAAGGTTAAAACGACAATTCTAGTACAAGGAAAGCATACAAATATTTCTCAGTCGTTTCCTTCTTTCCACTTTCATTACTTACCATCCTCTCCTCTCGAAATCAGCCAATGTGTCCCTTGCTGTCTCCTCCTTCGTCCTTAGCTTCAATCCCAAAATCCTCTTCTCCTTCGCAGTATCATAATCCACTGCATACTTGGTACCCTTCCCGGCTCCGGGAACACCCTTTGGGAGCGTGTGCGATGGAATAGGGCTGGGAGACAACGTGTTCACTGCATCAACTATAATATCATCAGAAAAGAGAGGCAAAATAACGACAAAGAAAATAGGTACTCCAATCCTGCCATACGAATGGTCCCGCGGATATGATAATGCGCTCATCACCCGCAGCGGGTGTCTCTAATGCGCGCACGTGACCTTCCGCGAGATCGCGGACATCGATCCAGGACGACCCTTGGGTTGCGAGGAATTCGGGAGACTTCCCACCCGAGTTGGCCGTGGCAACGGTATTGTACCATACTCGAGCTGACTCATTGAGGGAGTCTACACTCGACGCTTCGTGAATGAAGGGCTACAAAAGGGTCAGGATGTTATGTCTTGAGTCCAATTTGTACTTACGCCAAAGACCTGAAGAACCAAAGTATTAGAGCAAATGAGGGAATGTGAAGCGAGATAAGACTTAAAAAGGGAGGGTTAACAACGGAAAGATCCCAGTTAATCTCAGATTTGTGGTTCTTGTACAATTCCCAGGCCGCTGAGGACAATGCATAGATTCAGATAAAAAACAGCAGCTACAGCACTGAACGAAGAGCTAGTTTTACCTTTCTCAGCCAAGGTCTTCGATGCACGGTATTTTACAATACCAGAGGCATCCTTGCCTTGCTCCTCGACTTCCTTGATAGACTGCTCGTTCCAGTCGATTTCAGAGAAAATCTTGGGCTCGGGCGATACGTGGAGAACAGATGCGCACGACGAGGTCACAACAATACGTTGGATGGAAGAGCTACAATACGCTTCTGTATCAGATGTTAATCACCACATATATGAAAAAAATCCTACCCATTCTTAAGTGCACTAGCCAGCATTCCTGCAGTGCCCTTCACTGCTGGTCCGATGAGCTCTATCCAGGCGCTGTAGGTCAGATATCGCGTAAATACCTAGTATTTCATACCTTGTGGATCAACGGCATTCATGTGGAAAGGAGATGCCGTATGAGCAATCGCGTCGACACCCTTGACGGCCTCATCGAACGCGCCTTCCTACGAAATGACCAAAATGAACAGCCCGCCCAGCATATATCGCACTAAGACGTACTTTGGTGATATCCTCCACGACGACGACCTCTAGTTTGTCCCCATATCCCTTGAAACTCTCAAGTAGATGCTTCCCTTTTTCCGTCGAACGAACGGTGCCTCTCACTGAGTATCCTCGCTCCAGAAGAGTACGAACAACCCAGATGGCAATGTATCCGTTGGCTCCAGACACAAGGACTTTGGCTGCAGAGTTTGCTTGGATGGCAGGCATGGTGATGGCGACTATAGTGATAAAGAAGAACGGGCGAGTGCTTAGTGAGCAAGATATACTGGACTGATAGATGACGTAATAGTTGAGGGAACAACTCTTTTCCGCGGGTCGGCTACGCGACTTGGATACGATCACAACTCAAAACGGTTGCGTACTAGCATCTAAAACAAATTCTCCGGCTGGAAAAACGAAAAGACCGAATTTGGCCCTTACATGTTCAATTGTTGGGGCAAAATATGCCAACCTATAGTGTGGAATATTGTTGATCCTGTGGCTGTGCGAGCTGGGGATGTCCAAGTTCGCCCGAGTTCTACTGAGTAAAGGATTGGTAAAGGATTATTAAGAGAGAGAAAGTACTAGAAGGCTTCATAGAGTATATAAGTAGCTATTTTTTGCGATTTACTGTACTCGTTTGCCTCCCTTCCTATAAGCAAGCTTGAACTGCTCTGTTCTGTTCTAACTCACTGGGTAAACATGCCTGATCCTTGATCCGCGGTGCGCGTGTTATCCAACACATTGGTCAATCTGGTCGTTTCTCCGGTAGATACGGCAAAAGCGATCGTGACTTTGCTGCACATCCTCCCCTGTCTTCAGATTTTCACCCTTTTAATATTTCAGGAAAGAATCTAAATCGCGAATGTACGGGGGCGGTCCATCCTCTCCAATTCGCCAACTTGAACAAAAATTTGGTTCTCAGGCCTTCAAATATGTCATCTACAGACAATAATTTGGTTTTATGAGGTCTCAAATATGCGATCATAGAGAAACGCAATCGACCTTCCCATTCTTATCAATCTTGTTACACAGTCTCTCACCACGATCCAATCCATCTATCTTCTTCAAATCATCTTCGTCCAAAGTGGGAAGCTAAAGAGAATATCAATCAGAATTAATTCACGAAAATGAGCGGTGACCGCCGAAGTTGATATTATCCTTCTGCCGTTGTTCATTTTCGCTCTTTGGAATGACGATTACGCCTCCCGCAATGTGCCATGCAAGGATAACTTGTGTAGGTGAGACACCGTGCTTCGTAGCGATTTCGTTGATAATCGGATCTTCTCGGATGGCGTTTCTGTGGCCTGCATGGATAGATCGAATGAGCCGAGTCAATGAAGACGGAACAGCACGCTCACCTCCAGGAGAATATGCCTCGGTAGAGATACCTTTCTTCTTGTGATACGCAGTGAGGTCGTGTTCTGCGAGGTAGGGATGTCGCCTGAAATTTTAATTCTTAGAACTAGCTAGATAAATGATTAGGTGCACACGTACTCTATCTGGTTGACTGCTGGAATGACTGTAGCTGTTTTGAGTAGCTCTTCAAGCCTGTGCAACTCGATATGAAGACGAGAAGACCAGCCATAGCTAGATGCACTTACGTTTTGATGGAGAAATTGCTTACTCCGATGGCCTTCGCCCTTCCGCTGGCATATATTTTCTCCATTTCTGCGTAAGACTCATTGAAGGTGGGAGAATCAACAGTGATCACGTAACATCCAGCCATGGGTCTTTAAGATGCGAGATGAGGCGGAACGAAATGAGCTTGACGTTAACAGACCCTGGTAGGGTATGGTCATAGGCCAATGCATCAAATACTGTGGTTCAACAATTCAAATCGATATTCTCTCTGAGGAAACAAAGCCTACCAGGTCCATATATTACACCCCTATATTTTTGAGAGTCAAATCAAACGACTCGGCGACACGATCTTGGCGGTTGAAGCTGAGGATTATGAGCAGTTGGTTAGAAAAAGGATACCAGAGCGTACGACAGCTTAGTCGTGATGAAAAAGTCTTCACAAGGAATACCAGACTCTCTGATAGCTTCACCGATGGCTTCCTCTGTACCTATGAACATCGTTGAGTCTAATCTCCTCCTCCTCCTCTCAGACCGTCGACGAAAATGTCATGCCAGAGCATAAGGAAGGGCTGTATCGATGTATAATTGACAGAACCCTCAAAACGGACATTCTAGATTCTTACGATGAGGAAACGACAGAAGGGTTATAGTAACTGTCTTGAGGAGCGCCAAATTAGCCTGGACAGGGGCCATAGCATGGGTTGGCTTAGGTAATTCGGGATGATGATCTCCCGGCACGCAACGGCTTCACGGCGCATCCTTCAATCCCGGTGTCTCCCTATTAGTTGGCGCACTCTTTACGGGTAGATAGTAGGTACTATTTTCTTGTTCGAGACCCAATGCATATATGTATTACGTAGGGGCAGGCAGTTCGAGTGAAGGGCACATATCACTCTGAGATTTAGATTGTGCAAAATGCAAGCTGGCCGAGCAAGCTTTTTGCACTACTAAGTACTTTCCCACATCTGATCAAGGTGTATCTTATTTAATTCTGCTTGAATGAGCACTCGAGCAGCTCCAAAACCACCGGGTGAACAAAATGGATACAGCCCGCTGTTTCTTTGTACAAAAGGAAAGTATCGGGGACCGGCAACTGCCGGTACTGGATTGAATTGGCTTATCCCGGATCCGTTCCCCTTGGTGGTACAGCCAACAGATTTTGTTGCATTTTTTTTGGATGTACCGAGCATGCTTACGGGATGGAATACACATGACTGGTACATTATATAATTTCCATAGAAAATTTCCGTACTTCGCCGTTTACCACGACGTACATACTGGCAAACGTAGCTCAGATTTCCGTACCGCGTCCGACCTCGTTACAACAGCATTCAAGATGCCTTAACCTCATCCGAGATCCATGCCCTTCCACAGGTCTCCTGACGCGACATAGTTGCTTATCAGCCGTGACAACACATTTTATTGACTAGAGACACCAGCGGGAAGGTTTATTGATAATGACATTAGGAACTGTAACAGAGGCTTGGCTCCCCCTGCTTCTGACAAGGGTCTTGCTCTACACTATACATGGACGTTTTTCTCATCTTTCTACTCGTCTGGTGCTTCTTCCTTCAAGTCGCGCTTAGTTCTTGGCTACACGACCATTTATCTTGTCTTATGCTGTGCGGCAAGGCCCTTAATACGGAAGTATCAGCGTGAACGACGGATCCTTTGAAAGGTGCCACACTCGATTTGAACCCGCAGGAATCACGATGTTTCCCTCGAAATCCAAAGTCGGTACTTGTCGTGCATATCATGGCTATGTCGCCATCTATGGAACATGTCAAACATTGACCAGCACGTGGCTGAATCCCTTACTGGTTATTCAGTATGACGACTTTCCCCGTCTTTATCTCGCAGGTGTGGGGCGCTCGCAGTTTCAGCGGACCCGATGTGAACTGTGGCCGAATAAATCAATCTCGGCACCGGAAATCCACACCGGTTGACATTATCGCGCTCCGTTGCGTGATGGGCTTCAGAACGAGATATAAAAGGGAATCCTGGTCAGCGTTATCATTATCTGCACCCTACTCTCGCTCACTGCTCACCATCCTAAGGCTCCAACGGTATTCTCTTCGAACGCCACAAACACTCATGGTTGTGCTTTGGTCTCGCTGTGAATGTTTTATGGCGGTGATCGAGGCCATGAGTCGTGGCGGCCGCAAGGGTTATCGTTCCTTCTCTGCGGATGTCTGAGTGGTTGGGTTGGCTTGTTTGTGTTCTTTTTCTGGGGGGGAGGCGTTATCTGGGGCATATTTACGGGCAGTTCCTGTGCAAGCCTTTATCGGGTAGCTACCTCCTCACCTGCGTATACTTGGGGCGAGTCTTATTCCTGTACTTCTTTCAATACGTGGCAGTGTAATTTTTCCATCCCATATTCAGTCGTTCTGTAATAGGACCAGTCTTCTTTCAATATCAGGCCTGGAACCATGTGGAGGGGGATACCCTGATAGAAGAGGATAAGACAGGATCAGTCACCATATCATGATGGTCAGTGTTTTTTTAGCGCGATATGCCGTTATTTGCTATCAAGAGATGACATCGCTCTGGGATTATGAGTCGCTCGCAATATATATCTGTCAAATGATGAATAGAAGACGTCACGGCACATCCAAGTCGAATAGATAATATAGTACGGTATGGTGCATCAATACATTTCCTGCATGAACAGTAGCAATGAAGTAAAGAGAGTCAGAAAAGGTGGGAATAAAAGGATAGACTGTAAAAGTACAACAATGAAAATCCACCTGAAGAGATAAACGACTATCAACAGAGAATCCAACACCAACCCCATCAACACTGAACACAACAGAAGGTGGAAATCACCTCAAACTTCTCAGGTCATTGATAACGTCCCGTATATCCGTCCTATTCCATTCACCGTTCCACGCTTGCTTCCGCTCCTTCCTTCGAGCCAATCTATTAAAGTGTTTCGCAGAACCATAATTCTGCAACTGTGGTGCTGTGGAAGGACGCTTGGATCGCCGGGAACGAGTAATGGTAGGCTGAAAAGTGTGAAGGACAGGCTCTTCTCGATGTTGCCGTCGCCGGACTGTCTCGTAGTGCACCTTCCTTGGCACCAGGTTTCGGGCATGGGCATTCACAGGTCGTGATATGACCATCACTTCAGATTTCATCTTGGATTCAACGGTTGGTGCTGGTATCGGGATTTGGGATGGACTAGGGTGCGAGAGGATGCGACTGACTACCCTCCGACGAATATGGTTGAGAACAGAAAGAAATGAACGCTGTTTTTGTGGGCGCGCAATGGGGGAACGGGTGGGTTGGGAGGAAAAGGACTTGGACTGCCTAGCACTCGAGGAGCGCAGGTCGAAAACAGTACGCTGAGCCATGAGTGATAGAAGGAATGACGGTTGATCGAAGCGCAAGGTGATATTTAAGTGAAAGTATGGTTTCACTGAAACATAGGTTTGGAAGCGTATTTCCGCTAGAACGACGAAAGCAGAAATATTCCAGCTGACGAAGATGGCATGGTGAATAATTTTGGTGCTAGTAGCGCCACCGATCTAATTGAAGGTGACGCGCGTATTTCAAAGATCCGATGAGCGAAGGGAGACAAGATTCTGGTTCCAGGACACATGCCACGGGCGAGAGGAAGGAAGGGAGCTGTATAAAGGTCTTAGCGGAATGGAAGACTGAGAGATTTTATCGATAAGCGCTCTTCAGTATAAAGTATCAATGCGTCACGTATGTTGACGCGGCAAATATGCGTCTGAACGCGCTTCAAGTGGATGTCCATACCCCATCTAGATTGCTATCTTTGAATGGATTATGACATTGAGAATAGAATGAATATCAAAATGAAAAGAATAGCAGACGTTAGTACCTCTGCCACATTGCCCTTGGGAGCTTTTTTCACCGCAGTTACGCCGCAAAAGATTCAAAGTGCGGTACAACGATTCAGGGTGCGAAGAGAGTTTTCGTCGATGATTCCATATTATAATCGAAATAGGAAAAAGAGAGCTAGAGGATCATAGTCAGGTTCTAGGCAAGCGGTCAGACCATACTTGAAGATTCCGAGCGTAGATGGTACTGGCTGCAATCGAAAGAGTTGAAAACGTCCTTCGTCTGCTTAGTCAGCACATTATGTACGCTGCCTCCGCAAGCTCCGTCAGCTCACAACATCCACTTTCGGAAGTACCGTATTGTCGGAAGGAAGTTTTGGGCGGCCCGTATTATCCGTTTTGCTGCGGCAGTCACATCACATGTCACAGCGGTTAAGTTACTGCCACTGCAGCGGGGATGCAAATTTCCTACTTCTTATCTTTGGGTATATAAGAGTCGATGCTGCTTTGTCCTCGTATGCCAAAACAAAATAAATTGCACCCAAATTATTAGAATCCACGAAGAATACCTGTTCCGACGCGCGCTTGGACTGGCAAATCCTTTAGTTTCTTTTGTAGATCTTGAATCCTTTCTACCTCTTCCTTGTTTGCTGATAAACATCTCTTTTATACGCAGTTCTGGAGAATAAAAATTTCCGTTTCCATTTGGCCTGGAAGGGGGATGCTTATGTTCCAATACAACGATAACGCAACAGAGATGCAGGATGCTCATTTTCCCTTTATACGTGCGTCTCTAATAAAACTTGAGCGCACCTTATTAATCCCATTAACTCACATAAGATGCTTTTCTATGCATATCCAGTGTAATCACGGGATTGAAGCACACCTGCACGGCCGTCGATGGACGATGAGAGTATCTATTGCCTCACGTCCGCCTCATTCGGCCAAGTACTTTACGCCCAATTCTGCTTTTGGTTGATATTGATCTTTTGTCAGCGTGATCAAAGATCATGCCAACCTTTATTCAAGCGCCGGTACAGCGCCTTTTGTTCCTTGTCCTGCACCATGGTTGCGAGGGCGTATACAATGACCTCTGAAGAGCTCATGGATGCTTTAATGTATAGGATACAGAAAAAGTGCGTGTTATAACCATTGGCGAGGACATTTTGTTCATTTGCTATTCACAGTGCCGTCAAGTGGAATACTGGGAAGGTATGGTGACGCAGCCTCTGTTTGTTTTATCGAAATCTAAGCCGTTACTCAGCTTGATAAGATGGAGAAACGTCTGCAAACGGCTGTTGCGGTTGTCAGAGGCGCCCGTAATTCTCTCCAGCCCGTCAATCGTATCCCGCCAGAGCTCCTCTCTGCCATCTTCAGCATGGCGCAGCATCATCTTCCTGGCTTCCTTCCTCTCTTCGGTCCACAGAGCACCTATAACCAAGCTACAAACTGGATGTGCGTGCTCCGAGTCTGTCGCCATTGGCGCGGAGTAGCAGCAACTTTCCATTCACTTTGGACCACCATCAGCAACGAACGCAGCCCTCACACATTCTTAAAACGTTCCGGAGACTCCCTCATCACAGTTGTCGCCGGTTTGACAAAGACCTACTTTGACCAGCAGTATGTGTCAGCCATCATTGAGTCGTTACCTCGCATCCGTGAGCTTCATGTCGACTTTTGGGAGACTGGATCCCTTCTCGGGTCTTCGATCTTCCTCGCCGAGACTAGTGCACCAAACCTAGTCAGCCTCTCGCTACTAATGAATAAGGAGCCTGTTTTCGTGGGTTTGCATCCTGCCCTTCGCAAGCTTTTCAACGACGAGATTCCAAAACTGAAGCAGCTTTGTCTTGGATATTTCACATCGTGGCCAAAGGGTTATTTTACGAACCTGACTCACCTATGTTTGTACGACCAAGATCGATCATCTCGTCCTTCCACCTCCAACTTCCTCGATATCCTGGAATCGTCACCCCAACTGGAGACGCTTGCGTTAATTGACGCCGGACCAACTCGTTATATTTCCGACGACCTCCCATTAGTCCCCATCGATCGTTTGGTTGCCCTTGATCGCCTTTGTGAATTTAGCATGAATTCTTGTAATGGTATTTTTGCCATTACACGCTTGCTATCGCATCTATCCCTCCCCAAACATGCGAAGATGTTTTTCTGGGGCACGCCACTCGCCAACCACGAAGAAGAGCTTTCCTCACTCTTTCCTTCGGACATCTCTCACCTCGAAAATCTGCAAAATATCACGGAATACCGTTTGGTAGAGTACAACAGTGACGGTTCGAACGACATACTCAGTGTTGCCGATGGCGTTTTGTTCATCCGGGGGCGTGTCTCCATCCCACAGCTCTCGACGATCCCCCTCCGATTCCCGTTGAGTAATGTCAAAGCATTACTCTTCGAAGCCAATCCATCACACCCTGCCCACAGCACCAGCGATCTTCAAGTTTACGCTACCTCTCGGATGTGGCGAGACACATTCGACCATCTGCCATCCATTGAAAGTTTCAGTATCCGCTCCAATGACATGGACAAAACAAGACGTATCTTGGAAGGTCTCTATCCTCGCGCCGAAGGAAACTCTGAGGTCCCGTGTCCTCATCTCACATCCCTCCGGCTAGAGAAGTACACTGCAGACCCATCGGCTTTTCTAGCATTCTTCATCGCGGTGTTGGCAGAAGAACGTGGGGGTATTGACTCTGTTGAAATCGTTTCTCTCGTGGGGCGCTCCGGGCCTCGTCAATACAATGGCTGGGGTAACCCAGGAGGTCAATGGCCTGCGACATATTATGGAAGCGATTCAGATTCGGATCCTGGAGAGAGAGACGGCGAAGATGGTGGAGATGAGATTGATGATGAAGAGCCACCACTACGATCGGATGGTATCACAGCATTGAAAAGGCGCGTTAGAGATGTAAAACAGCGGAAGAGAACTGGAACGTACGCCAACTGGGCCCCGGCAGAATGGCCAACACGAGCCTACTTGTGGGATGAAGAATGTCGTATAAGAAGAGGAGTGTGGTAATTTGGTGTCTGCGCCTTCGGTTTCTTATAACTTAGGTATTATCATCTTGAATCTGGGGGTCAATTGCTAGGTGGATGAGATACCGACGTCCGATGCAATCCATGACTTAGGGAAATCGTTTTAAAAGGGGCTTTTACGATGGTCGGTTTCTCCCAATATTTCTATGCATGTAGAGGAATTGCAAAACACCTCGGCCTTGCCTTGAGGCGTGCATGCCCAACCAATCGCGGCAAATTCTTGTCTTGGACTGTCAAAGAAATATAACATCGGGAATTGTGCTGCAGTGCAGGGGATGATCTCTTCTGCAAGAAGTTCATGAGAGCTGTGGTTAATAGCTATAACGCTGTTGTTCCTAGTTCCTGACCCCTTCCCATAAGACAATAAGTAAATATACTGCGCTCAGGCTGACAATATTTCATTTAGCTATACATTGGTCAGCTCGTCGTAATTATGAAGTCGGCCAAGAATTGATTATCACATCACACTTGATTGCAAATTTCCCCAGGTCTTGAGTAACGCCAGGAGCCTGCTTTGTGGGGAACAATACCCTGGGTCTGGAGCGAGATGTCAAATGGCCACAATTAGTCCTACTTAGAGAAATCCCCTGAACCATTTACGCATACATCGCTGCGTCAACTTTAGTATTATGTGAACACCGAGAAACAAACCTGTGCAGAAACTGGCGGCCTAGGCGATACGAAAATCTCAGATTTTCTGAAATTCAATTTGTTGCTAATCCCGATAATGAGACGGAAACGCAATCATGTCATTTGCAGCAGAACACTTGATTGATTGATTGAATAAATAAACATTACAGAAGCTCCTGGTTTACAAATACGTTTTCGGTTTCTTTATCACCAACGCTTAAGAAGACCTCGTGAGGTCAAAGACAACACGTCCTGCAACCGTTCCGGCGCTCATTCCATCGTAGACACTAAAGATATCATAAGATTAGAATAAGATTCCCTCAAGAAGAAATGTTGGCTTACTCCTGGAGCTCCTTGAGGTCCTTGGAAACGAAGTGAACCGTCACTTGCCCGCGAGCGGCGATGTCCAAAGCTTCCCGGGCATCTTGACGGTTACCGACGTACGAACCGAGGATGCTGATGCTCTACGAGATCATTATATATCCAGCTATCTTAGATACTGAATGAGGAAAGGCCTACCTTGAAGACGGTGAAGAAGATAGAGGCCTCCAAGGTCGCTTTTCCTGGGAGACCGACAGCCATGAGGGTGGCACCAGGGCGGAGGTAGTCAATGGCTTGCTTATAGCCAGAGCTCTGTAATAGTATGAGTCAGTGCATACAACTTACTACAAGTAAGACTACTCACATGCGCAGCGGTGACAACAGCTGAGTGAGCTCCGAGTCCACCGGTTGCATCCTTGACATCCTTAACGATGTCCTTCGACTTCTTGAAGTCGATCCAGACCTCAGCACCAAGCGACTCGCAGAGCTTCTTCTTCTCATCACCAGAGTCGATGGCGATAACTCGGAGACCACGAGCACGAGCGTACTGCACGGCGAGATGGCCGAGACCTCCTCCAGCACCGGGGAGGACGATCCAGTCGCCTGCACTGGTTTGGCTGTACTTGATAGCGCGGTAGACCGTGACACCAGCGCAGAGAATGGAGGCAGCGGCATCAGAGGGGAAGCCCTCGGGGATGGGGGTGACGTGGTTGACATAGGAGACAACGTATTCAGCAAAGGTACCGTCGACCGTGTAGCCACTGAGCTTGCACTGAGCGCAGTCTGAAAATTTCGTGGATAGTTAGTAGCGAAAATGCGGATGGGAGGAGAGTACAAACTTTGTTCACGGCCCTTTCGGCAGTCCTCGCAGTTCAAGCAAGAGTCAGCGAGCCATTTGATACCAACGCGGTCACCGAGCTTCACTGGCCTAGATAAAGAGAAAGATAGATGGATCAACAGATAAGAGAATCAAACAAGATAATACGTACGAAGCGTTTGGGTCTTCACCGATGCCAACGACGATTCCAACACCCTCGTGTCCACCGATAAGAGGGATTTTGGGTTTGACGGGCCAGTCACCGAGAGCCGCGTGCAAATCGGTGTGGCAACAGCCTGAAAACAAGAACAAAATCAACAAAAGTAAATCGATAAAATAAATGGTTCACCAGAAGCCTCCATTTTGATCAGACATTCTCCTGCTGCAAGCTGACTTGGCTGCCTCACAGGGTGGTCGTTCTTAATCTTGATGCTGCCTCCGGTCCTTTCCACGAGAGCGACCTTCTGGACTGTGGGGATCTGGTAAGACATGGCGACGAAGAGCTGGGTGAGGGAGGAGAGGGAGAAATGTGGGTAGAACTGGAGAGGGTTCTTGTTTTGCCTTGTCTGAGTTATCAGCTTTTAAGACAAAACGTTCAGATACTCCTGATTCCTATACGGAATAATTATTGGGGAATTTCATGGTCTCCTACCCCACGGGGCCTCAGCTGACCCCACATCCCGCCCTCAACCCGACCGTAATTGGTTTTCGGGCTTCCGTAGGGCGCGCGCATCTGCGGATTTGATTTAGGAATTACAACCATTTAGGAGGCGGCTGATAGCGCCTTGACACTGAAGGGCTTGGTCATTGGTTTTTCTCCCTTGGCCCTCAGGTGCGATTCAGACTTAAGAAAATTCTATGTTCTAGGACACACACCTTATTTCTTGGGAAGGCAAAGCTGGATGAAGAATTACAAGCTATAAGCGAATGAAAGGTAAAATGATCGCGCTTGGATCGCGCTAGATGTGACTAAGAAAGATCATGTCAATAGATTCGGACGACAAGAAATTGGACCCTGTCGGTTGATTTCCAAACGTGGAGTGCAATTATATTTTCGATGAGGCGGTACACCCGGCCCGTTTCTACGTGTTTGAGGAAGCTCAACTCGCGACCACGAGCAGCTGTAAGCAAACTGGACAAGATCTCTTCATCGCGATGCTAGATTCGTCCATCTTTGATAAGATCTCATTTGAGGATTTACTGGATGCTGTGATTGATCGAGTTGACATAACGTAGGTTCTCTTGTTTCATTGAGCATTCCTAAGGCACTAAACGGCACTCCAGAGCGAGGAAATGGACTACAGATAAGATAATCATTTTCAATTCTCAATTATACCTGCAGGTTCACCGAGGCTGACTGTGGTCGTCAGCTTGACGCAATCGAAAAGCGTCTCCAGATTGCGGTAGCAATTATCAGAGGCGCTCGTAATTCTCTTCAGCCAATCAACCGACTTCCCCCAGAGCTTGTCATGATATTTCTAATGAGACAACAGCATCTCCCCAGATTTTTACCCATTCCCAGTGTAGGTGTCTACAAAGAGGGGCACCACCGAGATTGGCTGAAAGTTCTGCACGTTTGTCGTCATTGGCGGGCTATAACCGCCACATACGCAAGGCTGTGGGCAACAATAGACACTGATCTGGATCCCTCGACTTTTATACGCCGTTCTTCGACGGCGCCACTCACTGTCTACGTCGGCATCAGAAACGGGAAAATAAATCAATCTGATCTCGAAACCATTCTTCGCCAGACACGCCGCATCCGCGAACTTCACATCGATGCGTTTAAATGGCAAATTTCTGCGACACCTCTATACGAACTTCTCAAAAAACAGACAAAAAGTCTTGTTAGTCTGACGATCTTGATCGACGGTGATCGTTTTTCTACCCCTCATGACTTGCCGAATCTCTTCAGCGGGAGAATGCCCAGGCTGAGGCAGCTCTGCTTAGAGAACATCTCTTCTTGGCCTAAAAACAGTTTCAATAATCTCACTCACGTTTGTCTCTATCGACAAGACCGTGAATTCAGACCCTGCACGAACGACTTTCTCGATTTCTTGGAGGGCTGCCCCTTGTTGGAAGAACTCGCTTTAATCGACGCGGGTCCGACAAGGTCGACAGCTGGTGACGTTCCGGCCGTCCTTTCCCACCGCATTGTTCCGCTAGATCACCTACGCGAGTTAAACTGCGGAAGTTTGGGATACGCCCTTCCCATCACCCGATTGTTATCTCATCTTGCTCTTCCTGAATCTACAGCCATGTATTTTTGGGGGTGCTCCCCTGCAGCTACCGACAGAGGGGCATTCTCAACTAATACCCTATAATTGCTCGCACCTCCGAAATTTACGTAGCATCAAGGAATGTCGACTCATTCGTTCCTTGCTTTCAGTCGGGAGTTCATACCAACTCGTTGCGGTAGCAGATTCCGTGATCTATATCTGTGGCCTCTTCTCCCCTCCCGAAGTGGTAGGAATGATATCACACTATCCCCTAAACGACGTGGAAACATTGGTGATCGAGGAACGCCTCCTGAATTCGTTTAGTAATATCACCACCGCCATGTGGAGAGATATGTTTGATTACTTTCCCAATCTCATATATCTCTGGTTACGTCCGTACTGTCTGCCGTCTCCTACGCGAAGTATTCTCTCTGCATTGTATCCGGCACAAACCCCGGGCCGCACTAGCAACGTCCTCTGTCCTTTACTCACCTCTGTGCAAATCGAAGGGGACGATGATGCCGTCCCTGCCGCCTATATTGCTTTGTTAGTAGGGGCTCGCAGGGAAGAGGGTAGCTCCATAATTAACTTGACGATATCGTCTTTCCACCCTCGCCGCCTTCATCCCAAACCTCCTTCTCCTTCCTCGCATTCTTCTTTACCGTCCACTCACAGTTCCGTATCCAGTACATCTGATTCCGATTCCGATGACCTACCAGCTGGGGAGGAGGATGTCACCATCCTGAAGGAACATATTCCCAACGTTCAGGTACTCAAAAAACAGAATGTCCTTGGTATGTTTCCCCCTCGATGGCCGACTCGAGCGCATATGTGGCACTTGGAGCACACTAATCGACGAGCAACGACTCGATGGTGATATTATCGATGAGATCAGATCAGATAAAGATAAATACAAGCATTGTACAATCGTAATACATAATTTAATGTGAGGTGCCGTAACCTTCTAGTAGTCTACCTATGCCCTGGACTCTCTTGTTGAAGCACGCTTTGAATGGCTGAGGCGCAATACTGACACCGACGCTAACGAAACCGTTAGGATCAATGGGTTCTGATGCCATCTGGGTTATGTTGAATGCCCATAAAATTAGCACGGTGTTTATAAACAGAGATCTATATAGTCGATCAGCAACCACTCCGAAGGAGGAAAGGGCTGTACACACTTGTCAGCCACATGTTGTCCGGGACAAGCCCTAATGGAATTGTAAGTATGACAACGCTTCATAAAGTAACGGCATACCGTCTACCAAAACCAAAATTGAAGAAGGGTACATCATCTTTGATTCGTCCAAGATCATCCAGCCAACGATCTGGGTTGAAATTGTCGGGATCTTCAAACAGAGCTGGATCTCTGCAAATGGACCTTACGACAATAATATGAAGAACAGCAACAGGATGTGAGTAATATACACGTACCAGTGGTTACCAATGACCACGGTCCCCTTGGGTATACAGTAGCTCTTCTAAAAGGAACAATGAAGGTGGCGAAGCGACTCGACCTAATGATGACTTACCCAGAAAACGTCTCGTGACGCTCGATGAGCAAAGCCTGTAAAGTATACGGTCACACTCTCCCGAGGTCAGGGCTCAATAAGAACGCTTACCACTACCTCCAACAGGCCGCCAGCGGTACGTCTCCAATATGAAAGCTTTTACTCGAGGAAGGGCCGCATAATCCTCGAAGTTCGGTGCTTTGGTTCTCCATAAGAGAAAACAACACAGGCAAATGAATTAAAGCGTACCACGATGGCATCCAATCACTTCATCAATCTGCTGCTGGACTGCACGTTGAGCACCAGGGAAACACGCCGCAGCCATGATAACTAGGCTAATTGCGCTTGCTGTGGTAGCAGACCCAGCACCAAACATAGTACCAGCGAGGTAGACCAGTTCGTCGTGCTTCAACTCGAGCTCTGCCTGGTGCTCGATAAGGTACTTGGCGAAGCACGGCTGGATGGTGTCCTGAATATTTGATCAGAGACAGCTCTAGGACAACGAACGCGCGAGGAAAATATTACTATGTTGTTCACAACGGTATCCATTTGGCTTCTAAACAGCGCTAGTTCTTCCGCGTGCCACGTCCTGAGCTCCTTGCCATAGAAAGGCAAGTACCTGTTGACGCCTTCAGTCTCCTACAATTATACGACTCGATGTTACTATACTGACCTTAAGATTGGATACTCATCAACTTTGTACTCGCCCGGCCGAACCGCGAGTCCAACCCTTTGCAGGCTACGCGCCACAGCGACGATCTCCGGATCATCGGACCGACCGGGCACCGTCCTCCCGTATGTCAAGGCTAAAATGAATGATCCAGCGTACCTACGGCAGACAAATCGAAATTGTTCGGTCATCATAAACGTGGCTTCAAGATATCCACTTACCGTCTGGCATGGCACGCATGACTGTCTGGATCCTCAATAAGGTCCAAGATGACATTCTTCGCGTAGCGCATCTGGAGTGGCTCGTAATCAACCACTGCTTTCATCTGCAGATGGCTGTGCAATGCTCTAAAGGGAGAGAAAGAAGAAGAGTTAACAGGGAAGCATTCTAGATCCGCTTATAAACTAACCTTCGAAGCTTTCTGAACCTCTTGCCAGAGTTCAGAAGCAGGATCCTCATGCCTCCGGAGACCATTTCACTTGCTGCGACCCACTTTGGACGGTCAGCGAGTGATGCACCTTCTTTCTCCATGATATCAATCGCGGCTTGTTGTTGACCGATGACAACAACCGTCTTTGATCCCGACTTCAGTGTGACGACGGGGCCATGTTCTTGAAACAGAGTTTCTAATTCCTGAAATGACCTAAAAGGTTGCCGATCAGCCTCTTGTTCCACCTTGAGCATAAAGACTTACGCAAAGGAGGAAGTCGATCTCCCAAAATCCCAATTTCCTTCAGGACCTGGGGGTAGCGGAAGTTTGTTGCGCTTTCGCGATACTGCTGCCGTGTAGTAAATTAGCACAGCGGCACATAGCGCAAGTAGGAGGAGGAGGATGGACATTATTGGAAATCCAACAAAGAGCCATCTGGCTATTTAAACCGTACATTTGCTCGCGTGGCGGCGAATTCCGACTCGGAAGTAGGGTCACTTACCCGTTACTACGTCTAAGTCTGGGCAATGCTAATTCAATCTCAACGAAGAGGCCGATAGATAGCCCTTGTAACACCGCCAGAGGTTAAGGAATATTTCTAGACGTTCCTACTTTAATGGTAAGCACACTACGAAAAATAACGGCGACCCATACGTGCGAATATGGAGCTTCTTCAGGAAGAGTGAACAAATAATCATTATGCCAATGCTAATGGGTCCGAGTCGGAGGGATGACGACACATGGTGGTCGGTACCCTTAAGCACTCAGATTCATCCCCTTTAGAAGGACTTCGAGGTCGAAAGTGGAAAGGACGGGTAACATTTGTCGCCTTATGCGGCACGACTATGACAGTTCCTCCGACTCGGAGAGAGAATGACATAGTCGTATTACTATTTACGGAATGATCAACCGTCGAGCTATGTCTTCCGAGGACAAAATTACCTGGATGTTTAATTGTCGAGTTCAGTGTCCCTGCTTTTAGACGCCTGGTTGACTGATGCCGCCGAACGGGTAGAAGGGGACATCGTCATGGGAGGATTCAGCATCGCTGAAAGTTACTATCAGATGTTATGTCATCGATAAAAACGAACAGATGGATCGACTTTGATTCATCTTATTGGAACCTTCATGCCTATTTCGCCAAGACCTCATGTCAGGAATGTGTCTGAAGAGCGGCGTCATCGTGGGACTGAGCCACTGCTGCGAGAAGAAGATGGATCCGGCTGATTGACTATCTTGAGACATAGAAATGCGTGCGTCAATCGCCTCGGAATCATTAGTACCCACCCTGCCAATGATACTTACGTTCAATATTTGCTATCGGCTCCTCACATAATAGTGCCCAGGCTTTTTCAGTGCATGCCTGGGTATTCAAGGAAGTCTGTACGTGCATCTTACCATTTACGAGATTCCTTATAAATGGGCTAGCAGATGTACGTGTATCCTGCATGAGTATAGAAGAAAATATGTAGCATGGCAGACGCGCGACAAAAAAGAACAGGTCAACAGCACAGATTCTGTCTCGAGTCCTTATCTTTGTCAGAGCCCGCGGCCGACCGAAATGGTATGGTTAGAAAGGACATCATGTCCGCCCGAAAGAACTTTTTAGATAAGGAGGACCAAGCCTGATTACCAACTACTGTGTTATTTCTGATTCATAAGGTCAAGAAGATTGCATCATCCCGCCCGAGCGTCCTTTCAAGTGCGGTACGGTCGGGCTTCATGTGACTACGTGAGTTCGGTACTTCGGCCCGGTCTTTTGATCACCGCTTTTCAACCTCGCTTTTTGTCTCTACATTGCGGATGGTGGGCGCCGGCATGTTTGCGTATCTTTTTCATTATCCACATACTCTGTTCATTTACCCTCACCGATGAACAATCTACAATCTTTTCCATTGACCCTGATGTTCTCACCCACAAGCTTCTGCTATCTTCTGGTTCTCAAATAAGTTCATTCATCGAGTCCTTCACATGGCTTCGCCTCATTCGCATCCATGTGAGCGAAGCCTTGATCTATGCTCTTATTAATCAGCCATTGCTGCTAAATACCCGGATGAGTATCCGTTTATCTCGGTGCGATATCTTTTCTCGAACGCTCAAATTTAAAACTCGAACCATCTGCTGTATACTTAATATTACTCTCAGAAGCCGTTTATGCATTGAGTATGATGCCCCAGCTTCCAGAGTGAAGTCATTCATGACAAATAAGGCCTGCGCCACGGCCTGCTTACCAGTTCTCCTCCGATTCCGCACGTGTTTCTTTCGGACAAGACTAGCACATTAATTTGAGAAGTGTACTCTACGTATTTTCTGATTTACTTAACACCGACGACTCTGTTACATTTTCCGATATCGTGAAGGCAGGGAAGAATGGGTCATCTTTGCTTACAATTTATAAGAAGGATGACACTAGTCCGAGTTTCATTTGGCAAATATAATCGTCCGGTAAAATCAATAACCATCGAGTCTGACCTGATTTCTCTCCCTATCCCAAAGAAGAAGAAAAAGAAGAAGAAGAAAAAGAAGAAGAAGAAAAAAGGTTTCCTCCCACTTGGTTTGATGCGCGTACGATAAAACCACCGGACCCAGAGCGGGTCTCCGTCCATTCGCAACAAAATAAGCATCGCATTCTCTTAGCGATATTACTATCTCACCGATGCGGGACTCAAATTTTGGGAGAAAATTGGAGACACTTATGGGAGTGCGTGTGATTTCAGACCTTAAATATTAACCCGAAAGGTCGTGGTCTCCGTGTTCGGGAGTTCATGCTGACCCGTCCTAACGCTGAAGTCCTATGGACCGTGGACCAGCCAATCACGTTCTTACCGAGGACCAGTTAGCATACAAGAATTAAAATAAGAATCCATTCTTTCCTGCCTGTTTAAAGAAAAATGCAATGCGATTTGTAATAAAGATCATATGATAATGTACAGTGCATGTGAAAAAAGATACAGCTATTTGTTACGCCCGCGGAGATAGTATGAAAGTGGGGTAGGCTACTTTTCTACCCAAGTTCCCAGTAGCCAGCGACGGGCCCGAGGTAAGTAGGGGGTCTGGAATCGAAGCCAAAAGAGTTCGTTCCTTCGTTGTTGTTGTACCCTATCATTGTGAGTAAACTGTAAGCTATGCGCTACCCCCCTTCACTGTGCTTCTCGCTAAGATGCCGCTCCAGCGTGCTCTGCGACGAATAAAACTTGCTGAGGGGACACAATGGACATCGCCAGTTACTCCCACGCCCATGCTGCCGAACTTCATGTCTCAGTCGGTCGTGCTTCCGTGAGAAGCCCTCGGAACATCCGGGGATAGTGCAGACGAACGGCTTGGGATCATTGGATCGACGATGGGTGAGCATGTGTACGTTGCGGGTGTAGCTTCGGGTGAACCAGCGTCCGCATTCTGGGAAGAGACAGGGATGGGGGCGCAGTGCGTTGCCTTCGGTGGGAGCTGGGGCAGTGGCGGGAGTGGAAGGGGAACCGAGCTGGGGCGCCCGTTGTGTTTCTTCCTTGGGAGAAGGAAACGTTGATGGCGTAGACGAAACTGCTGGTGATGGGAGAGGAAGATAAGAAGACTGCGTCGACGTCGAAGTAACGTCAGAGCCTGGAGAAGGAGGAAGATATGAAGTGGATGTGGGAAGGGGGAACTCTGGGAGAGGTTCTGATGTATCTGGGAAAACTGTTTATACCAACCTTTACGTCAGGGACGCATAGTAGGGATATTAAATGAAATGACGAACCTGGGTTGAAATCTGACCAGATCATTCCGTTCAAAGAAAATATATCCATGGGCGAGAACGCGTCTGGCATCTGGCATTCCTGTTGGTTCATTAGGATGCAGGATGTCTCGCCCGGCGGCGTAGGCAGTTGTATTGGGTCGAGAAAACTCGAGCTGGGATCGAGAAGCGCGTCGGTGCAAGCCCTGAATGAAGTTTCAAGGGCCGATGCAGTTGCATTAGGAGGAGGTTGCTCCACGAGCGACTCTGTAGCCGTTCGTCAGTCCCACTTTAGATATAACAATGAAGAGATACACACCCTCTTTGAAGTCCTCTTGCCAATCCCAGGTGGAACTGAGATTCTGCGACGACGACGTCGTCGTAGAGGCGCGACTCGAAGCCCACATCGTGAGCTCCAGTCCGTTTTCGCTCTTGATAGTAGTGAAGCGTAGTTCTAAATCAGTGGGAGGAAAAGGCGTCACAAGCCCTGACTCGCAGGGCTTCATATCGAAAACGACAGCGCCATCCGGAAGAGATACTTTGAGTAGCACTTGGTTACGGGAGAGGTCGCTCAAAGGAAGGGCCAGGGTCATTGTGTTGAATCCGAGGGGAAGTGAGTGAGCCAACGCACTCTCAAGCGGACGCAGCCATAGTTATATGTCCGTGGATCCAAGGACATCACCTTCGGGGAAACCATCGAGAACCAATTCCATGATACGCGAAATGACAACTTAGCCGACACCCAGTGTAGATTCAATTTGGCGCCCAAATAAACGGAATATATTTTTGGCGTTTTTTCAGCTTTTGGTAGGAGAACAAACCATTGCGCTGTCGGGATTAGAGGATGGAAATGGGGCCAAAAGATAAAACGGGATTGCGAGCAGACAAAATGTCTTGCGGAACACCTCGGAAAACATACCCGTGGATTTTAGTGAAGTGGCGGAGTTTCAATTCAAGGGCCTCTAGCCCCCCCTCAAGACTACTGGGATTACCAAACTCTTCGTCCCTTTTCATCATGTGCAGTCACTCATCACTCGCTTTTCGCTCCGACTCTCCGGACCCTTAATATCATGAGGGACTGCCTGCGATTCGGGTCTCATGCTATCTGACTAGTATAATCCTTCATTTCTGCGATTCGGATAACAGCCCTGCAAACACTTGTACCTCTCGATCGGTCTTGATCTTGGACAGGTACCTCGACTTGAGTATCACGCCATTGTCCAAGCAGCCCAACCGACACTTGGGTCTCCCCCACCGACACTTTAGGAATCCTCGTTTTTGTTTGTGTTCCAGGGCTTACCCCGGGCAAGGAATTGACTTGCATAGGTTTTTTATCATTCCCTTCTTCGAATATTATGATGCCTCTCGATTGCCGTTCTAGGTCCCACGAGATTGAGATCAGCCTGTGCTAGATCCTGGTCTTCTGGCGGGATAAGTATAGTTCAATGAAGTTGTGTTTCCACTAAAGCGCACGTGAAGACCAATGGGACTCGAGCGTCGCTTAACAGTGCCTGTATTACCAAGGCACGTCCCGAACCAAATCACGGTGCTACATCTGGCTTGCTAAACCCGTCCCTGCCAGCTCTCCGTCACCATAAGCATATGATTCTCAAATATCCAAGTGTGGCGCACCCGAATCTTCTTTGCTCCAAATAGCACTCATCGGGCTCGAGCGTTTCAGGTCCCGAACCTGTGATTATTATCTGTTGTTTCATACTGACGATGTTTGCGGTGGTGAGGAATAATTTCTCACCTTAGCTTTACCACCAAACAAAGCGTACTGATCGCTCCGCTGCAAGATTTTTATGTTTCAAAGTCCTAATAATGCATTCCCCAACTTCCACCTTTCAACCCCAAGCCAAATTGGTGCGCAGATCTTGGCGTTCTTCCGGTAATCGGAACAGTATGACGAAAATCAGGTCCAGAGGGCTTACCTCTGACCCTCCACGTTTCCTGACGGGAACAATACTTCCACGGGCAACGAAGGTTCGTTGCTAAGCTGTGACTTACGTATGTATCTCTCCCGATTCGAGCATTACTCGCGCTCTCTAAATTGTTTAGTAGCAGGTGATTCTTCTTCCTCAAATGTGGCGCAAGTATTACTTGAATAATAAGCGAGATTGGATCTCGTCCTGTGATAAAATGGCAGCGGACAGTACCGTAGCTATGTACATTCTCCTTAGTAGTCATATAAATGCGTTGAACTTATAAGTGAGTCATTCACGTTTGGTGACTGTGTAAAGCCATACGTCGTACGGCTGAATGTTACCACGCAATGTCTGCGGCGACGGCATCGTAAGGTGATAAAATGCCGTGCTGCGCCGATAACCTAGACCTCACAAACGCATCAGAATATCAGGAACCCGTTGAACGGGAGAAGCATGGGGATTCGGGGGAAGGACATGACGCTTATCAACATCCTGTTTACAAGCTAAGAACCTAAGTCCGCCGTGCTCTGCTAGATACATAGTTACTTGTAGTCATAGAGTAATACGCGATCTCTACCAACCGTTACTCTGAATTCTACCGTTCTTACGCATGTGATTGACAGACATTCCAGGTATGCACCGAATCGAATCACAGTCCCGCACAGCATTCCCTGGACCTGGCAGATCAGAGGGAGTATTTTTCCGAGTCTTGGCATGTTTACATAGGCGAGTATGATTTCCAAGGGCGTTGGATGCCCCTGCAGGGAGGCTTTCCCGATGCGCGAACGTCTAATTCGCCAGCGTCCGATGGACGATAACCAGCGGAAGGTGCTGTTCCTACCAGACACACCGTTGGTAGCGAAGAAAGGACCTGAAGCACCGAGCGAGTTCGTAGACAACTTCAAGGACGTTCACATGAGATGGGGAAATACATGCACTGATATTTAAGGAACGGGAACAGGAACAGGAAGTGTGGTGAGAGGAGGAAGAAAAAGTGCACTTGTTGAGGTTAATTAGAAGCAGAATTTACCAAAGAAAACAGCAGTGGTCCAATGATGGTATCCATTAAAGTATCTCGGATCACTTTATGGGGTCGACGTCGCACTACATGAGCTCGTGTCTCTCTTTTCGGGTTCTGAAGCGTGGGGAATCTGTACACAACACATGTATCATAGCATGCAAGTCCAAGTGAGCTTTCACCGAGATTTTGGTTGTTCTTGTTGGTACTGTAAGGGGGTGGGAACATTAAGGGAGGTTGGAAATCTCCATCAAAACTCACGAGATTTGGTTGGGTGTCTGTCCTATGACGCAACGTTCAGCTACTTTTGGGATGAATCGGGCTGGGGCTTAGGCCAGCAAAGGCTGTCCCAGAACTTGGTCAAAATCCAACCATAATTACTGTCGTTTGCATAGAGCTTGACAATTTATGACGATCTAGGCAATTTCGGCACGCTTCCATTCGAGATTTGTGACGAAATCCAATGATTCTATTCTCATCCACAAAACTACCAGACTTTTACCTGTATACGAACGGATGTAAACACATCCCTAAACACAACCTACTAATTCAAATTTGCAAGACAACCAAGTTCGTAAGATGATTTTATTGAGAATTTGATGCCGACCACTTCCAAAGCGCAGTAAAGGTAGGTAACTAAATTCATCACCGTTTGAAACAGTGGGTGAGGCCCCGAGTGTTATTACAAGCGAAGCCGTACTACATTCTGATTTTCTAATTGTTCACCCACCAGACAAATATGAGGCAAAAACAAAACTGCCATAGAAATGTACGCCCGTTGACAGAAGATCTTTCAGTCGACGTCGGGGTCAATCGTCCGACACTAAGGATTTAGTAAAGCTATTGATGAGTGCTTAACCCTTTTGAACAGCAGTCTCGGTGTCGACATCGACACTTGATTGTACTATTTCTGTTGCTCTTGAATTGCCCTGATGTAAACGCCGAATGTAGCGCTATATGACACCAAACAAATATGATGAGACCAGAGTACAAACATGGCAGGAATGACACGACGCTACTGCAGAGCAACAAGTGTCGTCATCTCACCCCCCAAGCGATCTCATCTCGCCTATGCAGGTTCCTTTCTCGTGATGATAAATATCCCTATGAAACGGGAGTCTCAGCGACGAAATATCTGCCCAATTCATCCTGCATCGATGTCGTGCTCGGAAAGCAATGTTCTTAGAAGTTCTGCCACTTGAGAGTGGAGGTTCTCTATATACCAGCACGTCGTCAGTGATTCTGAAGGATATTGACAATGGGTAGGGCACGCACTTGTCCTCTTTAACGCCGCAATGTATTCTGTATTTGCTACGGCCATTTCTTCTTCGAGCTGTTGTAGTCGCTTGGCCTAGACGACGTGAGAAAGGAAAAATGACATGACAGTACCGCGTACCTGCTCCTCTTCCTCCTCTGGCTGCGGCAGGGATTGTATAAGATACTCCACTTGTTTCGCCTTGGCCATCAGGTCTGTTACCAGTTCCTTCTTATTTGCTATAGGACATGATGTCGTTAGCACGAGCAAAGCAAGTTGTACAGGTAGCACACACCCTCGAATACGTCCTCGGGATCATACTTTTCCGGGTTCCTCGATTTTGAGACGGGAACCTGCGAGCTTACTTGCAAGAAATTCGCGCGTGTAGTGAGATAGGCGATGCTGTTCGACATGATGGTAAGGAGCTGGCCCAAGGTCAGTTAGGCTGGATTACAGGAAAGGTGGAGTGGTGGGCACCTGTTGGATTTCATCTTGTAGTTGCGTTATACGGTCCATGTGCGTTAGTTCCTGGTGCATTGCGCGATGCGCCTGCAAAAAAGAAGAAAAGAGGCGCCGGCGCGTTCGCGTCGACAGTTGTTGTGAAAGTCGTAAGCGCCCATAGCGGAGAGTGAAATTGTTACCCAAATGGGATACTTATGTAAGCGATATAATGGAGGCCGAGACTTTAGATTGCCGACTATTGCCCTGCCGCTGACTTTGCACCCTCACGTGCACCTGTCGCGACGTGGCTGGTCTTGTACCACCGGTGGCCAACGCTGTCATTAAATACGTCAAAATGTTCCCTTATGAATCTATTCAGATTCCCTCTCTGGCAATGGTAGTTTCCTTGCTTCTACTGGCAATCCACTAGATGTCACTCCCCGCGATGGACCTCAGTCCCCAGCTGCACCCAACGTGCCTACACAGCTGAGCAGCCCAGATAATGTTGAAATATCTGAACTGGTTTGAGACGGTAGTGAGGAAATTTTCATCAGTACTGCCAGCAGCAAACATTGCATGTTCAAGGATGCCCCTGATTTCAACAGATTTAAGGTGCTAATGGGCTCAGCTAGATCAACAGAGTCTCTTATCGAAGCGGCGAGGAATCTGATCAACATCTTCAGTCGATCGAACCAAAAAATTCCTAGCTCGTTGGGGAAATATGGTATCAAACGCGGAACATTTAAACTGGATTTTCTCCTCACGGTGATGCTGGACCATGCCCATCCTTGCTCCGACCTCTATCGTGCTGAAAGCAGTCAGTGGTACGTTGCAGCTGCAATCTGTGCTTGTCGAGACGAGAGGTGTGATGGTAAAAGTACTATGGATGGACTTAATGCCTTTGCTATGTACCAAATGGTCATTTTGACGACCATTAGATGCAACTTGAACTCAATTGCCGTTATTAACTCATGTTGAGACTCGGTGCTCAGTACTGCTAATGCCTGTAATTGTATTGGCTTTTCTTGGAAACATATTCTGGAGCAGTATAATCAGTCTTCCAAGAATCATTAGTAGGAGTGGACCTCTCATATTGTGAGAAATTTCCACTAACCTGGATGTCAAACAAGGAGTCGACGGCATGCATCGTACCGCATTACTGTGCTGAGCTATCTTCTCCATCCCCGTCAGCTGAAAGACTGAATTGGAAACAGAAATACTATACGGGGGATTTCGGGAAAATGATATTGATAATAGATTCAATTGTAGGAGGCAAAGGTGTAGATGGCACTGAGATTAATACCAAAGGTCCGTTATATTAAGGCATCAAGAACTTCAGGGAGGTTCGTCAGCATCACGGCCCGAGAACCGCACGACGTGGCTGTGCTATGTTGTCCTACATGCTTGTTGCCAAACAAACCCTTCCCTGCCTCCGTCCACGACGTCGAAATATTCCAACGGCACGGCGACGCGTGGTGGCCTCGTTTAAGTTGCGCTACAGACATATTATCTCCATGTAAGCTCTATACTACCAATACGACGGGAAAATGGATCCTGAACACGGGTTTTTTCAGCATTATTTCACCAGCTACCGTCGCACTTTACCTCGACGACTTGCTGCAACTTCCCTTGGGCTTTGGTCCCGCTCGACCTTGTCGAAAAGCGCGAGAAACTCGGCCAGATCCTCTTGCGAATCTCTTCCGCCTCGTGGTAGAATCAATATGGAGCCCCCGTTGACGTCCCCGACAAATGGACATACAAATGAGCCACCAACCGTCGAACCGACCGTTTCATTCGACCCAGAAATATTTCGCGCCTATCTTCTAGCCTTGCTACCACCATTAATTGGCGCGGCACCTGCGGAGCTCGATTCTCTATTTGATGAGGAGTTCAATGACCGCGTAGCACGTTTTAGCTCGGAAGGGGGCGGGGTCATATATGTCGTGAAAGCAAAAGATGAAGTCGAAGGTGCGTGTTCCATTTAGTTCTCTTCAAATTTCTCCAATTTTCTTGGTAGAGGAAGCCGTGCAAACATATAGCTACCAGCTCACCCCGCAATTAACGTATCACCCTTCTCATGTCACGACACTGGCGCTGATTAAACGCGGACCAACACTCGATCCCATGGTCCCTCTAGCTACGCAGCTTCATTTCTTGAACCTATTTGGCGGCGACGAGACACCATACGAGAGTCTGCATGCAGTAGTGAGCTGTGGTGTCAAGCCATGGTTTGATGCCTTCGTCGGCTCTCGTGGCGGAGGAAAGGATGGTGGTGAGGGCAAGATGGGTGAGCAACCATTTCTCGGTTATCGCCTTCCATTTTCTAACTCTTGCAGGTATACCCATGACCAAGAAGAAATTTGCGGAACTCGAACTCTCCCTTCTCCATCTTCAGCAAAACGTAGAAATACCGGAAACGAATCTGACGATACATCCTGTCATACAGCGCGCCGTCGAGCAAGCACAGGCGGCCGGGACGCGACCCAACATTTCCAACATACCCGCCAAGATTCTTAACGACAGTGGATTCCTCAACACGTTGCACGGACATGTCAATTCATGGATCAAAGCAATACAGGCCGTTACAAAATTGTCGAGAGATGTCAGCTCGGGGACTGCGTCGCAGGAAATCAATTTCTGGCTCAGTCTCGAGCGAGCTTTGGAAGGCATCGAAACACAGCTACGGAGCGAGGAAGTTAACATGGTCATGGAGTGCCTACGGAATGCTAAGCGATTCCGCGCCACTGTCAGTTTTGTTGCTGATACAGGGTTGAAAGATGCTACCGATCTAGGTATGTTTTCTTGCGCAAGAGAGAATTCTAACTAACGATATCGTTCTAGTCCACAAATACAACCAACTAATGAAAGATTTCCCCCTCAACGAACTCCTCTCCGCTACTGATCTTGACAAAGTGCAAGAATCCCTCGTCCTCATTTTCGGGCACATCAACCGCAAACTCCGACTCTCCCCCTACCCTATTCGACGGGCCCTCCCCCTCGTCGAAGCCATCTCTCGCGACTTCAACGACCAACTGCTCCGCATTCTCACCTCTCACCGCCTACCCTACACACCATACGAAACCTTCGATCGCCTGCTTGCGCAGACGATGAACATCTTCCGGACGTGGGACGATTTGATGAAAGAGTTCACAAACGTCGCGCGTGAGGTGACAAGGAAGCGCTCTGAGCGGTTTATACCTATAAAGGTGATACCCGCGCATGCAAAACTACAGGAGAGAACGAGGTATCTTAGGGACTGGCGGAAACAGCATGAACAGCTGGCGGTTATGACGGGCCCGACGAAGGGTCTTGGCATGGGCATGGAGATAGGAGGGATGGACATGGAGGAGGAGGTCAAGGAGGCATATGAGGTTGTTAAGCGGATCGACGTCCTGGATGTCTCTGTTGGTTAGTTGATTTTTATTTTTTCCTTTCTATTCGTGATTTACGCGTCGTCTGCAGAGGGCACAGAGATCTGGGTGGCAGCCGAGAACGCGTACAATGAGCGTGTTTCGAGGGTGGAGAACCAGATAATCGCGCGGCTGCGAGATCGACTGGGGACGGCGAGGAATGCAAATGAGATGTTCCGGGTGTTCTCGAAGTTTAATGCACTGTTCGTGCGGCCGAAGGTTACTTTCTCTTTTGTTATCGGTGATCCATGCTCATTCTTGATGGTTTAGATTCGTGGTGCCATCCAGGAATACCAGACCCAGTTGATAGATTCAGTAAAAGAAGATATCAAACATCTGCATGATAAAGTTGGCCACTCCATTCCCCCCTTTAATCTACGCTCATTAATCTGTTGCAGTTCAAAACCCAGTATCGTTATTCCGAAGCCTACCACATGTCGCAAATGCGCGATCTCCCACCTATCGCTGGTGCCATCATATGGGCGCGCCAAATCGAACGACAACTTCTCACCTATATGAAGCGGGTAGAAGATGTTCTCGGTAAAGGCTGGGAGCTCTACGCCGAAGGACAAAAGCTCCAGTCTGAAAGCAGCGCATTCCGCAAGAAACTGGACACCCGACCTGTGTACGAGGCGTGGCTGCACGATATCAACCGACGGAATATGGGCGTCGATGGACGCTTGTTTGAGATTGTGCGGTTACGCGGGGCGGGTGGAGGTGGAGCGGTTGCGTACCAACTGGCAGTGAACTTTGATCCTCAAATTATCACGCTCTTCAAGGAGGTGCGGAACCTGCTGTGGTTAGGCTTCCAAGTACCACATGCAACCACAAATATGGCGAAAGATGCGAAGAGGGTGTACCCGCATGCGGTGAGTTTGATGGAGACTGTGAGGACGTACGGCCAGACGCTTGATCTGGTGGAGCGGAATGGGGGAATCGAGTGGTTGGTTGCAGAGTATCGGAATGAGGCGCAGCGAATGATCAACAAGGGTAAGCCCCTTTGTCTATGATAGGTGGCTCGTCCTGATAAATGTATCAGGGATGAACATTCGATGGGACCACTTTGTGAATCAGTATGACACCGGGCGGTATGTCACTGGCAATGATGGACGTGACAACCGACATATGCAGTTCGTTCGAGAGTTCGCCAGCGTCATTTCGGTGCTACAGGTTGGTACTCGCATGAATGCTGGGGCTATAGCACTAATCCAATCTCACGTTACAGGACAAGACGAATAATGTCATCGACCTATACAAAGATATTCTGCGCTCTGTTGAAGACTTGGGTACTTGCTCATATACCCACGAGGCGTTCTCTGAGCTGCTGGGACGGATACAGGCTGCTGTGCGTGCTTTATACGTTACCCTTCTCTGTACTCATATCTTTGTGCAGATTGATCGGCTAAACTTGGAAGGCTATGCAAATCTGGACCACTGGGTCGCAGAGCTAGACAAATCGATCGAGAAGATACTTCTGCAGCGGTTAACACAGGTTATACACGTATGGTGTCAAGAATTCGACCGGACGGACGATGGTGATACGCGGAGGGATGCCTTGCCTCTACGGGATATCACGAACAAGCGGCGAGGGGATAAGCGCATGAAGGAGGAGAAGGTGCGATACTCTCATTTGAATGTGTGCGATCGTTGTTGACCACATGTCCAGTTTTTGGAGGCCAACATGACTGTAAAGCCTCTCGTGCATGAAATACGTATACAGAATCAGGTGATCTTCTTGGATCCGCCGATAGAACATGCGCGCGCTTCGTGGATCCATCAGTTGCATAAATGGCTAGGTGAGGGCGGTTCTGTTCTTTTTGGGTCTTGATTCTTACCTACTGTGCCTAGGTGTCGTCTGTCGACTACAGCGAATACAAAGCTCACGATATGAGATTGGTCTGCAAATGCAAGGAGGCACTCTGTCAGAAACAACGTATACGTCTCTGGTATGCTTTCTTGATTCTCAGACTGCGGTTCGTGTACTGATGCTACTTTCCCACAGCTTACCCAGCTACATAAAGATACCCTAGAACGACCATTTACGCTTATCGAAGCCAAGGTTCAACAACTGAAAGATTACGTGGCGAAGTGGCTTCAATTCCAGTCGCTATGGGACCTCGAAGCTGAATACATGTTCAACCGCCTGGGAGACTCATTAGCGCACTGGCAACAGCTCTTGACGGAGATCAAGAAGGCGCGCTCTACGTTCGATACCTCCGATACCCAGAAGAGCTTCGGTGTATGTGTCATTGATTACGAACAGGTGCAGGCACGGGTGAACGCAAAGTATGATTCATGGCAGAAGGATATTCTCAGTCGCTTTGGAGTGAAGCTTGGCAATGCGATGAAGGAGATGCATGCATCGATATTGAAGGCGAGGAACGATTTGGAGCATCATTCAATAGAGGGACTCGTTGGCGGGAGTGGGGCAAGAAGGTTCTGATCCGTTCGCTCATTTGTTTGCTTCCCATTTTGCATCTGCATCGGTTTTCATTCTCTGATCATTATGTGGCTTTTCTGTTTGCACACTCCTTCACTATATTTTGGATTCTAATGACCTATAATGCTATTTTCTTTATAAATCCTCTCTTGATCTATGTCGGGGCTATTCAGGTTCCGAAGGAGGGTGGTCGGGATGGCGATATTGCACGTGAGATGCCGCAATTCATTGAGGTCGGCCTTCTATTTTTGTCCTGTCTGGGCGTCTCTCTGGGCACGTCACTCTCACCATTACCGCCATTAGACATACGGCTGGATTTTTTAAAGTTGTAAGCCTTATTTCATTGTAACAAACTGAACTAACATGCATATAGGATTTTTCTTTTCGATGTCCAGCAACTCAATTAATCTACCTCAAGAAATCATTGACAGTATCATCGACACCCTTTGTGACGATAGAATCGCACTTCTATCACTTAATGGCACTTCCAGGAGCTTCAGTCATAGAGCATGCTCATATCTTTTTCTTACCACCTCTCTCCGACGTGGCCTACTCCCGAAATTCGTCGAGCTGTGCTCCCATTCCCCGAGAATTCTCCCCTATATCCAGAACCTCCACGTGTCAGATTATACCCATGAAATGGACGAACCACTCCGTTGGCCACAGAACGTACGCAGCATCTCAGTTACAGATGGTTTTGCGACGTTTGTCGCTGTCATTTTCCCCGCCATCACATCATTGACTCTTCGAAACGTCACCTTCTCCAGTCACCTCGAGTTTGATGGATTTCTTCGGAGACTCTCGAAGCTGAAGCATCTATCGCTGACAGATGTAACCCTTCCTCGGTATTTCAGTCCCCCTCCAGTAGTTGAGAAGTACGGTTTTGTGCTCGAATCTCTGGAGATACATTGTCGAGCGTCTATGAACGCCTTTCGGGTAACGGCTGAGCGAGAGATGTGTCCCCTCCCAAGCTCGCATAACTTGAAGAAATTGACAGTGTCTATCAGCATTGTTGACTTCCTACCGCTTATCCTGAAAAGGCTTTCAGAAGCCGGCGGCCGGGTCAATGCTTTGCACATTGGCCCAAGTATTGCTAAGGAATACCAGACAAGTACTCTACGCTATCCATAATATTTCATCCACCGTACTAATTAGTATTATAAGGTCCAGCAGATGGGTCGTTCGTACCTTGCCACGATTCTCTTTCCCAATTACAGCATATCTCCCTTACGGTGATAGACATCCCGGGTATGAACCCCATCCCAGCCTTACAATGGCTCATCAACTTCCTCAGCCACGCACCCATACCTAACAGCCTCTCTTCCCTCACCATCACCATTGCGTTCTCCAAAACAAGCAACGGGTTCTACCTCGTCTACAACCAGGGTTCCATCTGGAATGACGTGGCGGCGGCGCTGCCGGCCCTCTCGCGGTGGGACATCCGCCTGACCAATTGGGATGCGATGAAAGATTTGGAGTTTAATACACTCTCCCCGGCTTCTGGGGCTATGAAGCGGCTCATCGAGAAGAGGCTGAAGAGTTTGGATTCAAGTGGGATAACAAGGGTGTGGGTGGATTATTTCCCGGACGGATACGAACAATTTACCGGCGGCAGTTCGTGTTCTTTTTTTTTTTTGCTGTGGTGCAATTTGCCTAAAAACCTATTTTTAGTGTCCATTCAAACGTCTAGGGCGTCGAATATTTTTACATCGGTGCTCGATGGTGGTACCATTCCTTTTCGATTCATATAGATATTATGAAATGTTTTTGGCGCCAGTATCAGGATCATGATATATGGCCATTACCACGAGGTTCGTGATTGAACAGAGTCTTACTTTGTTGATGGGTCGAGGAACTTGATAATTCGGATACCAGATATAGCATATTCCAGTAGAACTGTGAATACATTTGTATGAACGGATAAAGGCTTACATATTGCATATGTCCTATAACCCGTCATCCCAAAGCTGGCAAAATCGCAGTTTCGTGGTCTGTAAAGCTAAGGTTCATAACAGGCAGCCGGTCGTTATTTCGACAGCATCGTATCTCACCACAGGCGGTCTGTATAGGTCGACTGAATGACAAAGGTAGTGGTGGAAGGAAGGAAAGAAGCGATGAGTACATGGAATGGAGATGCGCTCATTTATATTGGCCATACATGACGGGAATGCATCGTAAATACGTCAGCGGTGTTGGTACATTACATCATCGATGGCGGCCGATGGAGGCCCACATCTTCTCATCTGGGACCGATATGAATTTACGGGTTTCCTGATATGGAAAAGCCGACATTTCCCGCCTGTCAGCTATACACGCGCTGCATACATCCAACTTCGGGAGTATGAACAGAGACTTCCTAAGTGCTTACAATTGCCTTTGTTTATCTTACTACTGGAGATATGTTTCAACGTAACACTGAAAACTGTCGAGTTTCAGTTACTGTCGGAAAACCCTGTTAACAACCTGAACAACTTTAACTTTAACGATGGTAGAGTACCGAATACTGACGTCATCTTCTACCACTTTGTAATATCCACGACATCTTCAGCCTCTCCAAATAGACTCGTTTTCTTAACCTCAAACCCTCCGTCTTGCTCTTCCTGCTCTTCTACTTCTCGTGCATACACTTCCGCGAACTCTCTCTTCAAAAAGGCCAACACGTGTCTATTAATCGCTTCAAATTCCAGGAGGAATCCATCATGCCCATCCGGCGAAGGAATAATGACCAACTCTGCCTCAGGAATATGTGCTGCGATCTCACGCTGCTCCGTCGTGGTGAATAGACCATCCGTTTCCACCCCAATTACTAGGGCGCGTGGTGGCAGGGTAGAAAGTACTCGTGCGAGCGTCTCCCTTCCCCGCGACAAATCATGCGTATCCATCTTGCGCGTGATGTGAATATAACAATTCGCATCGAAACGTGCGGTGAACTTGTCCCCTTGATATCGCAAATAACTTTGCGCCGAAAAGATGTTCGGAGGCGGCGATGGGGCTCTGTTGCGCGGATTTCGATGACCATCGTTGTGCGCCGATATTGGGTCGAGCGACTGTAGGCATGAATCGTGCGAGAGCTGGTGTTTCCTCCCAAAACGGCTCTCGAAGGAATCCCTTGAACGGTAGGTGAGCAAGGCGGCCATGCGTGCTGCTGCGAGTCCAGAGGCTGGCTGAGAGGCGTAGTAGCCATCATCGTAGTGAGGGTCGGTGTAGATAGACTGACGCTGGGCTTCCCCCCAACTGATGCACCACGCAGAGTGACGAGCAGAGGTGGCCAGAGGGATAACGTGACGGACATAGTTTGGAGGTGTGCACAAGGGCCATTCGAGCACGGCCATGCCCCCCATGGATCCTCCAATGACTACTGCGACAGAGGTTACACCTAGATGGTCTAGGACATGTTTATGTAGCCTGCGTGCATATTAATATAATTTTTTCAGAAAAAGAATAATACGAACCGAACATCGTCCCGTATAGTCGATGCAGGGAACTCCGGTCCGTACGGTTTCCCCGTCTTGGGATTGGTTGATATAGGCGAAACCGTGCCATAAGGAGACCCTATGACATTGGCACATAGAATAAAGAATCGTTTCGGATCGAAGGCTTTTCCTGAACCCATTAAGGGTCCCCACCTGTATGTAAATCAATTGATCATTCCTTAGTATTGCGATGGAAGAGCTCACCAGTCTTCTACATCTGCACTCCCAGTGAATGCATGGCAAATAATCATAACATTATCCTTTGCTTCGTTCAGGCTCCCCCAAGTCTTGTACGCCACAGGCACATTCTGCAGCTCCGTGCCACATTCGAACGTAAACGATGGAACGATCAAGTAGGATTGCGAAATAAGGTCACCAAACCGCGCCATGCTACGGATCTGAGGTAACCGTTTCAAAGAGAACCAGTGCCGGAGTCAAGGTGACGAGCATAAGGAAGATCAGATATGGATTTCGCCACCAAGCGATTTTTTTGCGCACATTATCGTGATTCATCGCCGCCCAGATAGGAAATGGCTCGTGCACATATTCTTAATCAGGAAGTGGTCTGTGCACGATACCCGGAAGGGTATATAACCGAGCCTCCCACGTAAAAGCGTCTTCATCTCTTGTGCTAGGGTTTACTGTCACCAATGAGGTCTTTACCGAGGTACAGTTATTTTGCTGATTGCAAATTATACATCCGAACCCGTCTATTAGCTTCGGCTTTTAGCAATTTTTTGAACCTTCTAAACTACTTGACTTTCTGTGAAGATGCGACAGCGCGTCTAAGGAGGACAAGTGTTAGTTACTGTAGTACTTTTGAAAAATACTATATTGTGTCCTATATTCTATGTTGTCAACATCAAGTGAGCAGAAATTAGTCAAATGTTGGAATCTTTACAAGTGAAGTTTGGCAAGTTGCACCGCATTTGATGATGACTAGTAGAGACTGAAGAACTTTGTGTTGAAGTGGCGTGTTGTTTGGTATGACAAACAACTCCGGCTCTTTCACCTTTACCACCATGACTTCTTATTATCTTTCTGCTCCCTCCTGCGCTACAGATGGCATTGTCTATTGCAGATCCAACCGCGTCTTCCCGCCACCTGCAGCACTGGCTGCGGCGTCACTTGCTGGCAATCCACGATGACCATGATGTATCTTCGATACTTGAAAGAGCCGCAAATATCGCCTAGGTATGTGCTCTTTACCGGTTTCGCTTCTGCATAAGGGCTCACCGTGCAACGTATAGGAACCAAAATGACATTGCACGTTCGTTGTGAGGAACCAATACCACTGGTGGAGGAGTATCTCGGACGGTTATGGGTAGAGTGTCATCGAGTCTGTTGGAGGAGGATGCTCGGCGCGTTTTCACGGCTTTGGTCGTCCTTGTTGCTAACCTGACCTCAGACGGTTGCATATATGCGCTTGTCTCTCAATGAGAAGACTGTGAAGACTGGCCCACGGCCAGAATCAGGACGGCACCACCTGAGGCGAATGCTTACCTGTGATACATGGATTTATGTCGCCTAGCAAGCGAAGAGGCATCTGCCGCGAAGAAGCTGCATGTATGCGCGCCCTTTCCTACACAATGCGTTTGTGTACTTACGTTCCACAACCAGCTCACCTCCGAAGCTTCGAAGAACGAGCGTTGTCGCGTGCGGTACGACCATACCTTTGACTTTTTATTCATTTTCCTAAGAATCATTTCGGATTGCCGTCATTCGAAACATATCCGTTGTTGCGGGTGGTTCCATCAGTAGGGCTGGCTGTAGTTGCGTTCGTCTAAGTGCTGGTCGCCTTTCCAGCGCACGCTTATTAAAATCCGAGGAACAAATGTTTGCCGGCTGGATTTATACATCCACTGAAGTTTACACGAGGCATGCCAACAGCAATCGACGCTTTCAGTGTCTCTCATTCCTTGCTACTTTGTCTGTAACTTCTGCTGCGCAACGAAGCGGCGTAAGCATGCAATGCTGGATGCCTGCTAGCACGAGTCTGTGATACAGTTCGCAGAGTGCTCGCGTGAATAAAAGGGATGCTGACACATCAATCTAATCGGCTTCGTTGGTGGCCATAGTACCGGAAGTCAGTCTGTGATATCGGCCTTCCTTTTAAGCCCTTCAACCACGACGTAAACTGCTCGGCTTCTTTGTTCCTCCCAGATACCAGATTTTTCGATGTTCTGAGTATACGTTCCGGAAACTCGACAGGGTGTCCCGGTATAACAAACACTCTCCATCTTCACTCCCTCACCTGGCTTCATAGCCAGAAACTTTACTTGGAAGAACATGTTTTGCATCGTCTGCAACATTTTGTTACGGCTTCAGTCGCCGATCAAGCGACGTACGGCGTGCTCCGAGAGCCACCTTTGATTGAATCTCGCGGTTCGGAATCTTCCTCTCTTGCCTTCTGCAATGAAGGGCTTTAGTATTCCATCACCCAATCACAACCGTCAAAGAATGATGACGCAGGAGCCTAGCTCGGAGGAGTTCATCCTCACTCCTCGGCTTTGGAGGATCTTCACCTCACTTCTTCACTTGTAGCTTCTCATGTTTTGGGCACTTCAGGAAATCCTCATGAGTCCAAAGAGGAGCTTAAACCGTGCAAAGACATTGTTGTAGCGCATGTCTATTGCGCCTTTGACGAGCTTTATGTGTGTTTCTCAGGGACCCAGACAATTACGATGTACCGAGAAAGTCAGAATGTTCTGGGTTCCTTTATGTGCAACTCTCCGTCATTCGGGTCTCTGGACGCCGAAGAAGCGTCGATGAGCTCCTTGGCATTTATCATTCAATAGCGAAACTACCTCTATCTTAGGCTATAGTAATAATGACTCGCTGTCAATGTATTGAGATGATTTTATCGTGCAATGCTGAAATGTCGTTGCAATAAAAACCTTTGGATAAGAGCAGTGTGTTGATAGCAAAATTCGCTATCGGCATACATAGGTATGTCGGCATTCGGATCGAACAACGGCAAAGCATTGGCACCCCTATTTTTCCCCATCAATTTCCTTTTGCAACCCCGCGTCACCGCCAAGACCTGGAACCTCACTTATACTCTTTCCCATCCACCTCAAAAAGCTCACGTTCATTTCTTTCAATTTATATCTCATGAAAGCTCGGCCTCTCCTTCTTCTGCTGTTTAATCGACTTGTTCATGCCCTGCCTTACTTCAGCCAGGGGTCTGTACAGAGACTAGGGAAACATGTACACGGCGTCGAGCCTGGCTCGCCAGAATTCTGGTGGAAGATTATCATAAGTTCAATGCTTGTACTGTTGGGGGGCGTCTTTGCTGGGTGAGCTCACTCTAGCCTCTCAGTTCTTCTCTCCTCCTAATGCCGTCTAGCTTGACTCTTGGTCTAATGGGTCTTGACGAGCTGCACCTACGCGTGCTGGCGACGTCTTCAGAGAATCCTGCGGAGAAGCAAAATGCCAAGAGAGTGTTATCTCTCATGCAGAAAGGAAGACACTGGGTGCTGGTGGTGCGTTTGACACCTTTCATCGTTGTGTATGTCTGACATTGTGCAGGTACTCCTTCTGGGTAACGTCGTACGTCTTACCCGCATACTCCGTGTACTCTAGGCTAAAACCCTTCCCGCTCACAGATAATCAACGAAAGTCTGCCGATTTTCCTCGATAGTGTCGTACGTGATGCCCGCAGTTTCGCGTCCCTTGGCTTGGCTAATGATGGCAGATTGGCGGAGGCGTAGCTGCGGTAGCGCTCTCAACAACGGCCATTGGTGAGTTATCATCCCACATTATGTAACACCACCTAATGCTTTGTTAAAGTGATTTTTGGGTACGCGTCTTATCATACCTTGGCCAGGATCTTTGTCTAATACACGCGTCTCATCCCGATTTTAGAGAGTACGTCATCATTCCTATCATCATGTGTACTCTCCATTTATCCACGCCACAGAATAATTCCCCAATCGCTGAGCGTCCGTTACGGCCTTGCTATTGGCGCGGCATGCACCCCATTTGTCTTAGTGTTGATGTACGTCTTCGGTGGGTGATGATGCACTACCTAGCTCGTTCCTCGGCTCACACACACCCCGTAGCCCCGATAGCTTGGCCCATAGCGAAGCTCCTTGACCTCGTCCTTGGCACGAACGAGGCCCACACCTATAAAAAGGCCGAACTCAAGTCGTTCTTACAGTTCCACCGCACGGGAGAGGAACCATTGAGAGAGGACGAGATATCGATTCTCAATGGCGTCCTGGAGCTCAATTCGAAGAACGTTGAGACAATCATGACACCTATGGAGGTGTGTACGGTTGTTCCCACCTGAGGGCTTGTATATGCACTCATGGTGATAACACAGGATGTGGTCACACTGAGTAGGGACACAATTCTTGACCATAAGATGATCGATACAATGTGCGTCTATATTGAGCCTTATCATTCAGCCACCAATGAGTATCCCAGATTAACGAGCGGATACTCGCGTTTTCCGATACATGAACCGGGGCATCCATTGACATTCACAGGGCTATTGCTGGTGAAAAAGGTTTAGTTCTGCAATCACTATATAGGTCTGACGCTGATTGCTACTGTGGCATCTTTCCTCGAACTTTACCTATTTTCACTTCCCGCTTGAGGTGATTTAGCTTCTTACATACGACCCCGCAAAGGAGCTTCCGGTGTCTAGCTTCCCTTTATCTATCCTTCCCGAGGCGCATCCTTCGATCAATTGTTTCCAGGCACTGGACTATTTGTATGTACTTTGCTCTTGATACAACAGGAGTACTAAATTCTTCTTCAGCCAAACTGGCCGTGCACATCTAATCCTCATATCCCGTACCCCCGGTATCGCGGGAGGAGCCATTGGAGTCATCACCCTCGAAGGTATGCGCTCACTGTAGCTCAGAAAGAATATATTGTGTGACCAAACACGTATAGATATAATCGAAGAAATCATATCTGAAGAAATTGTCGACGAAACGGATCGCTACGATGATAATGTTCACAAGAGGAAGGCAAAGCGGATGACGACAGCTGCTATCATGAGGGGGTAATAGCTCCTTGTTCTTTTCGATCACTTTGCTCATTGCTATTGCTATAGGATTGTTGAGCGTGAACGGGGAAGGGTCTCAGTAGTTGGCACACCTACGGAACGAACTCCGCTGCTTGGACGCGATCGGAGTATCGTGATAGACGTGAACTACGGAATTGGGGGAGCAATTAGTGAATCTCCTAGAGGGGAATAACATTACATGAAGTGGTGTGATTAATGGCGTGCGATGTAGGGGGAGACTTTGTTATTATTTTCATATTTCTTGTATCTATTCCTAGGTTTCTGTCACTGCGGATCTTATATTTTGGAATGGCAGGCGTCATTGAATAAGACGTTCGTGAGGTATTCAATTTGTGCTGGAAATTTGATATTATAGCAGAAACAGTAAAATATAAGAATCAAGAGCCTATTCGATTGGTCAGCCATAAAATGAAATTGTGCACCGAACAACTTGAAGAACGGATGTATTACATCGTTATAATGGTTCATGGCCGAACATTAGTACAAGCATACGGCGGATAATACGCCCACTAGTGACTTTCTGATTTTTTGGCAGGCGCCGCAAATATCGGTGAAACGTTGTGATAGAAAATCCACACACGGCGTGCACCCCTCTCAAGTATCTGCCGAGCCCCAATCGCATCTCATTTTGATGGTGACAAGATGGCGATATCGTCACATCGATATACCTACACAGTAAATTACTGAACATCACAGGACTCGGATCCACTTCGCCGTATTTTTTCTTACGCAGGTTTTATAAACTCTAAACTCACAGATACGAATGGACTCCTTTTCTCCACGCTTGGACTTCCCTAACACCGACTAGTAGGCGTGAATCGAGCGACGACATCACTTTCACATATGTCGAGGTATTCTGTCCCTTGTAGATATCGTATAGTACACACAACTGTTCCAAAATTGGCCAGTCACCATTGAACGAAATCTAATGTTTACATCGAAGATCGCTGTAACCATATGAACATGGAGCGTAATAAATGTTTTATTTGAAAAGGAGGAAACGAATGAGCAATACCCCAACGCCTATCTGTAACAGCTTCGCATACACCGGAATCTCCTGCTCTTCATCCTCTTCATTGTAGGCGCCAAAGGATTGCAGGCCTGAGAAGACTGAATCACGGGGAATATGTCCACCGTAATTAACACTTTGATAATAAGAGGCAAAGGAATCTGTTGAAATGTGCTCAGATCTACTGATACAACCCAGAGCCCAATGAACTCACTGCGTTCTACGCCTGTATTGTTACTGAAACCCAAACATCTTACGAACCAGCGTGCAATGAAAATCGGAATGCGAATCAACGTGGAACAGGCTTCGAATGGCCACGTAAGGACGACTGGTTGCAAGAGCAGGAATAAGCAAGCGCCAACGTAGATATAGGGATGTTTCGTCGCTACTTTCCGATATTAGCGCCGTTCAGTCAAGAGGTAAATCGATTTGAACTTCTCACCTAGCTGGTCATTCAGAATTAGAGCATTCTTGGCAATCGCCAGGACACCATTCCAGTCGGGGATTTGGATGCAAACCGTGGAAACTTTGTGAAAAGCGGCCATCGATGGTGGTGGTTGTAATGCAAACCTGTACAGCCCGTTCAGGCGCCTATCAAACGAGCCACGCCGTACTTTACACTGTACCCGGCACGTGCCAATGCAATGAGTCTGATGGACCTTCGATGGACCTAGTACCTAAACCCTGTCAGAACGTGGACGTCTTGATCATGTACATGGAGCGAGCGATGTCACGTCTTGTACAATGCCCACGGTACCCACATAAACTGCCGACCAGACGCTTCTTTCGTGAAATCCTCGATTTCGTCACGAGAGAGCGGGTACGGCGGCCTATCATTCTGCAAGAATCCTTTGACATCGTATAGTACGCTGCTCGCCGAAGGCCTTCTATTTTTAGGCGATCAATTTGGATTCTAGTTGAGCATACATTCCTCCTCGGGCGTCAAAGCTGCAACAGAAAGACATCCAGTTCTCAAGTGACAGTGGGAAAAATGTATCCAAGAGTAAGTCAGAGCCGCAATTCAAGTAAGCGATGTTGTTGGAATTTGGTTGTTGAGCCGAGATGATGGCAATCCGGCATCATGCCGAACTTGCTGATTAAGGGAGAAGTATTAGGAAACTTGTAGAAGATTCTAGTACATTAGCTGTTGGAATCCTGGGTGTTGCGCAGGGTAGACTCCAGGCTGGTAAAGCCAGATGTAAAGGAATTGTTATTCTATGGCTCCTACAGAGCTCATATTTATACTACTTCGCACTAGAATCTAGAATGTACTATAACTTTCTACGACTCTCTTGCTTACTCATCGACTCTCGGCATGATGCCGGATTGCTCCTTCTAGAACTTTCCAGCAAAATCCCAACATTAGCATTTAGTATATAAGTAGGTACAGTAGTGTACATCTGCATGCATTTGCAGATGTCATGAAAAATGGGGATGAGGAGATCAGTTCGTTCCCAGTTAGTACATGCGCGGTGTCAGGCCAATAGTATTGCGCTTGGCTGAGCTCTGCAAACGCATGCAGATGTACACTACTGTACCTACTTATATACTAAATGCTAATGTACTAGAATCTTCTACGAGTTTCCTAATACTTCTCCCTTAATCAGCAAGTTCGGCATGGTGCCAGGTTGCCATCATCTCGGCTCAACTCTCAAATTCCAACAGCAGAGCTCAGCCAAGCACAATACTATTGGCCTGACACCGCGCATGTACTAACTGGGAACGAACTGATCTACTCATCCCCCGTTTTTCATGACAGATGTCCTCTCGACAGATACGAACTGCGGAAAGGGCCTATAAGCTTCTCTGACCAAGTATTCACAGATCTTCTTCACTTGGTTGAGAAAGGTATTGTTATGGATATCGAGTATCCGCTGATCCGGTGCATGAGTCAACGTAACATACTTGTACTCGGCCTTCTCGGTCCTAGCAGTGACTCGCCCGCATTTTCTCTTACTTTCTCTATTCTTCTTGCCAATGGAACATTTTAGAATAATAATGACTTGACCCCTCCCTTGGTATATAAATATATCCGTATCAATGTATTAGAAAATCGAACAAATCTACTACTTTCAGTACACCTTTACTGCGTGAACCCTCAGCTATGCCTAGCGCTTGCTGAACAACCCGTTGGATACGCTAAGTGCTTTCCACCATCAACCCGAAGGCTACGCTTCGCGCTTGCTTTCAGCTACAGCCCGTAATTGCTTCGCGCTTACTGTCCTCACTTATCTCGCAAACCAGACCTCTCAAGTCACCTCACGAACCCTGGCTGAAATCCATTCTATTCCCTAATGACATACATACGTATGATACATTCTACCTCGCTTCGATCATCACCTCTCGTCTCGCACTCCTATACCCGGATTTCGGCAGATTCTTAACAGGTATTATTTGTGCTTCTAAGTACAGTATGAGATGCATACGTCCCTTCACTATTGTAGTGATAGTTCTACCAATGCCATCAGTTTCCTATGTGCAAATTCCTTAAACTCTACATTGCAACGGTCTTCTGGCGCCAAGGCAAACGACGTTCGTTCTACAGCCAGTACATCCTTCTTCGCCAAGATTGGAAAAACCAACGTCTGAGATTCCAACAGCCGCCCGATATACCTATCAGACCCCGACTCTGACTCAGTATACAGGTCACGACGGCGCTGCAGGCAGCGAATGACGCTCTGATGACCGTTCTCCTCTTTTGTCGTTATGGACAGTCGTTTAAGTCGAGGAACAACGAGAGGGTTGTACCCAGTATCCTCTACACCTTTGGGATACGAGGATAATTGAGGGAAGACCAACGACAAGAGGAGGTCTGGGTCTGGGTTTACGAGATGAAGGGAGGTAAGAACTTTCAGCCTTTGAATGAAACGTAACACGGCGGGGAGTTCGTGGTCCTTAACTAACCCCCTGTCGACCTGTGAAGTAGTCGCAACAATGGACTCCTCCCTAGAAAACCTGACACTTCGGATGGAGAGGCCGAGGAGCTGTTGCAGAGGCAAATACTCTATCAGGTGATTAAACGCGTCTGCCGTCCTTGCATACAAGATATCCTCAGTGTCTACAGGAAGTGCCTCCCTCGGAAGAGTTGGGGTGGTATAATGTAATTCCAGTTTCTTCAATGAAGGAACATCCAAGCCAGCCACAAAAACGGAGACCTCTACTGGGTCAGTGAAACCAAGTTCGAGTGAGCTCAGTTGAGGAAGGTTCAGGTCCATCCGCGCTCCGGTGGAAGGCAAAGCACCGGAAATTGATAGGGAGCACAACGTTGGGCTCCCCAAGAGAATATCCCGTAGCTCTGTATGAGTCGGCCTGTGGTCCCAAGGAATGTAACTGATTGACAAGGAGGAGAGGTTGGTCGCGCAGAATCGTCCCCACTTATAATGAGCGCCATGGAGTTCGACATCGCGGATATTGGGATACAATGAAGACCCGGAACGCCGCAAGGCATCCTTGATATCCGGAAGGCTTGTGCCATCCAGAGAAAATAAGGTCAGGGTATCGCAAGGGAACAGAGCAGTTTTGCGATGGTAGCTCTGTACAATCGACTGCAAGATATGGAAGCGGTATTCCAAGTTGAAACCCTGGAGCATCGGCAGTGGGACGCTCCTAAAATGCTGCAAAATGTACTGCTGGACCGTCCAGTTCGGACATATCATCTGGAGAGTCCTGATTCGGCGTGCATTCTCAGCGAGGGTCAATCCCAGTAGATCGATATGATCAAACGTGAAGGGAAGATGTTCGTCGCCTTCTGGAGGAGCGATGATATCCCCTAGCACATCGAGATTAATCATGATGTCAATAGGGCAGGACCGTGAGCGCTCGAGGTACAATGCCACGACTGGGAAGGCTCTAGCGCAAGATATGGCGTAGCGAGATGAGCTGAATGAAAGTTCGTTGACGTCTATTTGTGTCCAAAATAAAGGTGAAGATATGACAAGGTAACGCCATCGACGGTTGGTCCAGGAGAGCGTCATTGGCGAGGTAGCATCTTGGAACATGGGCGGATTGATGAGGTGTTCGAAAATATATAGAAGAATGTGGTCGCATAGTAGACGATCGATCAGACATTCATCGAGAGGCGGACTCATCTCCTACTTCTTCGCCTAAGAGGTTAATTTTTAGCCTTCGTGGAAGATGAGAGTAAGAATTTGTACCTGGTTATGGAGTGGCTTCGCTCACAGGTTGACCGAGTTATTAATAGAGGCAGCCTGAGACTCGGAGAGACGACGACACCGCCATGGCGTCTATATAAGCCCACCAGAACAAACAACGCTCTGTTGTCTGTATAAGGCTAGTGACTCGCCGCCTACCGATGTCCCCATTGTTCGAAGATTGATGGTGGCAGAGCTCCTTGTGTATTCGTTGAATTACCGGCGGTAGCCTACATGGTCGTTTATTCACTTAGATTCAACCATAGGGATCTGACTATTAAGTCTGTAAATAGATTTGCATTTCGAATTTGAGGTAAACGCGCTCATACTAAGCCAACGATAATGACGAAAGGGCACAAAAGTTATATGAGGGAGCTCACTTCAATGGTGAACGCCTGGATCTTTCTATAGAATACCACCTGCGTGTTCAATAGAATCCCGAAGGTGTAATCTACTTGGCGATTCTAGGTCTCACGGGCATCTAAAGAACGAACAATTTCCTGCCAATACGTTTTTCAGAATAGATGCATCCAGGTAAAACTCGGAAATATACCTCCAGAGCAAAGAGGTGTGAGTCGTACGAATCTGGTGAGAGCTGTCGTATAGCTGAGGCCAAATTGTAGAGGTAGTCCTGTGCGTCAGATTTGTCATTTGCAATGGCTCCAGTCAATACTTGATAGCCTACTTTGTTAGGCCCGGAGGGACCGACAGATTTCCAGATCGTTTCCGCGAGGATCGGCAGGGGTTCGGCACCGACTAAATATGTTTGTAAGAGATGAGGTTCAAGGATAATCGATGACGCTTACTAAACGAAGGGTTATCATTTCGGCCGACGTAGCACTATCATCAGGATATTGCTCATTGTGGTGTCAGAAGGCGAAGAATCGACAACTTACATACGCCTGTTTTTTAGTAGTGTCACGAATGAGCTATAGTGACGCGATGATATAAGAAATGTGCTCACGCCATGTATTATCATCTTGTCGGTTTTACAATCGGAAGAATCAAGATCGTGTATGTCGATGGTTTCCATGGTATATCCATCCTAGAGTGAAAGGTTAATTTTTAGCTACGGGAGAAAAGGGTGTTGGGACTTTTTCTCGGTAGTCTGGGTTCGCCGGTAAGTGCAAGAAAACCGTTGACAATGGGTATCGTACCTAGGTAGTCTCTGACTTCAGACTCGTAAGCTGGGTCAATCGTATATGCAATTCCTGTAGTTCACAATAAGCAAACGCGGGTAAAAGTATAGTCCTGCGAATCGTACCCCAAACAATGTCCTCGTGAGGAAATGGATCCTAAACCACAGAAGGTATGTCAGGAAAATACGGTGAATGGGAGTGGAAACCAACAGAGTCAGAAAACTTGTCCCAATCTTCTATATGTACGAGGGTGACAACGCGTCCTGGATTCTATGATGTTGTGTAAACACTATTCGGCATTGGCAGAAGACAGAATATATCACCTCCGGTGTTCCTCTGTGATCATGCGATTTCTGCGCGAATCTACGAACATATCCTTTCAAGAAGCCAGGCACTTGTACAAGTCAGTACGTGCGGTCTAACTACATGACTAAGGCTTGCCTCTCGCAATGGTATGTGGAGGAGGCTATGCTTTGTTAGTACACAGCTGAAAGCGACAGAGATAAAGGTACTTTAAAGATAAGAGATCCATATCCAAATATGATGAATGAAGGACGTTCGATACTACCTGTGGTGGTGGTCGAATCCATAGATCGATCAAGGGGAAATTGAAATAGACTTTTTACTTTCTGGGCCGGCGGCAATAGCCGATGGCGAGTATTCTCCCGTGCTCCAAATCTGTATCCTCAATAGTAGCTGATCCTTGAAGACCTACAGTAGTCAGGACTCAGAGTCTTCAGTCTGTCTGCTATGTCGATGTGTGGTCCAATTTAATGATTCATTCTTACAAGGTCAGTACACAATTCTTTTTCCTGATTTAACCAAAATTTGTCGGCTAATTAAGAAAGGCTTTTCAACGCCATGTCGTCGTCAAAGTCTGAGTTGCACCAGAAGATACAACTGTAGCATCATGGTTCGGATCAGATTCCCATACCACCTAGAAAGCATGTTAGCATCCAGAACTCCCAGTATCTCAGTACGGTTATAGTTGCGCTCACAGAACCATCCGTTTCTTTTCTTATAAACTTGTACTCGAAAGCTGTACCTACAGGGATATTAACAGTAACCTCCCATACAGGATAATTGCTCGCTGAAAGAGCGATCTGGTTAAGAACATATGAATAAGTAGCGGAACAAGAAAATGAATAGGTAGCGCTTACAGAGGACGCAGGTGCCCAGTTCCCCAGTTGTGATATACTACCCACAACGAAAATATTCTAGACGAATATAAGTAAAAGACACTCCAACGAGGAGAGGCTCACCTCGCCGAATGTCGTAGTAGCGGTTTCGGCAAATGTCACTGCGACAGAACCAGAGTTGCCACCAGATGCAGAGCTTATACCTAGAAAATCTTTCAAGCCAAGTTCGGCACGGGAGAATGTGAGGTACCCGTTGCGCCTGTATGGATAGCTACTGCGCCGTGAGCCGGAACTGTTGCAGTGAACGAACCGCCAGATACGGTGAAACTTGGTGAATGAAGGATATCAGAGGTAATGGATTCGAAGCCTCTGTAGAAAGACGAACATACCCCGAACCGGTGCAAGTGCCATTAGAGCTTGTTCCACTGATAATATCGCAGTAAGGTCCGTCAGCTAATGAGGTCGTAAAGCTTGAAGTCCATACGGAAGCTGCATTATTGATGGCTACGAAACCAGCGGACCCTTAGATAGATATCAGACATCGACCGCAATACGAGGGCAGAATACGAGATTCACCTCGTCCAAAAGCGATTTGCGAGGATTGAGGTGACACCCAGTTAGTTAATGCAGCAGAGCCCACGTTATTCCGGAACCCAACCATGCCGGTGAAGGCTATCCAACGGTGCTGGCAGTACCATCCGTTCACTCCCCCTGTACCTGAGCAAGTTCCCACACCTAGTAAAGGATGGTTAGAATTTCCTGGGGAGATAAACAATGGAACGTACCATTGTTAGGGGCACCATCGTCAGTCGTCGAATATTGGTAGCTAGACAGAATAGTAGGCGTTCCGTATGGGTGAGCAAGCGAGAATATCGTTGCAATCTGAGATGGGAATCAACTACGTGAGCTGAAGCACCCAACGTGAGTACAAACCACGTAGGCGTTGTTAGACGAGTTGACGTTGAGAGAATTGCCGTTCTGAGAAACATCGTCAGGTCTGCCATCATGAACGATATTATGGCATACCCGTTCGGTATCGTGATTCGCTACAAAGACATTCGCCTGTGACCCGGATATCCATCCTATATCGTCATCAGGCATCATGAGGTATGACCTAAACGAGTGTACTAGCCTTGACTGTCCAGATTCTCTAATCCGGAAATGGTGCCACCTCCGAAGGCGTTCTGGAGAGCCGTGGTGTAACGGAATCTACAGAAATTTAAGGTTGACTTTGAAGTATTATTTCTGTCAGCTCATACTCTTGAACATCGCCAATCCCGACATATTCTGACGGCTGAACAGCTTCGCCAGCTCCCCAGATGACTTCCTGAGTAATGTATGGCGAAGATGAGAAGCGGCTCGTGATGTTGGCGATATCGACCGCAGCAATGTCTAGATGAGCTATTTGAGTCGCTGTGCGTAACCAAGTGAAGAAAAAACTCGCGTTTCGCGGCATCTAAACGCAGACCGTCAACTCCGAGAGAAAGGAGGTCGTTCGCATATTCAGCTAGACGCCCGCGAACATATTCCGTTTCCGTCGCAAGGCTGGAAAGCATTAGCTTGCTTGACAAAAACACGAATACGTGAAATGTACTCCGCGAGGCCGTCCAGTTCACAAGTTTGGACTTGTGCTCGACTGGCATAATTTTCGATATCACCGGTACTTGTGAGAGTACAATGATGGAAATCCTACCAGAGAATAGGTACAGAATGAGCGCGATGAAGGAAGGGAACCTACCTGGTATTGATATATGCCAGGATATACCTATTGTTGGAAAGTATTAGAGGCAGAGGCAGAGGTGAAGGTAGAGTCAACGAACATAGTGGGTGTAGGTATCACCTGCAACCCCAGTACCCGAGTCCATGCCGGTCATATGATTGAAGATGGTGTCTACAGGGCAGCCAATGACGATACTCTTGGAGTGATAGAATAGAACGAGCATACCAGCGATTATTCTAACACCGACTGAGTGACACGTCGTTATCATACTGACCAGCATCTCAATAAACAGGTGAAAAGAGTGTTGAAAAAAAACCAAACTTTGCAAATTCTTCCCTGTTGCCGCGCTTTGAGACTAAAGTGTATGTAACCGGCTGGTAATCCGTCCACCACTGGGTGCCGGTAATGTGTTCCGACGGTGGACTGACTGCTCGACTTTAGAACAGAAATCACATGATGGGAGATGCGTGAAGCTTGCCTTGAACAAAACCGTAGCCAGCAGGTCCGATGAAATCAGTACATTCGGAAGCTATACTGTCCCATGTCCATTCGAACATCTGGACGATGACTGTGTGGCTTCCGGAAGGAGCTCGACGCAGAGAGGGTAGGGCGAGAACGCACCGTAAAAGGATGAGAAGGTGCCCTAGTACTATGGGGAGCATAATAGGTAGAAAGTGAGGGTAATGCTATTATGTTCCATTATAGTGGCCTTTAAATACACCTCGTCCGGCTTGTGAAAAATTAGATCATGAGCACAAGTGGGGCTATCCGTGCGGATTACTCACCGATGCAAACTGGAATTAAACGGTGGATGGGGGCTATAACAGCCGTCGAAATCATTTCAAGACCATTATCGACATACCTACTGATAGGTATTGCTCCCTTGGAAAACCCACTCGAGAAAACAGAGCTGAAATGCACGTTAAGGGAACAAGCTCAGAATTTTCCTCCGGATTTTACCTTTCAAAGCACATGGTTATCACGGATGTTAATCATCATATGGTCCTCAGACTAAAGGCACCCAGGTCATTCGGCAGTTAGTATTGCGACCGAACCATCTGGGTGAGGTCATAGCTGGCGATGGTGCGCAAGAACCAGACCGCAGTCTGTCATCGGGTTAGTCAGATATGCGTCCGAAAGATACTACAAGTGGCCAGAAGTCTAAGAAAATGCAAAGACTGATACTGTTCAGGAAAATTAAAATCGAAGCGCGGGAAAAGAAGTACTTTTCAATCATTTTGACATAGATCTCTGGGGGTTTCTTCTTCTGCGGTAAGAGACGTCTAATCTTATCAGTGAGAAGTTGTTAACAGTACCTGGATTACTACTGATCCAGTCCAATTTTGAACCGATCCGACAAGACCACGTGCTGTTGGACTATTCGGACCCCGGGAAGCTCGATATCCTAGTCAACCTATGCGGCCCAGGTATTATTTTCATTCTTGTACCCGAAAGTCCTCCTCCAAGAATTCGGTGCTGGAGCTGAAGTTGATGAGTGATCAACGATGAGTCAATCAGCTTGGCCGGCGCTGAGATCCACTATGATGTCTGTGGTTCTCAATTCGAACGTCGCCATACACCTGCCACCAATCGCCCAAAACCAAACCAGAGAACGTAAATCCGAGTGTGTCAAATCGCCATCTAAAGGGCTGCTGTTTGGCGTCTTTAAATGTGCACAAATTTACTTCACTCAGCACTGTGCAACAACAACACGAAGCCTTCGCTGATTACTTCGCCTTCCTAGCTTCAAGTACATTGAAGAGAGTCAAAAGAGCTGACTTGGAAAATCGGGCCCTGTCACTACGTTTTGATGTTAATGTGTAGGATACTGGTTGATAATTCACACATCACTGGGATCCGATAATGTGTTCAGCTAGCGAGCTAACCGTTTGAAACACAATATATGAGATTTTGATAGCTCGCCTTGAACGAACCTCGCAGCCAGCAAGCCCGATGAAATCAGAGAACTCGGAAGCAATGCTATCCTAGGTCCGTTGGAACATCTGAACAATGACTGCGCAAGTTTCGAAAAGGAAATCTGTTCGGATGATACAGCGAGGTCGCATGATGGGAGGAGTGGGAGGGAGAAGAACATCATGAGAGGTACAGTAGAAGATGAGGATAAAGCCGTTACGATTCGTCCTGTTGGGTTTACATAATAACTGCATAATATCGAGCAATTTGGATTCTTTCCCAGGGTGAACTTCTGTCAAATGGTGAATGTCCGTCCGGGGTTTTAAGTGCAAGATACTGAGGCTTAATGATATCGACCTGAAGGCATAGAAATACACCCTTTTTCTCTTTTTTGCTGGCATTTATCCGTGTATGCGCCTACAAAAGCTTGATATCAAAGAAGCGATGACCGTGTAAGTTGCTACATTGGACAAAGCGCACGTAATTCTGGACAGGATGTTGAAAATCAGGCTCAAGATCCGTAAATGATCATCCCAACATCTGTCGATTGGCCAGTAAATCAAGGAGCCTCCGTGCAGTCTTCCCTTCGTCACCTTCAGCCTCTACGTGAGAAATAAACAGCACAGGCTCCGCTGATCTTTTCTCCGCCTTGAAAAGACCATCTGAAAGGGGCCGAATCGTCGTGCGACTTGTCTCATGAGATATATAAGCATAATGGGCATGCTACCGTAACTTTCTGGTAATGCCTCGGGTCGTTGTAATAATATTTTCCAGGTATGATCGCTATAAAGAACGATGAGACTTGTAAGATCATCCTAGTAACTTTCAGTCAACACATCGACAAAATGGATCTCTCTGGAGGGGCCTGTGCGGTCTGTACTTCTGTTAATTTCTGGTAGTAGATGCTCCATAGATGATTTGGTGCACCGTCAGAATTCCAGATGAGTAGACTGTCAGAATAAGCCGATTACCAGAGCTCCCAGAACATTACTGTTCGGAGGGTATGGTATACTCATGGTAGAAGCGAATTTTTAATGTATTTGTACCCTGAGGTAAATTCGTGCATGTAAAGTAGCCAAAGAGCTGCCTTCTAGACAGCAACCTGAGGGCATGCCCTAATTTAGGGCATTTTCTGGTTTTGTTGGCGTCTGTTCAGAATTCATGGTGCAATAGTGATGGTTGTGCGTCAATGTTCCCTACCCCTAGAACCTTGAGAAACTTCTGAATGACGTCATTGACATCCAATCGGGAAAACCAAATCGGGAGGGTCATCTTATTTCCTCGATCAATTGACAAGCCTATGACGCACGCGTAGATCCCCGCCCTCGTGCACGGACCTCCCGATGATTATAAAAGGGCAGCCATCTTTGTTCCGCCCTCTGTTGCTCCTTTCTTACTCCCAACCATCTCCAGATAACCACGGCGTCCCGCGCACGACCTTCGAATCATATATGCAGTTCTTTTCACCAAAGCAGAGCCATTGGCCCTACCACTAGAATGACGGTAGCAAGACTAGTTCTGCTCTTGATCACATGCACGATCGACTTGTCAACTTCCGAATTCACCAATACCATCCTGTCCCGGTCCCGCTGTTGCTGTTCCCATGTTCCCGTGTGTTGCTGTCTTGTTGTGTTATCGTTCCCATGTATTCTTGTTTCATGGGCCCGAGCTCTGCTGCTGTCGTCACACTGTTTCTCGAAATAGCATGCGGCATTGTCGGCGCTTGCTTGGTGCTTGCGTTTTGTGGTTCCATCGGCCCGAGCTCTGCTACTGCTGCTGGTATACTTTCTTGAAATGGTGTGGTGTCAAGCAGCGCTTTTTCGGTGCTTGCGTTTCCGTCGTTCCCGTTGTTTTTTTGCATACTCGCATGAACGCCATCCGACTACGACACCGCTGCGTCTCAACGTCTCCCCCTCCCTATTATGCCAGCAATCAATCCTTTGGCCTGGATGTTTTCGATGTACATGTCTTACTGTTTCTCAATTATCAAGGACATATTTCTCTTGCAATCTTTCGCCGGTTGGTCACTCGCTTATGCCTTCCTCAATATACCCCACGAAGAGTCTCTGCTCCGCGAGATGCACTCAATAGTGTAATCACAACGGTACGAGTCTTCGTGGACACAGCGCATGGTTCTCCATGTCAGAGCTGTGGGCCCGGCCGTTCCTTATTGGGACCTTGTGCCGGTAACAACACCAACATCAACAACATCGCCCCTTCGTCATGAAGACGGCTCTGGGAACCTCGCCGAATATCCGATGATTCAAAGAACTTCTGCAAGCTGCTGGAATCACGTCAGGTTGGAACTTCCAAATAAGTATCATATATTAATATCATATCCATATGATAACCATATAACCACACTTTTAGTACTCATAGATTATCCAAAAATAATTCTCCGCCGCTTCCACGTCCGCTAGCTGATTCTATAGAAAGAAGCGCGTGGCCCTCCGTCACCAACCCTCTACACTCTGATCTGTACCAAGTCCTAATGTGCTGTTCACTATCTGCTGTCTGGCAAAAAGGTTTAGGATACCAAAATCCCCCACAAACTAAGAACTACCTTCAATTCTCAACAACCTCCATCCGATGAAACGTCTTCACAAATTCAAACTGCGGCCCGGTCTCCGGACTGTGCGGGTAACGCGTGTGTTTCTCGACAGTACGCCACTCCTCTGCAATAATCATCAGAGCCTCTTCCCCATCTCTCGCTACGCCGCTCTGTACCAGCCAACATCCAATAACCATTCCCGTCCGCCCGATACCACCCCGGCAGTGAACTGCACAGATCTTTCCCCGCTCCTCGTTATCCCTCAACACGTCCATCACGCGATGCATGTACCCCACACTGTCGGGAAGAGACCTGTCGCGTATGGGGAACCGATGGTACTCAATAGTCGTAGGGTCAATCCCCAGTAGTGTCGCACGCGTACAGAGAATGTGTGTGTAAGGTTTCAACTCGCCGTACTCGGTGAGGTCGATGAACGTCCGAACGCCCGCCGCAAGCAATGCGTCAAGCTTGGGTTTAAATGGAGTTTGAGGTGCCCATGGGTATTCGCACGCGACAAGAAAAGGTGTAGCCCAGTAGGAATTGGGTATTGGTCGTGGACACACAGCAGTGATTGCCAAAGGTCGGGACTCATCCTCTGAGTGGAAGTCGTGAGTGGAAAGCATGGTTTTACGAGAAAGTGGGGATTAAGTATCAAGGAGCCGGGTGTTAGGAATCTGCCGAAATCAGGATATGAGAGTGAGGGGTGACAAGTGATGATCGAAGCGAGGTAGGATATGTTATAGAGATGTATGTCGTTAGGGAATAGAATAGATTCCGGCAAGGGTTCGTGAGGAGACCTGAGAGGTCCAGTTTGCGAGGTAAAGGGGTCAGTAAGTGCGAAGCAGTTACTGTAGGAAGCAGCCGGTGAGCGCGGAGCTATTATGGGCTGTAGATGAAGACAAGCGCTAGGCGTAGTCTTCGGATTGGTGTCGGAAAGCGCTTGGCGTATCCAACGAGTTGTTCAGCAAGCGCTAGGCGTAACTGATGAGGTTTCTGACAAGCGCTAGGCGTAGTCAGGAAGCGAGGAGATTGGCAAGCGCTAGGCGTAACCGATCAGATGCTTAGTTCACACAATGAAGTGGACTTGAAGATGAGTAGCTTGATTCCTTTTTTACAAGGTTACAGATGGTATTTATATACTAAAAGGCTCGAGTCATGAATATTCTACAATGTTCTATTATATTCTAGTATGAGCAAGAAGAATAGAGAAAGTAAAAGAAAATTATGTGTGAGTCACTGCTAGGACCGAGAAGGCCGAGTGTAGGCATGCGTTGACTCATGCACCGAGTTTACAGATACTCAAGATCCATGACACCGGGTGTACCCAATTCTTATAATACCCCGATCTTAACCATGTGACCGGTCGAGCACAATGATTGCCTCTTACTCGTAGTACCGCCGTAGAGTGTGGCGTAACGGAATGTGCAACTTCCGCGTGGTTGACTGTCAAAATGATAATCGACAGATCGTGGGATATATCATCTTTTGCTTCGTCCGTCAGCTGGTTCAGCGTCGCTCCAGCAATTCGCAGGCATCGACAATTCATTCCTTCAACAGTGTATCATCCCAGCCTATAGCTAGCTGTATCGCTGATCTTGACTCGGAGCACGTTCTGACTGGAAAGCCGGATTGCATACACTAAACTTATCTGCCCAGCCACAAGACATACACGTTTCACCATTTAGCCGCTTGAATACAGCTTGACAGTAATGTGCTTCTGGTACAAGTAGAGAAAGTGGTCTGAACATCGCCGTAAGCAAGGTTTTGCGGACTTGCGACAGGTGCTTATGGTAGTTTAAAACTATCTCGGGGATCTATACGTGCCCTAAACCTCGGTCTGTGTCAAGTCTGGCGCTTCTTTACCCATTCACAAAACCACTGATCGCCTGTATGTAAATGGCTGTAAAACGCGCGGTTTACTCTATCTTTCACATGTTTGATGCCAGTCAAATACAAGAATGTCATGTATTCGGTCTACGAACAACTTCACATCCCAAATTCTTTACAACAATGATAATCTGATTTCAAAACCCGTATGCAGCGATCCGCCTTCGAAAACAAATCAACTACAGCAAGGATAGCAATATGAGCAACATGAAAGGACAAGCGGCATTAAAAGTCGTAAAAGGAACAACCTATACACTTTGTGTTCAAGAAGCAATGCCGTGTGTTGGGCATGTGGTGGAGAAAGCATAGGGCGTAAGGATAGAACAGAGCGTCTCTTCAGAGCCTGATTTGTCGGGCAGGTGTCGGCCGACCTTTCGGACGAGGTCGGCTGAGCTTGAGGGATTCACTCCGCCTACATAGAAAATCAGTCTCTACAACAGAGAAAAGAAGCAAAAGAACAAAACGCACACCACACCCATCTTGGGCGTGTTTTCCTTCAAATCAGTCGGTGTTTTCCCGTTGCTCCTCTTTGCCCATCCAAGTGCAGTACGCCTGGCAGTGGACCCTACCCGAGGACGGGTAGCCGCCGGTCCCCACGCGCCCTCCCGCTTGAGTTCCTCGATCGGAAGACTGAATGGTTTAGGAGTTGGCGAAGCGGTCATGATGTTGGCATGTGGAAAAATATCCCCGAGAGGAGAGCTCGTGGCATTCCGATACACATCGTCTTCTTTCTTCGTGATGAGCTCTGGGGATGCAGTAGCAGCTTTCAATGTTCTCGTCGATGGGTAGGGTGAAGCCCTCGAAGACGTCCGAGAACGGATACGCTTTGGTCGGAGCTCCGAAGGTAACGGCCCGTAGTTTTGAACGGAATGTTCAAGCAACGCTTGCATGCCGGCAGGATGTCTTGGTGGATCAAAGCCTACGAAATGTCAGAAATTATCTACTCGTCACGAGGATATACTTACACTGTAAAGCAAACAATGAAAAAGGCGTATCAATCCATACGCGTTTGCTCTCCGTCACCGCGGATTCCGCTTCCTCACGCAACTCGTAGTACCTCCTTAGAGCAACGATTCCGCGCTCATCATCCCACGTAGCGGTACCAGAATGAATAGATGCAGTGTCTTCATCCACGACAAAGACCGATTCGATAGCAGTAGGACTGCTGCTCTTCCGCGTGCCTGGGGAAGACATCGGAGACGCCTCTTCCTGGATCGTTTCGTAAACCGACCGTGAGGTTTGAGTCTGCGAATGGCGTCGACGGTGACCGTGTCCTCGTGCTCGCGCACGAACCCTATTGCGCTGGGGGCTGGACATGGGATGAGTGGTATCCGTGAGAGCAACATTGATCTCTTCAAGATCGATGCTCGACTGCGATCCTTCCGACATCGACGACCCATCAGAAGACGACAGAGGGGGAGTATCAGCGCCAGATGTTCCTGAATTCGAGGTGCATGTGCTAGAGCGTGAGCGAGATAAAGGTTCGGGTTTGGTGAAGACGGTTGTACCGACTATAAACATGCAAACATCAGACTAGACATCAACGTAAGTCTACGGAAAAACTCACAAGAATAGGATACATCCTCTCCATCAGCAACGAGACAGCTATCCTCCAAACTCCGCCTGTCCAAAAGTCCATGCTGAGCTCGGATCATTCGCTCTCCACCAAACTTTATGGACTCGGCAGTAGAGGCAATCGATGGTCTCACGATGATTCGGGCTTTGACTGCACCCTCTTCCACTTCACCCTTCATTCGGAGCTCCGAATGTTTCCTCTTCTCGACACGTATGCAAGGTGACTTATCAATATCCATGATCGACCCAATGGACTCTCTTCGTTCGTGGCGGCCTCCTCCAAGCATCTAAAGGCATACAGTCGTTAGTAATCTATATCAATCAACTTATGAAATCGAACATACGCTGATCATGGTATCATCCTCTTTGGAACTACGTATACTTCTATCATGCATACTCAGCACCGATAGCGAGCGGAACATCGGAGGCGCAAGGTGTCCCCTTTGACACCCATACTGTTTCCCATGTCCAAATACCGATTCTTCATCCGCACTCGACTCTACACCGGTTTGATCGAACAAGGAGTCCGCTACTCCTGGCTTGAGGCCGTCGACGTCCATAATCGAGTCAAATGAAGGCTTCACACTCTCCGAAGGCGATGCAGAAATCGACATCAGTACACCGGGAGGAGCGTTATCGAACATCTTGTCTCCGATACCTGGCCGCCCTAGATGCATTGCCGCAGAAAATTCGCTCGTGGTAGAATCCTGCGAGCGATGATGTGTCGCCCAAGCAGCCCTTCCAGCGTTTGCGCCGTGCATTGCGTACGAATTTGCAACCGAGCTCATACTGTTGATAGAGTCATTTCTTCTGTGCCCACCACCGAAACCGATGCCAAAGCCGCGATTGTAGCGGCTATTCGGGGGAAATTGCGAAGAAATAGAGAGGTTCGACTCATTTCGACGGTGTCCATGACCAGAAGGCTTGAAGTAGAAACTGGACGCGTCACTGTCAGCTCTCCTCCTCTGCCCACGATGAAGGAACTCGAACGTATCCTCCACATTCATCGACATCGACATAGACAAGCTCTCAGAAGAAGGCCTCTCTTGCAGACTCGGAAGGCCACAATCACCGTAATCGAACGGATCGACGACTCCAGGGTTGACGACACGTCCATAGGATGAGACAGAAGCAAAGCTCATCGTTGATTCCTGCCTATTGTGCTTGCTATACGCTGCGGCAGAAGGAGGATAAAATGTAGGTCTATTGTCCGGGAACTCGAAGCCCCTCCTCACTTCCTCGAAGGATTCAAGGCCGGTGAAACTAGATCCAGAGACTTGTCTTGAGTGCGCTCGAGCATGCCTCTTCGATGACGAGTTCGAGTTCACCCGCAGGCGGGGTACCTCGGAGGCTTTGGCGAGGATGGACTTAAGGACAGAATCATCCTCCGTGACACTTCCCATGGACAGTGAACGAGCATGTGCAGGTGAGGGTATGATATCGGATAGCGTCATTGGCTTCTCCTTATCTTCCGAACTGGGAGGAGAAGATCGCGAACCCCCGAACTTGAACGACTTGTCCAGTTCACCGTCCGACAGACGCGAGGTAGAAGAAGTTCTCAAGAATTTGCCGTATTCAGCTAGACCATATTCATCAGTGGCGAGGCTATCTGTCGCAGAAAGGACAGTAGGCTGCACCATATCGCGAATCTGCGAGGTGGTGTACATGTCAAAAGAAGATCTGCTCTTCGACAATTCGTCCTGCGCGCTAGAATCGTGCAAGAAAGTGAGCTCCTGAATGTTTATGAGACCAGTCGCCGACTCAGTCCAATCTTGAAAACTATCGCCGGGAACTGGTGGCGGTGGCAGAGGTGGGACAGGGGGAACATCAACCTGCAAGAGGCCATCCTTGATAGGACCTGCGAAATCGTAGCGCAAATCAATCTTGGCTGGAGTCCGGAACGCGTTCTCCAGCTGCTCCATGAAGCTATGACGATCGGAATCACCCGACTCATTCAGCTTCCGCAGCTCGCCCGTGAAATCGAACGACTTCTTCGTATCTTCCTCGGAGGGCTCTAGTTCGGCGTGGTGCTCCTGTTCGTCGATCACTTGGGCATGGAAAACTGGAGGAGGGGCCGGAATGTCAACTTCCATCTCTTCATCGACAAGTGACAATCCTTGCAATCGATCATTGATGAACGAGAGTCCTTCGTGATGGTAGTCCATCGTATCATCTGTGCCACTTCCCTTACCGCTTTCGACAGCCTCGTTGTAGTCCATGGTCTCCTGCTGCTCATCGGCTTCCACTATCGATGTTTTCTTCCCATGCAAGATGAATTGGAGTTCATCCGGGATATCCGAGTCGGGATCAGAGACGTCAACATCCTCAGCATACGCGGAGACATCAGAGCCCCCCATAGTTCCCCTCATACCAAGCATCTTGCGTGCACCCGGTGCGAGAGGTCGTCGGGAGGTCGTATCGTCGTGCTCGGTACTGGTGCAAGACGCTCTCTTATCAGCGCCCAACGACGCCCTTTTGCGCATGAAAATGGGATGATTCTCCAGCTCGTTGAACTCCTGCGAGGACGTCGAATTCCTAAAGCTAGTAATAGAGGACCTGAACGTTGACGGAGGATGTCGCGCTGCCTTCTTGATGCTCGCTGTGGGACTTTTCGCAATGACCTTCGAAACTCTCAGCTTCGCAGGTCTGAGCGGTCTCAGGACAGGTGAAGGATCTGGGAGAGGCCCAGGCGTCAATGTCCGTTTGTGTGTCCGTATGAAGGCCGTCGGTGGCGGAGGCGACGAGGGCCGCTTGGCCGGAGGAAGGCTGTCAAACACTGGCAAAGGAGCAATCTGCATTCCAAGCTCCAGTTCACTGGCACGCTTCTTCACATATCCTTGCTCGCACTTCTGCTCAGATAGACCATCCGGAGGGGAAGCACGCACGGTAGCTTGCGCATACGAACGTAATGAAGTGACTGAAGGCTTTGCTGGACGCAGCATCTTTGCCCTCATCTTCGTAGGACTCGCCTCTGGCTCCCGCGTGTTCCGTTTGGCAATAGGCGAAGGATCAGGTGTCCCGCCGGGTGTAGCCTCCAAATCCAGCGTATTGATCAGCATTGCGAGGTCGTTCGTCACTGCGTCCAGGACTGATAAAGCACCTGTGAAATAATGTTTGCAACAGCCAACAAAATGAGAAAACAGACATACCACTCTCAGGATCCTCGTAGATTCCCCGGGGTCTGACTCTGCCCAGAAGCTGTTCAGATGTAGGTCTTTGGCGGGCTCGACGAACAGGCGTAGCTACCAACACCTTGTCCGCACCAGGATCCTCGTGTCCATCACAAGTAGCAGTTTCCACTGTGACAATAGGGCACTCCTTGCCACTCACAGGACCGGGCGAACCTCCCTCTACATGCCTCGCCTCTTCGCCCTCTCCACCCGTACCAATCTCCGGGAATATGTCGCTCAATGGGATCCTTTTCCTCCCCTCTGTACTCCTCCTGCTCTCCCGACTATCCCTTCTCTTCTGCTCCTCCCTGATACCTTTCTTGATCCCCCGTTCCCTATCCCTCAGATCCCTGACCGTTTCCAAGCCCGCTTCATCCCACTTCACTGATGCACCAGAACTTGACGAAACCCGAGAAGTACCAGAATTTGTCGACATCGGACGAAGTGAAGACGCCGTCGACATCGCCGAGCTCGGCCTGCCCATGACCACCGCAGACTCAACTGAAAGTCGGTTGTTATCGACTACCGGAGGAGGAGCCTGAGACGTCGTAGAAGAAGCGGTCGACCCATCTCGTGCAGCGGGTAGTCTCATCGCCATAGACGAGGGGAGCCCGAGCCCAAGGATACTTCGTTTCTTATTGTACCCAAGAGTCCGGGTAACTTCAGGGCTGGCCGTCAACGCGCCTGCCTCAAAGCTACTAGTTGAGACGCGTTGGCGGTCGTTCGTCTTCTTTTTCTTCTTCTCCGTATCCTTCTGCCCGGTCTTCGCCTTCTTGGGCACGTCCTTGTACTTCTTAGATACATCGTCCTCATTACCTGGATTCCTCAGCTGAGCCCAGCTCCCGATGCGAGCTAGGGAACGCATGGCCCGCAGCGCGATAGAACCCTGGCGTGAATTTTGATTCTGATCTTTGGAGAGAGTGGGTAGTGCAAGAAGTCCGCCAAGTGTCGGTGTTCGCGAACGTGGCGGAGGTTGGGGAGCTATTGGAGAAGAGAAATTGTTGTCCTGGTGAGGACTGCATGTGTTCAGGGCAGAGAGTAGCGTCCCGGAGTCAAGCGAGTTGGAACGCGTTCTGGACTCTTGGGGAGGAGCTTTGAAAGGTTCGGGCGCTGAAAATGACGCCATGAGAATATTAAAGCAAAATCATGAGCTAAACTTACTCTTCGACCTAGGTATGATATTAGGTCGTTGAGAATCCGCCCTCTTTTCCTTTGCTTTGTCCTTCTCCTTCGAATCCTTCCGTCCTCTCCCTATTGCCCACCACTTTTCCTTGCTCCCTTCTTCTTTCTCCTTCTCCTTCTCCTTGGCCCTCGCCTTGGCACTGGCAGGGGGAACATTTGTAACCTCTGCCATTGGCCCACCTCCCCACCTCATCCCATCCAACGCTGCCCGCGATTTCTTCTTCTTCACCAAAACAATCTCTTCGATATCCGGATCTTCGGTAGGATCCACGTAAATTTCGAAGCCTCTACTAGCCGATGCAGTGTCACCGCCAACACGCCGAACAACGTCAGAAAAGTCCCGGGTCGTCTCCCGTTCCTTGACACCTCCTCCAACACCCAGCATGCTGAGTTTGGATTTCTTGGAAACGAGTCGTTTCCTGGCAGTCGCCTCTTTATGACGTGAAGCGAGCGCGGAGGGACCAGTCCATGTGGTGATGGGCACTGATGCCCAAGATGATTGGAGAGAGTGGTTGACAGACGTACTTGGCTCAGATGACAAGCCTGTCGCAGAAGGAGTAGCAGAGATAAGCCGAATGCTGGGGACATCGGAGATTGGCAGTGGGGGTGTTGCTACCGCTGTTGACTGTTGAAGCAATGGATAGCGTAGCGTCGTCATGATAGTTATACAGAATTGAAAATCGTAAAAAAACGAGAAGGATTTCGTTAAAAAGATCAAGCAGAAAAACAAATGTCGTGAGTCGAAATATCAATCGTTAAATCGGTCGTGTTATTGTATCGGTTACAGATGAGCAGTAAAGTGGCCGTTAGTTCGACGAACGCGTTAATTGTTGGTGAGTTTTGCAATATTGAGCTAGTCTAAAGGGTTATGTAAGCTGCCAGCGATACACGATACCCTCGAAGCACTTACTTATTCGTCACGCACCTTGGCTATACGTATCGTAGGGAGGATGCCGCCGTTGGAAATCTGAACTGGACGTCAGAACGATGATGGCGAGCATGAAGAGCGCAAATGTACCAATTATTGACTATTCCCGGACCCCAGACGCCCCAACGTTGAGCGCCAGTCCTTCGTGTCGCGAATCAATGGCGAAAATGTCCGACCTTCCTTACCTTTAGATCTCTATTGACGTGGTCAGCACATACGAGCGACGGCGCCGGCAACTGCAAGAAAACGCGCCTGTTCTCAAATTTCCTCCACTCTTGATGCCCCGATAATCGGCCGTCAGTCCTTGAGAGTGATGGTCGAGCGGGAACGGGATCAAGGGGATGTTGAACTTCGGTCACGTGAGGGTGACTGTAACGTTATATTTTAGATAATTATTTTCATAATTCAAATTCCACGTCAAGCTTAAATGAATTCCGAATTCGACATTGATCTTCGCTTTAACCCTAAAGCGCACGAGCCCGGTACTGAAATGGGTCCAAAGTCACCAGCAACACCACAACGACCCCAGATGGTACACTCTACTAGAGAAGATGAAAAGTGCACAGCTTCCTCTAATGTAACATTCACGATTTGAGGCGCGCGGTGTTTATATTCGATGACGTTCATCAAGGAACAGGAACACTGACACATACAGTTAAATGACTTCTAGAATAAGATTATTCTGGCATCTTTTGCGGGCAACGAAGCGAAAAAAAATTGTTTGAACTTACCACTACTGGTCACAGTACGATACTAGCAGCTGTGAAAGTTTTCTCTGGTATTACTTTGTTCAAAGTGGCACCACCCTTTGTTACTGTTGTATGACTATGTACAGCTCTGCTGTTATGGATATGAGGTCTTCGCTGGTTCGTACATGAGTCGACACATACCTACTCTCGGTCTCAACCTCAGCCTACCCGTACTTTCTCTATCCTTCCTGTTGCTGCCAGAATATAATAGAACATTGCCGATGATAATGACTGCTTACCCGGTCAACGAGCGCGACGAAGCTCAAGTCATTTTCTGGACCTGAACCATGAGCAGCTAACCTAGCAATCTTAGTATTACTTGCGAGGAAATCGTTGGCGGAAAGTTCGGCCTCGTCAAAGAGGAAAGGGGACGGATACACAAGGGGGGCCGACACGGGTAGGATCTAGTGGTACCATCTCTTTCTTTCAATCCTCTTAGCCTGATACCATCCCGATGTGAAGCGTTCACTGCCCATGTCCTAAGGCTCATCTGGGCTAAGAGTTTTCGATGCTACGAATTAGTGCACACAAGCCACACCCGAGACGTGAGGTACTGTAAAGCCAGGATTTCACGCGCTCTGATTTCAACATTAATGGTTAATAGGTAGTTAATACATACCGTCGACATACTCTTCCTTCCTGTTCCATTGTGCAAATATTCAAACCTTTGGACTCCTCAAATTGATTTCCTCCTTCCAGCAATATCACAGACGCCCATTGTAATATACAGAACATAGACTAATCACTAAAATAAAGGGACAGAACAGTATGAAATGGAGAAATCGAAGTGAAAACAATCAGAAAAGATAAGTAATTAATCAGAAACAACAATGGTGTTGACGAAAAGCTCAGCATTAGCCTTTTGAATAGTCAAACTTTCCTGCTCTCCGACAACCTCGTCCCCGAACAGATCAACATGAACCTTCCTGAATGACAAGACGTCCAAACTCAAAGCTCGCGCGCCTACTAATTCGGAGAGCTTGGGAAAATCGACTCCTCGGCAGCATATTTCTGTAAGCGCAGGACAGGGTGTCAATGCACCAGGTTTCAGCGCTTCCAACAACACCGCATCCACATCGGACAGAGACATTCTTCCCACAGCCGTAAACCTGCAAAGAAATCTTCGCAATGCATCTCCGTCGTAGCAATGAATTCCATGTAGTTCCAGCGTCAAGAGCCTGCTACATGGAATAGCATCATGATCTCCCGTAAACCAATCCAGAAGAGCCTTGACATCCGGCAGACTCTCGGCGTCGTAGAAGCTCAAGCTCCTTGACACATCCTCCAGGGCCAGTTCCACTAGGCCCGGTAGTACCATATGCTCCAGCAACCGGATCGCATACTCCGCATCGACGAAACCGAAGGAGAACCGAATCAGGTTAGGCAAGCGAATGAGTGTCGCAGCAGAATCCGGCATCGGAGGATCGTCGAACCTAGGTCCCCACCCCACAATGGAGAGACATTTCAGATCTGGACATCCTTCCAAAATAGCCTTGAATTCCTGGAAGGTGGGCATGACGTCGCTCGCATGGTACTTGAGCTCCAAATCCAACAAATTCCTCAGCCCCGATCCAACCCAGTCGACGTGCACCCCCACAAGTCCTACTTCCTTCAACATTCCCATTTCCTGGCCCCCAAAAAGCCGCAGAGGCTCCCTCAACCTTGCCGGCTCGAACGTCTCCCCCTTTCCCACAAAGTACGCGTTGCACCGCGACAATTTCACCGATCTCAGATTCGGTGTTTCCGCGTGCTGAGTCTCTTTCAAAAATGTCCACATCGGCGCCCATGTATCCGTGAGGAGGTTCACGGACTTCCATCGGTTCGCGTGCGGCAGGAGAAAGTGTAACACCGCCTCCATATCCTCCGACCCAAACCCATGTGAATGCTCATCCCAGTCCCAAGTAGGGTCACGAAAGTCCAGGTACAGATCAACCGGATAGACCTTGGAGCGGCGGAGACACGTCAGAGCGCATGAAAGCTGCTCGACGGAGGTGGGGAATGTGATAGTAATATCTGTCCATAAACTGCCCGTAGAAAGCGCGACATTTCGCCAACGCGAGCAGACGTGCGAGAGGTGTATTGCATTGGTTTGGTGGGAAGCATAGAGGAAGATATATGATAGTAATTCGTTGGGTACGCGCTGAGCAAAGCACGAAGCCGTTTTGAGGGCCATGATCCTCGTCAAAGGATGAGAGGAAATCTGACTTGAGATGGAATTATCGACTTGGGGTTGCCTTTCTGAGCGAACAATGGGCGCACTGGTAGCCATTGTCTGGCGTGCCTTACTGGGGGTAAGTCTAATACACAAGGCAAGAACGAGCAGCGGCTTACAGGAATATGAGAGACTCGGAGAGAAGAAGCGCTGTGACGAGTCAGATATCACAGCTGTAACAGTGCTGGAATTTATACGTCTTCGGTACGAGCCGTTACCTTCTAAAATCCCCACGGTTCGTGGTATTAGGTGCGCACATATACAAGAAACCCGTCCGTTAAGGCGATAGTGTTCCAGCAAGAACAATATGATGCCGCGAGGCGATCTCATGGTAAGCTAAGCGAAATGGTGTATGCACCTGTATGCTGCTGTAGGTCCTTCCACACACTCGGCAACACGATCCCCCTGCCTCGAGGTGATGGCTGCCTCAAAAACATATTGCGTTTCGCATTTATCGCCTACAATCACCTCACTAGGGCAGGCATACCAGATTGTCACGGACTCCAGGGCAGCGGATCTAGCAGGAAACAGCAATAAGCGCCAAGTATAAATCGCCGTCCCGACGAAGAGAGCAAGCTCAATATATAAATTGCATTGTCTTGGTAACGTTTGAGCATTCGGTGATTGAGAGAAAGGGCTGCCAAGCACTGAAGGAGCATAAGCGAGGGTATGACCAGGATCCAGAAACAAGCACGAGCCTCGTTTCATTCCTAGTTAGGGACATGTAACCAACAGGGTCAGAATGGAACTCCTTCTGGCGGGAGAACCTCGGTCATATGCAATTGAATACCCTGAGCCCTGAGTAGTCTCGGTGGTGTACTATGTAGAATGACAGAAGTTGTGCCTGAGTACGCCCAACACGACTTCACCTTGCACATACTTGCTTCGCTGATTGAGAATATCAGAGGAAGAAGGGGTGAAGAAATTTAGCAACCACATCGATCCGAGCTGTAAGAAGGGTAAGTAACATACTTAGGCGCTGGTCTACAAACCACTCATGTCAGTCCCATTGGATTGCTCCCGCATATCGCTGTATAAAGACACCAGATAAAACCTTCAGTACACAAAACGCGCCGTACACCTAACCAAAATGGATAATCACGATCTGCACTTGACTTACCTCAAAAAGCGAGAATATACAGATCGCTCAGCAGAACCCCTTGTACTACTTCAGGTCCACCGTGTACGATTGTCCCTATAAACCGAGCCGAGTCCAATATAATGCAGCCCCTCCTTGGTTGGGGATAAGGATGTTACTCTGCATCGCATCGGAACTAGGGAGAGCAAAAGGAATAGTGAAACAAAAATAACGTACTCTCTAACATTTCCGTGCGCCATCTGGTTTCATCGGATATAGATATCGTTGTGCCACCAGTACTGAATCGAACTGGAGGGGAAAAGGGAGGAAGGAGGCACAATTCCGGCAATTGGCTTTCCGATTTTATTAAAATGATGGGAGCTGAAGTGCAAGTTATCACATTGGAGGGAATAAGCGTGTTTGAGTAGGTACAGTGCCTCGGTCCCGTTACGAAAGGTCAGATGAAGGCTTACCCCCAGACGGATAATGAGGCACGGTCGCCGTACATAGACTGCTATACTTGGACGATGGTGATAAATCGTGCGACCGCAAACGGCGCCGTGCTGCTGCTACTTCCAAGAATCGTACCAATCTCATAGAAAGGCGAGAACCAAGGTTGAAACATAGCACATTGAACAAGGAACTAGGGCAACGGAAATTATCCAGCCTGCCCTGGTACACAATTACTCGGTGGATCGGACCAAGAAATAATTAGCGCCGACAAGCTTCAATCCATATTTCTTTCCGAACTCGATTGCATTCCAGCTACGTCTCTGTTCCAATTCCGCCCCATATTCAACTGCACCCTGAGGGATAGAAAAGCCAGCTGGCTCTTCAAACAGGAGGAATGCTATGGAGGGTGATTAGCATCTCGTCAGTGCTCGCAATCGAACACGAACTGTATCTGTGAAGACCGGAGCCTGGAGGAGGTCCAGGAGGTCGATAAGGCGTCGTTGATAATTTCGTCTTGATTCCAGTGAGATTCGTTGTCTCAGAAGCGCTCTCAACAGGTGACTTGATACCGGTAATCTACGGAGCACGTTAGATCCCAGAGTAGACAAGGCTTGAAGAAACATACCACCCAATGCCTAAAATGCCTGAATTTTGGTTCCGCCCGCGATGGCGCATCTGGATCCGCCATGACGAGCGTGTAGGTAGGCTCTCCTTCCATGCCAATGTTATTCTGCATCGGAGTGAAGTTTATCTCAGGTTCATCGAAAGCTTCTTCACGAGTGAGCTCGCAGCTCAGCAGGCCCTCCTTGCCGGTAGGATAGATGACCGTGAATAGAACTGAGGGGGTGAAGGATTCGGGGATAACATCCGGTATGATCTGCTCTCGTTCGAGGGCTGTGATTACAGCTGACAAGGGATCGGTGGACATATCGAGTGCTAGGAAAGTAGTACGTTCGGCGAGTACTGACCGTGCTGGTTGTTTGAGGGAGACCTCGTCTGTCTTATCCAAAGTCGTCAGTCGCCGAGCGGGCCTTCGGCCCGAGAAGGATATTTTTGTTTTCGTGCCTGTAATCAGAAGCCTATAAAGCAAGCACAAGTCAGATAGAAGCTGTGGAGGTTGGTAAATGAGAGGTAAAGTCTAAGCGAAGCTGTGGTTCTTGAATGTCACTTCGACAACGTTACCTTTTTGATGGCTCCAAAACTCAAGAGGGGCGAGGTGAGGGCTCTCAATATTCCCTTGAAGCCGTGTATACGTTTACTTCTAACGCCTGCGTAGTATTTGAAGAAGGTGACATTGGTGGCACCGATGAGGCAAACCTATAACAAACAACGTCAAGTCTCAAGCTGTCGACGTAAAAAGTCAAAAGTAAAAGGAATCTTAAAGAAGTCGTAACCCTGTGATCAGCACGTGATCATGTCGCGTCGGCTCTGAGGGTGAGCCGCGCAGAGTCAGAGTCAATGACTCATCCTTCATCGATTCGACATCTTACGTGGATATCCGATACACAGCGCACAAGAAAAACGCGGCTCTTGGCAAGAGATTCACCGAGGCTATCGAATTAAAAAAGGAACTCGTTTCCCATGGGCCATACCTTTGACCGTATCTCTCCTGAACAGTAACAACCTCCGCATTTTCTTGGCTTTCCGGTCGCTTGTGGTAACTCCTGGGCGACCAGATGGATGACATAAATGTCCGATTATTGCCCATTGTCACCATTTGTGACCTCAACAGGATGGTCCGATGGCAATGCTGACCGCCAAATGACCTGGGTACCTTTAAACTGAAGACCATATGATGATTAACATCCGTGGCAGCCATGTGCTTTGAAAGGTGAGGTCCGGAAGAAAATATTCGAGTCTGTACCATTTATCGCGTATTTTAACTATCTGTCCTCGAATAGTTCTCTAAGAGAGCAACATATATCGGTATATCGACGTGGTATGTTGACGACAACCTTTAAAACGCCTTCGACAGCTTGTATAACAGCTACTCACCGTCTCATTGCTGTTTTTCCACCTTTGGCAATCCACATGGATAACTCCACTTGTGCTCATGATCTGATTTTTTCACAAGCGAGACGATGTTTATATAAAAGCCATTATAATGGACCATAGTAGCGTCGTCCTCACTTTCTGTCTGCTATGCTCCTTATACTAGGGTTATTTACTATCCTTTTACCATGCGTTCTCGCCCTACCATATCTGCCTCGAGCTGCTTCCGGAAACAACACAGTCATCATCCAGATTTTCGAATGGACATGGGACAGCGTAGCCTCAGAATGTACTAACTTCATCGGACCCGCTGGATATGGATTTGTTCAAGGTACATTTCCCAAATTTTTCCCGTACTATGATTTCGCTCTGATGTTGAGCAGTTAGCCCGCCGGCGGAACACATTACCGGGCCCCAGTGGTGGACAGATTACCAGCCGGTCTCCTACACCTTGACTTCAAAACGTGGTAACAGGAACCAATTTGCAAAGTAAGGCTTTTCTAGATCTCTTTACTTTTGTCAATTGAGTAACTCGCCAGTATGATACAAGCGTGTCATACCGCGGGTGTTAAGGTTATTGTTGGTACGCTTGACACGTTTGGTCGTTCCCTCGGTGTCATCGCTGAGCGCTGCATAGACACCCTCCTTAACCATATGGCCGCCTCGAATTCTGGTGTTGGTGTCGCGGGGGACAGTTACACACACTATGTTCGTCGGCTTGACTCCCGATTCACCTCACCTCTCACCCTTCCTACCGATAGGTATACCCTAGCATCTATCAAAATCAGGTATGATCTCAGCCTTATATCCCATTTACATTACTCATGATTCCAGGACTTCCACCATTGCGGTCTCACGAGTAACAACAACATCCAAGACTACAGTAATCGCGCGCAGGTCCAAACTTGTGAATTGGTTGGCCTTGCAGAGTATGCTCCACCCTTCTGCACCTCCCAAACCCTGCATCCTGAATTTCCTGTAGTCTAGCGACCGAAACCGAATATGTTCGAGGACGTCTAGCCGCATATGTGAATGATCTTCTTTCTTTAGGAGTTGACGGTCTTCGTTTGGATGCAGCCAAACGTAAGTCCCTCCCCTCTCGCGCTCATGAAGGTTGACCTGATAAATGACTAGATATTGCTACAAACGATATTGCCAACATCAAGAGCCGTTTCTCATCGTCACCGTATATCACCCAAGAAGTGATCTGGGGAGCTGGCGAACCAATCCAGCCTTCGGAATACGTTCAAAACGGCGATGTGCAAGAGTAAGAGCTCTCTGCTAAGTCTTCAAAGCCAGCCTTATATTTCCTCAATAGATTCCGTTATACCACGGCTCTCAAGAACGCCTTCGCGGGCGGTAGCATCTCTGGGTTGCAGAACCTCGATAATCAAGGCTAGTGTTCTTATCAAAATCACGCATCATGCTCCCTAACGACGACACAGGATGGGTATCTGGATCACAGGCTAATGTCTTCGTAGCGAATCATGATACCGAAAGGGTACGCGAGGCCCGTAGGCCACACTGTGAATGGGTGATGGGATCTGACGATATTTCTCAGAACGGTAACTCTCTCAACGTCAATTCGGCGAATAACGCCTACGTGGTATGTTTTTAATGTGCTCAAGCTGTTAGGCCCTGGCGCAGGCGGCTGATTCTCGGCCCAGCTTGCGACAATATTCTCACTCGCACATCCCTATGGAACACCTTCTATTCTTTCCAGCTACCAATTTTCTTCAACGGACGATGGCGCTCCCAATAATGGTACGTTATATTTGTTGTCTCCTCTGGAAATCTTATCTATCCTTTGCCAGGTGCGGGTACTTGCTCAGGCACCGGAGGAGCGAACGGATGGTACTGCCAGCATCGTTGGGTCGCATTCACAGGCATGGTCGGTTTCCGAAATAGCGTGGGCTCTGCTCCATTGACTAACTGGGTGTCTCCTCAATCCTCGCAAATCGCTTTTGGACGAGGTGCTCCTCTATCCTCAGAGTGCGATCGCTCTACTGATCTCCGTGTAGGATCTGCCGGATTTGTCGCTATCAATAACGCAGGATCCGACTGGACTGCAAGCTTTACTACTTCATTATCAGATGGTTCTTACTGTGACGTCATCAGCGGCAAAAGCTCAACTAGTGGCACTTGCACTGGCTCTGGGTAGGGCCCCCCCTCCAACGACGGCCCTCATGCATTGACCTTTTTATTTCCAAGGTTCACTGTATCTCGTGGATCATTCACCGCAACAGTTCCGGCTCACAGCGCCATAGCTATCCATACGGACGCAAAGGGTAACGCAAGTTCCACCAGCTGAAGCTTGGCTAAAATTAGCCTACAGGTACAGGTTCGGAACCAAGTGGTGGCGGATCGGGTTCTGTTGCAGTATCTTTTGCCGAAACTGCTACTACAACCCTCGGCGAAGTGAGTATTTACTGGTGAAGAGTGCATTTCCTCACACGCGTCTAGAATATCTTCGTGGTGGGCAGTATATCCCAGCTAGGGAACTGGGCACCTGCATCCTCTGTAAGCATTATCGGTTTGTTCTCTTATTACTACAGCTATTCACATATATGTTCTTTGCAAGATCGCTCTTTCGTCGAGCGATTATCCTACATGGAAGGCTACCGTTAGCATTCCTTCGGGTACAACCTTCCAGTACAAGTTTATAAGGAAAGAAACGGATGGATCGGTGGGTAATGCGACCGGTTTGGGAGTCTTGGATACTCAAAATCTTTCTAGGTGGTATGGGAATCTGATCCAAACCGGCAGGCTACAGTCATATCGTCGGGTACCACTCAGACTTTAACGTCGTCCTGGCGATGAAACTTTCCGTTTTAGCTGCTAAACAAGATGTGTGTACTAATATCGTAATATAAGAGCCCTTTGTCTGGTTCAGAACCTGGAGATGATGGTTTTTTTGCGCTGTGTCCATTTACTATGATGTGCGTCAGTTCGGGATAAATTTTGGGACCGAGGAAATCCGACTCGTCCTTCCGGGTCCTTCTTGGGTACGGCGTCTAACGAGGATTGAGAGTTCTGGGGCTCGATAGCAGACAATCGAGGTGCCTCCTTTGAAATCTGATGTGCTAGCTGTACTATGCCCTCATAGAATGTAGGGCCACTGATGCCACGATTATCCGGTTCAGTACTGTGCGTTAATGCTGTGCGCTCGTCAGTTGAGTTCCGGTTATCAGCATAGAAACCCCCAGAAGATGTCAACAATGTGTCAAACTACGACAATGAAAGGGTACTTTAAATCGGCTAAGGGTCAACTTTATCAGGCGTTCGAACAGAACGCCGTCTTGTCGCGTCATTAAATTTTAAACGGGGGGAACAGACCGATTGTTCCGGAAAACAATTATACAAATGGATGAACTTAAAGTATGAAATGATAAACTTGAGTAAGACTGGTTCCAGAATGTCACACATAGCACCCCAGCACTCAAAAGAAGATGCGGTTTGGAAACAAAGATGATGGCGATATTATTCAATGAAATATATACTGCAATAACAGAACATAGCTAGAAATACAAAGAATGTCGGTAGTAGTCAAATTGGGGAAGGAGAGTGAGGGAGAGAAGAGAGAAACATGAAGCAAAAACAGGCAGACAGACACTAGACTTAATCCTCTACCATAGCGTCGTCGCGGTCATCGTCGTCATCGTCTTCTTCCATATATACATCGTCATCCTCATCAATCACAAAGGGGGTATACTCGGGCTGAAACTCGACGCCCATAGACACCGCATACGGCTGAGGGTTGTTTTTCCACCCCGCCAGACGCACATTGTCCTGTGTATGCGGGAACAACAATTCCAACCTCTCAAGGCCAGGGCCAGAGTACGTGCCCCCGGATAACAACGTTAGCACCTGAATGCGACGGTGCCAAAACTTTGCAATGTACAGACACTCTTTAGGGATCGACGTCTCGAATCTGAGCTTCCGGAGGGACGGAAGGAAGAGCATCGAAGACGGCGGTGAATAGCCCATGCACTGGAGGAATAACGGATCTGGCCGGACGAGCGTGAGCGTCTGCAGAGCGTTCAGCTGGGAGATGAACCGCATAACGATGGGATAATGCGCTTGAGTGACAGTGCCATCACGTACGGCGGTCCAAGCAAGGGTGGAATACAAATCCTCCCTGGGAAAAGAGATGGCGTCAATGTGCAGCGCTGTCAGTTGGTGCAGGGGCAGGTTGTCAGTCATGGCTTGGAAAATCTCAACCATCTCGTATTGGTGTCGCTGGTCCTCATTGAGGCAATCCTCCAGATGCCAGAGCGACAAGTTGGTGAGGGCAGGGAATTCTGCGATTCGGAGGAGGGTGGAAATTTCCTCGATGTAGGCAAATCCGACTTTAAGGGTGTGAACGGCGGGAAGGGATAATCTCTTGCTCGAACCGTTCACCTTATCGTGGAGGATACCGTTTAGCTCAAGAACCTGCAAGGTGTGCTGGCTGTTGCTTAAAATGACTTGCAGAAGCTTATCGGTAGCACGATACTGCATCGGGATGTTCTGGAGCACGAGTTCGACAAGGTTGCTAGCGGAGAAAGACCATTCGTGGGGCGTCCCGCTAAGGCGGAGGCGCTTCAGGCTCGGGAAAAAATACTGACCAATCTCGGCGAGTTGATCCACAGTGAGACCATCACCATTGTTCGTGAGAATATTCTCACTCGCTTCTAAATCATGTTTACATAGGGGGGGATAGTCGCTGAACAAACAGACATCGCTGAGATTACCGTATTCCACGTTCCAGCTCTCGACGAGAGGGAAACGAAAGCCCACCCATTCATTGACAATCAGAGTGTATATCTCCCATGATCGAGTGCGGACGGTGAAACTCTTAAGACGGTGCGCATGGCGGGCAAGGATGCTGCCGAGGAGAGTGGCATGGGAGCGTGTGAAACCGTCCGTGCAGGGTTTGGTGTAATCGTATGAATCCGGATCTTTGGCGTGACGATGGATTATGGCGTACTCTATAGAGAGGTTCAAAGGAAGCTCTCCAGAGTTACAGAGATAGACGGAGAGTGAGGGAAAAACATCTTGGGGATCCACGCCTGCAACCATGCGCCCGACCGCAGATTTGTTATTAAACTCGATGGTGGTCCAGAGAGGTGCCTCGAGGCTAACGACCGCACGACAGCCACTGGATACATGACTGAGAGCCAATGGAACATTGTAGTCAGGCTCATCAAAGGTGGCCATGTGGAAGATTTTGAGGATGAGTTCGAGGGGGAGCGTATCCAATGAGCTTCGAGTGGCTTGAATAGCGGCGGACATGACTACTAAATACGTTATCGGAGCTGCAAAGTACGGCGAAGGAGAACATACCGAAAGATGGATCCTAGTAGAGAGGGGAAAAAAGGTGTTGGATTACAAGTGAGAGTGAGATTGAGGTATCGTCTCCGGGACGAAGGGATCTGGTACGGTGACATTGGCGGTGAAAACCATTGGCATATAAACCACCTCCAGCTGTGACAAAGCCGCCGCTTTGGGGCCAAATAAGTAAAAGACATGGAAAAAGACAATTGATGCGCAAGGTGATCGGACAATTATCATTTCGTATTGTCATTCCCTTTCTGGTATAGACATCGGACATCACAATGCTATGTCGATATGTGTCCAATTGAAAGACCATGCTTCGATTTCCCAGACACACGGTTGGGTGGTGCTTGTAGTGAACAATGCTTGCCAATCAACGTAAAAATGAATGTAACATTCAGCTCAACGAACTAGTAAACCTCAATCGTCATCGCAAACGACGCTCCAGTTCTCATATTCCACTCTCCCTTCTTGAATCTCCAACAGCCTCTTCTTCATTGCATCTGCAATGGGTGATGGCCCTAGCAACACCAAATCTCCCTCTCCACTTTCTAGTCCAATCCTCCCGACCGATGCCAGCAGAACCGCCGTACCCACCAAAAACACTTCCAACAATCTCCCCTGGATACTCAATGCCTTCAACTCTGTTACCGTCACCTTCCTTTCCACCACAGACGTTCCCCCTTTCTGCAAAAGCTCTAACACTGACATCCTCGTCACTCCAGGGAGAATAGTTCCGTCGAGCTCCGGAGTAATGACATCAACTCCATTCCCGCCCTCCCTTTTGATAACAACAAACACATTCATCATACCAGCTTCCGTAACGACGTCACCTAAGACCCACAAGATCTGGTCGTACCCTTTCTTCGCTGCGATACGCTGAGGAAGTAATCCAGGCGCATAGTTGAGTCCTAGCTTGTGTCCTCCAGTCCCGCCGGGCCACGCACGCACACTGTTGCTCACAGCGAGGAGAGATATAGGCTTTGCAGGAGTCTGCTTAAAGTAGGGTCCCGCAGGAGTGACGATAACGTACAGCAGGGCGTAGTCAGAAGCTGCCACGCCTAGGGCTGCGCGGGTACCGATGATAGTGGGTCGGACGTAGAGGCTATATCCTTCAAGGGCAGGAATCCAGCGTTTCTCGACCGAGACGAGGCGTTTGACGAGAGTCAAGACGGCGTCCTGGCTGAATGGCTACACTCGAGTCTATTGACATAGTTGATGATATAGACGACATGAAATGCGTACGGGAAGTGCGCAGCGCTCTGCAGACCGTGCTAGGCGCGCCATGTTCTTTTCAGGTCTGAAGAGGCGCGCTTTTCCATCTGGACCTATGTACGCCTATCACACATGTGCAAGGTAAGCTCAATGAACAGCGAGGAGTGCTTAAAGTTCCACCTTCATGCCTTCGAAGACGCTGGTGCAGTACTGGAAGCAAGAGCTCATTGGGTCCAACGACAGTGGCGCATAAGGCTTGATTTCGGGCGCAGACCATCCCGTGGAGGGGTCGAAACTCACAACGAGCATATGATCTGTAGCCACCTAACAACACTGAGGTGAGAAGCGGGATCAAAGCGAGATTGAACACGTTGCCTACAGATCCGAACACAAGCGATTCCGGTGCAGGTACAGGCTTGAGAGAATTAGCGAGTGTGATAGTGAGCTTGGACGCCTAGCGAAAGTTAGAACAATCTAACACCAATTTGACGCTGGCGTACATCAAGGTCTGGGACACTGGAGATGCCTTCCAGGGTCCCATTTCCTACAGATTTCCAGGTGGCCATAATATCTTGCAGTTGGGAGGGAGGTGATGGTAGGCTTTATACCCGGCAGTCGAGTCATTCATTGTTCGAGTCATCTATCAAAAGAAATTGATGGCTGTCGGATTTATCGGGCAACAAAAGGACGATGTTCGGCCATACATAATTCGAAACTTTGGATTAGAAGACAGTACCGTTGTAATCTGTCATTCAGGATGCTTGGCCCGGTCGAGAACTATTACAGACTTGCTTACCATCTGCAGCTGTATACCGTCTGTGAGGGTTGCCTACTTGAGTATATTTGATAGCTAGAGCATTACCGTTCGATATACACATTAGAAGCAGAGCACCACTCACTAGATAGGACGAACTATGATGCCTTATGATCAATATTGCTCAGGGAGGCTTCCGTGATAAGACCAGTAGATACACATACCGCCGATAATGCACCTTGCACCAAGTGGCCGCAGAATTGAGAGGCGCCTTATAGTCTGAGGGTGCCAGCTGCAAGAAGTGCGTTGTGTGCTGCTGTGTTGGTGTCACCACGAGAAGGAACTGTTTCCATCCACCGATGCAAGGCAATTTTTTCCGTTGACACAAATGGAAGTCTCTTCAAAGCCAGACATTTAGATAGAGAATGGAGCAACGCTAGAAGGATCACTGACCAGGAAAATGGAAAGAAAAATCGTTTCCCGATAGCATTCCTTAAATACACTGGCCTCGATAGATACGCTTGTCGCTTCGAAAGTTCCTAGATTGGCTCGTGGCTTCATTGTAAACTGTTCAGATGCTATGCCCTAGCATTCGCGTGCACTGGTAGATGCATGGGCTCAATGAAAGGGAGCCACTGATTTTCGTCTAAGGGATGGTCGGTGTTCGTGAATTTACACTGAGCATAGATACTAAACAATCAAATCTGATACACATTGCATAAGCCGATGGCCCTTATGACAGAACAGATGGGCATGACCACTACCTTCAGAGACTCTAGAATCCTTCCTTCAAATACGTATATATTCATCGATATACTCCTGCAGTTCCTACAGATGTAACAAGTATGTATCACTGTAGAAATCGATGGACAGATGTTTACTCACCACCCAATAATGCATGTAGGGTGACTATGAAAACGTCCTCTAGCCAACATTTTGAAAATGAACGCTACGCTAGCGCTTGAAGTTCCTTTCGCCTGGGGACCTGTTCACTACATATGACGGATAATTATCAGACATTTAGTGGGTACAAAGGTAGACAAGAAGAGAGGGGAACAGGAGTAAATGCGAGAAAAGAAAACGTCGCCAAGTTAAGACCGCGTCTATACATGGCTGGTGTATCTGGAAGCTGATGGAGTGAGATCTGAGAGGGATAACCAAGATACGAAGTATCTTGGGGGTTTGGGAGGTGAGTATACCACTTGTGAAGATACGACTTCCGAAAGAGAGGAATATCGGGAATGTCACCGACTAAAGAAGCGGGAGACCCAGACGTTCTGTAAGTTCTCGACTGGCCGACGATGCGACAGACAAATGAACCCGAACAGCTATCAAATATCAAGGGTGCAGGTGGGTGGGTCGCGAAATACGAGGCCTGCGAGATGAGAATGCAGCGAACCTATTCAATGCCACAAAGCACGGCGAGCGACTGTGTACAACTAAGGCAAAACAGAGCGTGCCACTACCCTCGGCTTGTGCCTTGGCCCGACACAAGATGGTAGTCATCGGAAACTTGCGATATTGCCGCGTATTTGGCTCGGAGGCCGCTGACTTAACCACGGCCCGCCGCCGCCAGTATCATCATCATCATTACACGGCACGGTACCGCTTGGGCACGCCGGACATAAGCATGGTTCCAAGGCGGCTCAACTTGGTACGAACACTCAGGATGGAGAAGCCGAGTCTGGAAAATCTCGAAGAGTCTGCCCACAATCACACTCAAAATGACTAATGCTCAAGTATAGACGAATGGCACTGTTTATTCTTTTGTAATTTTCTACCTGTTTTCAGGTTAGCTTTCTTCGTCCGGTAACCTCTATCCTACGGATTCTGCTTGCACAAGTGATGCCCTGCCGCATGCAGATCTGACATTCAACCGCTAAAACTCAACTTGAAAGATCTGTCTCCAGGGCTGTCAGAGATTGCAATTCTCAGTTGTCTGACCTTGTATGCCTTGCCTGTGATTTTTAGAACCATATCTTGACTACGGGGGGAAATCTCTGTCTCCTTCGTGCTAAAGTTCTTGTTTCGTCTTCTTGCAAGGTATTCAACGGGGTTCAAGCGCGGATATCTACCAGTTTACTAAGCGGACTTTTGTTTGACAGACCCACGAAGCAGTTGTGCGTTTGCAAGGATCCGGCTGTACCCCTGGTAAATTAGAAACGGCGATCCGGCATATCCCATCATGAGTGTGCTCTCTGTTTTATATACTCTCTGGGTAGTGGTTTACTTGCAACTCCATGATCAGATATCGCCACTCTGTTTATTCGTAGGGGTGCAAAGATCACAATTGTCGTAATAACATTGCGTCCAAGCCTGTCGCCCAAGTGCATCCTGAAACCTTACAGTCTTAAAGGTACCATTAAACCAAATTATCTTTATCGCTGACATCAGATCCCGTACAGGTATCCAGGAGTGGAGGCGGCTCGGGCCTTCTGCATTTCCGCAGCATCCTTCTTCCACCCGTTTACTCGCTTCCGTTTCTGAAATGGAGGACCTCATCATCGGGTCGTGACGTCGACGATCGTCTTGGCTTCATGTTTGCCTCATTTTGTGGTAAATGCCGGCGATAAACTCGTATCGTGCGGATGCAATCATTTTTTTTTGTAGGCCCGGATGCCGGCTTTGTATATCACCGCTCGCTCGGATCTTGCGCGTGAGTGTAAGGTCTTATTGTCACAGAGCACTGCTCGATTACGAAGGTGTGGGACCACGAGTCATATTTCTGCTAACCGACTGCAAGTTCATCATCAGGTACCATCAGATCGTCGGAATCGTCGCGATCACAGCAAGTTACTCCGACTCCCGCTTCCTACATATCCTCGAATTTCTCTGCGTACAGAAGTGGAGCAGATATCGTATCGATCCTGCAATTTCATCGTGGATGATACATCGGATAACTGCTCCACCGACACTGACATGATACTCTTACTAAATCTGTTACTCACCACTGCAGGATAAGCGCGGCGCTACGGTACCACGCGACCATCAACAAAATTGAAGAACAGCAAGACTGTGGATTCACCCTTTACACGAACGACGCACGGATGCCGCGAGGCTGAAAGAAAGACGCCCTGGCTGTGCTGAGATACATATAATACGGGCGTCACTTTCTTGTTATTCACTCCTCTTCTCATTGTGACCTCTCCAGCTAGCGATGGTATCAGGCAAACGTGTTCATTGGGAGGATTCAATTGAGGCCAACCGTTCCGCTGCGGATGAGCCGAAGAAGGCATCTGTGTTTCTGTCCAAACGACATATAACGTTTCCATCCTCCACAGATACTACACCTCTTCGACGGGTTCTAGTAACCTCTATGTCCTCGTTCAATCACCCGTCGCCAGCTTCGTCTCAGCAACCTATTTTCTCTCAACTACCCGAAGCCAATTCTACCATCACGGCGGCCACATCTGTTCGACACGTTCGAGCTCCTTCTATACCTGGCGTATCTGATCACGTACCGCTAACTCCATCGCAACAGGGCCTCTCCTCATATAATAGGACGCCCCCCTCCTCTGCCAATTTACTGTCGTCTCACCGTCGGTTACAAACTGCTCACCAAACTCGTCACTCTCCGTCTCATGCTCTGGCATACCGCATCACCGCATCACCACAGTCACAGATCTCACCCGCAGCGCTCCACCCATTCGCATATCATCTCCGCCAGCCACCGCCTCAGAAGTCTCCGTTAGCGCCTACGAAGACATCAATAACACATGCATTCCTTCCCTTCCAGCGCCAATCAACCCCACAGCAATCATTTCTTCCTTTACCTAACCATTCACTAGCGCCACCATCGCCACAAGTACTTACCCCTTCGTGGAAGACTAATTTATTGAACAACCGGTCACCAAATACCTTCAAGCAGACACCACTATCCTCGCAGAAACTCTTAATCCATAGGTATCTCCGTCTGGGAACTTGCGAGCCTATCGACTTCTTTGCGCCCCAACGTGTCCGTGCCCACGCGTCTGTTGCATCAGAGCCCGCATCCCGGCCTCCCCTCCCCCGCCTATTCATCCTCGTCAACACCGGATCGGACCGGTTCAATATCGAGGTAGTGCAGCACCAGGGACTGGGCTTCGTCACGGTAGATAATGTGCTGGAACGAGTGCAAACTGTGCTGAGGGAGCGGCTCGATCCGCAGACGCTTGGAGGGTCTTTTGCAGAGAAGTGGAGTGGCGAGTATATGGAAAGAAGGGGTAGTTTTACGACGCTCTGCGTGGGATTGACTGTGAGGAAAGACGCAGAGCAGGTGAAGTGGAAGATGCATTTGAAGAAGGTAGATACAGCTACGAGATGACGCTGGAACGAACGATACCAGGACTTGATGTGGCGGGAAGAGCTCATGTTCAGGGGATTCTACTATATAATATAGCGCTGTCTCTTCACTTCTTTACATTCCTAGCCCGATCTTTTTTCTGTACTTATCACCTCGACGCAGTGTAACAAGTAGTCAGATTTTCCATGTCCATAATTACATCATGCACAAATCCTTTCAATTTCATTACCTTGTCTACAGTATCGCCAAAGCATTCGGTGGGCTTGCAATGCCGCCCGGGACGTTCAGATTCTGTATCGTAAAAAAGAAACTAAATCTTCCCAGCCGGTGACATGTGTCCGCCAGCTCCTTGAGGTCCAAAAGTTCCACTGAAATTTGATCAGAAGGAAACGTAACTGCCTAGATCAACCTCACATACCAATACTCTGCCCCCACCCCCCAATAAACACTTGGTGCAAGTTCCTCCCTGATGTCCCATTAATCGTGGCAGTCAATGCCCCAGGCTCAAACGCGATATTATCAGAGCCGACGATACTCAGCTTCTTATCCCACATCCATTCAAGTGTCGCGTCGCTCGCTTCAACACCAACAAAGTCGAAGTGGTCTCTAAACGGCAATACCTCTTGGTCATGCTCGGAGAGCTCTTTATACTGCTCCGGCATCGCAGTCCGAACGATTAAAAAATCGCCCGGTTTAGTGAAGTCCGGAGGTAGACCCTCCCAGGCTGCGACTGCGTCGAGCTCGGCGACAGTGATACCTTGCTCCTAGAATGTCTTTGTAAACAAGGGAATCGAAATTATGATCGGAGGAAGAGCCTTACGGAAAACGCGCTGAATGTGATATTTTGGGAGTCCATCCATCCAGCCCAATCAAGGAGGACAGCACGTCCAGCGATCCCCTTTTGCGCAGAATCTATTCAATCATTAACCCGAGAGAAACGGCGAAGCTAATAATGGATATACTTTGCATCCCAAGTGTAGTCACCCTGGCAGGTGACATGATGTCTGTGAATGATATAAGGTCGTTGTAAAACCTGTAGGTGAAACGATTACAACACGATTAGAAGGAAGTATGATGAGAAAACGCACTGGTATGTAGAAACGTCCCCATTGGTGGAATATGGATAATGTCTCAGTCCATCAAACTGAGTCGAGACTTGCGTGTTAAGCGTCAGTACGTCGTCTTGGTATCCAGAAAAGGGCATAATAACTAGGCCAAGGATAAGAGTTGTTCCTGAGTCGACAGCTTGGTGAAAATGACCGTACCGTGAGTCAGTCCCTGACGATTCTTCGGGAGCGGAGGGTTTGGTAGGTCAAGTCCTAGGTTTAAGCTGATCGCAATACCCTCTCGAATCTCCGATTTGGCAGCTTGAATCGTCGCTGGGGTGATATGATTGAGAGCACCAAGCTCGTCTTCGGGGCCCTAGGGACAGGTTGAGGAACGGCGCGGCTTTGAGAGCGGACTGACGCACCCAAATACCCCACGCAGCCTTTGTCGGAAAAGATGGATGCAGAGGTAAGTCCTGGTATGTGGGCCAGTTTGCATACAGGTCCGATGAATTGTATTCTCTCGCGACGAGGTACCGTGCGCTTGGGATTGGAGTAGCAATGTTCCCAGGAAGGAGAAATATTGCCGTGAAGAGGGTGCAGAGGAGAACCATGGCAGTGATTAACAGCTACGGAGTGAAGTCATGGTAGGCTTTTATAACACACTGGGATAAGGATCGACACCAAGATAAATCAATTCATCCGGAGGCTGTTGTGCTGTCAGCACGCTCACGCGTCTGGAGGGGGCGATTATGATGTCTTCCCATCCGGGCTTCATACTGGCAGACAAGGGAACGCCAAGAAAGGTGGTTAAGCGGTGATTCTGACGACAGTTTCCCACACATTTTGTAGTGCCGTTCGCCCGTTCTTACTCTCTTTTTGATCTTGAGCTGCTTTTATCGGTTTACGAAGTAACAAGACAACTCGGGAACGTCTTCTCATTATTTAGACCTACTCTGGAAAATGAACATCTACGCATTTCAATGTCCACATGGTTTCTCGACGTTTTGTTGTTGGACGTGATCGCCATATGTCACGATGATACAGCTGTGAAATTGATGTTAGAAATCATTAAGACGAATTCTAGACAACTGATGCTTACCGCGTTATTTATGAGCACCTGCCCGAGGGAGTCCAGGTCCATCTGAAGCTCCAAGAAGATTAGCAACGACGGCCGCACTCTCCTGACTGCGCTTGAGCCTCTCGTAGAGCACCTGCACAGATTTCGACACGTCCACCATCATCTCCTGCTCAGTGGGTACAACTTGTGGTGCACCCGACTGCGGTGGAAACGGCAAAAGAGGGAGCGCTCCAACGCCCGTATGCCGCATCACATCCGAAAGCATCTCGAGTGTCCGTTTCAATGCAGAAATATTCGCTATTGAAAATGAAGCTTAGTGTAACATCTTAACAACGAAGACATAAGACGTACACTCCGTTTGTGCAGGGCTACTCCCTGGATGATAGGCGTTTTGGCTGGAATGGTGGTGAAAAATGGGTGATAGTGACAGATGACAGACGAGCTTACATGCCGGCCAATGCATTGGTTGCTTCATTCTGTAAATTTACAACAAGCCTTCGTACAACATTTATGTTCTGCTTGAAAAGTTCTGGGGAATGGGGGTCGACTTGCTGGATTGCCTCTGGTGGGGGGAGAAATGATGGCTGCTGGTAGGGATTTAAACTTGAAGAATAGTTCGCAGGCAAAACAGGTCCGTATACAGCTGCTGCATTTATTGGGTCTGCAACAGGTATCGTTGAAGTGAATCTATCCACCATTTGTTCAAGTTGAATAAATTAAAGGTGGTCGAGTGTTAGCCTCAGAAATAAATAAAGACAAATCCTTCTCGTGTCCTTCGGTCGGCCCGAACCCTCCGGACAGCACATTGTTTGTAACATTCATCTGATGAATTCTCGCTCTTACTCAGGATGCTGCTCTGCTAGCCACAATGTAAGTGATAAATACACCTTATTTTCTTGAGCTTTCTCTGACTTTTTTCTCTGCAAAGTGATCAGTAAAATTTTCAAATTCTCCTTGATTCAAGCTTCTCCTCAGCTTCCCAGATCAACAGACTAGTCTCGTAAACCTGGCTCAATGATCTGTATGAAGATAAGTCGTTCAATGGACGTAGCAACAGATCACGGGTTTGAATGCAAAGACTTTCCTCAAATGTATGCATTGTACATAATTTTTGCTATTTTCCTCAGTAATTTTGATTAGTTTGCATGCTAGTACTCTCGGAACCTCTGAGAGCATGTCCTCAGTAATCCCCCCTACCTCGTACCTCCCTCCAATAAAGAAAATTCCATATCACCCTCCCGAAGATCTCCTGCACTTTCTTGTATACCTTCGCTCTCTTTATAACCCTCCAGTTCGAGGATCAAAGCGTCGTCGTCGCTCAGACCACAAAGAAACAGCCTTTGCACTCGAAGATTGGCGCTCCGATTCATTCGAGCGTTCATACGCTATGAGGTGGCTCACAGCCCTTGTCTCGCATGCTGCACTCTGGGAAGAAGAGATACAGCATCATGCCCTGATCACAGAAGCAGCTGCGCTCCTTGCAATTTGTTCCGGGTCAGCAGGCGCAGGTGTCATCTATCGCGACTTTGTCTTCTCCCCGGGTGCCGTCCAGGTTCGTCTGACAGACGTGCCTCTGGAGAACCAGGATTTTGGTAGCGTGGGGGCACAGACGTGGGGTGGAGCCTGTGTGCTTGCTGAGGCTATCGTGGAAGACCCCACTGCTTTTGGATTGAAAGCAGGAATACGTGTTTTGGAACTAGGCGCCGGGACGGGCCTGGTTAGTATTACTGTTGGTAAGCTCCTCCAAGGAAGCGTTACGATTGTCGCCACGGATTTCCACCCATCGGTTTTGGACAACCTCAAAGCTAATATCGGGAATAATTTCGTTCATCCTGCAACGGTCGCTATTAGTTCCACCTTTTTGGACTGGGCGGACAGCGACAATCATGATGGTTCACTGGATAAACCATTTGATGTTGTACTGGGAGCGGATATCGTTTACGACGCTCAGCACGCTGTATGGATCAAAATGGGCCTCCGAAAGTTTCTTCGCAAGGGAGCAGTATTCCATCTTGTCATTCCCCTCCGACCAAACTTTGCTACAGAATCAAATACTGTAGAATCAGTGTTCCGGAATGACGATCTGGTCGTACTTTCGAAAGAAACCATAGTTTGCGATGCAGAGAATGGAATCTCAGACGAGATCGTGGAGTATGCATATTATAAAATAGGTTGGGCTTCATAAATATATAGCACATATTATACTACAATTTCTAGATCGCAACTACAAAAATTCCCAGGAAAATGTTACAGAAATTAGAAAGAAATTAGCACAACTGAAGAAGCAAAGCCCGCTCTTCACGTGAGGCATACAGAAGGATGAATGGGAATCCATCCTCTTTTCTCTTGGTGACAGCGTCACGTACTTGTTGAGCATATGTGTAGTTGTTGAACCCAGGTGAAATCAATTTCCATGCCTCGTCATTGGTAATCCACGTATTATTCCTGGTGAGGGCAACGAGCGTAGTGGGAGGGATGTCCACTACGATCATGGGCATGTTACTCATAAAGGCTCGGTGGATCTTCGTTCCAAGCTCATGAGCTAGACAAGATGGGACCATTAGACAAGAATATCGAAGAAAGGTGGCGGTCACACCTTTATCCTGAACGATGAGCTTGTTTCGTCTTAGTCCTTTCTTCACGGTCTCGGCTGGTAATACAGCTTGAAGGTCCAATGTCGTGGTCTCTTTATTGGCCAAAAGGTTCTTTCCTTCGAAGAATGTGGTCGCCCCACTCGTTGCCGAATCTGCACGCTTCTGCGCAGCAATAGCTTCTTGCAGATGCGCGACTAGCTCCTGGCGAGGTATCAAAGCTGCCAAGGTTGTTAGACACAAACGAGGACAAGCGATTGAAAACCTACTGTCTTCATCATTATAGTTGCCAAAGATTGCGGTGACCTTGACACCCGTGGTCTGGTCTCTCTTCGGTCTTGGGTTAACAGTGAATCTGGAAATTGATGGTAAGATTAATACGTTAAACCCCAAAGCGACTAGCGACTTACAAAATACCCTCCCGTTTGCAAATATCTGTGACGCTAGTCTCGACATTCGTGATAGCAGATTCATACATAATATCCGCGCTAATATTATGTCTCCACAGATATGATGCAAGCTCCAGTCGGTCCTGAAGATACCCAGGATGATAGGAGATCACATATACGTCACAACGTCGTGGACTCCAGTACCCAAAAGACTTTGCCTCTTTGAGCAGAGACTTAACGGAAGAACTCTGGAACGATGCAACGGCTGCAGTGATCTTGTCAATAGCAATCTGTAGTCCAATGGCATGTATTGACTCTGCGGTCGGTTTGGGAGGGGAGAATTTTGTAATCAAGTTGTCATATCTACACGTATGTCAGAATGGAAAGAAATTAGAATGGGAAACTATTTACCTTCCACCCGCTGCGAGAAGCTCAATACGCTTACTTCGTCTGACAACCTCCACGAGGATGCCGTGCTTGAAGTCCTTGAGATGGTTTCCCACCATCAACGGATAGAACTTGATCGGCCTCGAAACACCAGCGAGGGAAGCAGTCTTTACAACCGTCTTGATTTCTTCGATTGCTGGCCGTATCATTTCTAGAAGGGGCGATGAAAGCTTGTCTAGCCTCATGAGCAGTGGTTCCAAGTCCTCGTCTGTTGCTGCTCGTTAGAGAGTATGACAAAAGTATATCTTGAAGCGACTCACAAGTATCGCTGAGAACTTCTAGCTCATCAGCGGTGCTTCTCAGGAGTCCCATCTTCAAGAACAAAGCCCTCTTCTGAGATGTAGATGACTTTGGTTGATTGACGATTTCCACAATTGTGCTTTTATGTGCAGCAGGTAAACGGCTGAAGACCACATCGACAACTGAAATCACAATTAGCGAGTACCATACCTCCAGGTTGCAGGAGAACGCACTGTTCGAATGAGAAACATGAATCTCATACATCTGGGAGAGACTAGGGAAAGTGTCGAGGCAATTGTCCGCAACAGCAAGGATTTCAGCCCCTGCAGCCACAGGTCCTGACATCAGGTCAGGCGTAATGATGTCGAATACAGCTGCTTTATGAGGCCTTGGATGCCCGGCTACTGCTCTACAAGAAAACGTGAGCATTGATATTGATGGTTGGAACGAAAAAGGCGTACTGGGGGCGATACACATCAGCGATATGGAAGCGTTTGATCCTGGTGATACCTCCACGAGCCGCAAGTCTCGCAAACGTAACAAGAAGACTAGACGGTAGCTTCACAATATCTCCATGTCGGTCAATGAAGACTGCGTGGTCCTTATCGTCCTCCGTCGATGTAATGGGCATCAACAACGGAGGCTCCATATCAACGGCTCCGCGTAGCCTGAATATTGCTGTGAGGTGATCTTGAACCATCCCGTTCAGTGAAGCGTGTTCTGGTAGTTCAGCTTCATGGTCGTATAGAAAACTTCGGACCGGTCGAGGAGGCTGCTTAAACAAGGAAGCTAGGACGGCTTGATGATGCGGAGAATCCGGCTTTGCTGCACGATCAAATTGCAATCATTAAGAGGAATGGCAATGGAAGAACGAAAGACACTTACTCATCATCTTCAGCGCGCCCTTGAAGTATTCATCTTCGAGCCTTGAGGGAAGTAACGGACTTTGCGATAATTCCAATGCCGTAGGTCGATCATCAGGTTCATGCTGTAACAACCAGGTTATAACTATAGGTGTGTTCAGCGCATACTCAGCCTAGATGGAGGGGACATGACATGCTTTCACGCTGAGGCGACCTCAAAGAATCCCATGAATCTGGAAAGACGATTTCGGGGCGCCTCAATGCCTCGATAACACTGATCCGTTCGGAGCCTGTCGTGAAGGAATAGTTCATCTCGAAGAATACAATCTGAGGACACGATTATGAATGTTTAGGACTAGGCAGAGAAACAAGGAAGGGCTTACCCCCAGACTATACATATCAGCTTTGGTATGATTAGTCGGTCTCCTGCGACGCGACTGGACTTCTGGGGCAATATACAAGCGCGTGCCGACCTCTATCAAAGGCAGCGCATTGTCAGTGTACTGTGAACGTTGAGCTTAATAACAAGACCTACCCAGGGTCATGTCGGTTTCTTGTGCGACGACACGTGGTGAAACATCCGATGGGTCCACTGCCGCGAGACTAGACGTAGCTAAACCGAAGTCGCCAACTACAAAACAACGTCAGCTTTTTCTATCATGCCAATGAAAATCACGCTTACCCTTGCAGTCACCTTTCGCGTCTGCAAATACCGTATGAAAACATGAACTCAAATGTGAGAACGGTAGGCACGTACCGATGAAGATGTTGGTCAGTTTGATGTCGCGATGGATCTAGGAGAACATAGGTATGAGCATACTCCACAAGAATGTTCCACGAGTGGACTGACGATGCCAAGAGTTGACATATGTACCAGTGCATCTACAATTTGCTGGAACAGCCGCCACGCCTCAGACTCTGATATACCTTCATCGACTCTCTACAGAGATATCGATATGAGCTAATGTAAATTTTCCATAGAAGCAACCGCACCTCTTTCAAAGTCTGCCTCTCCACAAATTCCATCTGGATATACAACGTTCTCTGCACAGTCAACGGGGGCGTCAACGACTCCAACCCTTTGCCATCCTCATCACCCGCCTTCCTGAACAACCCCTCAATCGGACTGTCATTATCGCTATCCGTATCCTCCTGTGACTCCGACGAGCCCGTGAAATGTATACTAGGGAAACTCCCCCTCGATGTCCCACCCAAATCGTCAAGGTCGTCCATATTGAAGATAATCGGCCCACTAGGCTCACGCGATTGGATCCTCGAGGGGACGGAAGTCATCCCGTTTTCAGTGCCATTAGACCGAGAATAGGACTCGGACTCAGACTCAGAGTCGTCAGAGGCCGCTGTTGACGTGGGTTCAGCAGTTTCGACCCAGGTAGTGTAGTACCGCACAATGAAGCGATGGTTTAGTCGGCTGAGGGCATTGACCTCCCGGAAAATCTTGGTATCACTTTGCAAGGTTCGTAAACGAACTTTCTTAACTGTGGTTGGTAACGTGTCAGAGAGAACGAAGGTCGTGAAGCTGAATTGGAAACGAACCTGCATAGACACGGTTATCGATCCTATTGCGGGCTTTGACGACAGAGCCGAAGGCCCCTTTGCCCTACATACAGGTGGTTGGTCAAATCGTTTCTTAGCCGAAGTTGTGAATACTAGCCAAAAGTTCCAATTCTTCCCAATCTTCTTTCCAACGGCTAGCCTGGCGAAACGTCGGTCCTCTGAAGTAATCGAATTCGGGCGACCCCGAAACAGATGCATGCATGGGCGTTTTGGGCTCTGAGTGCTTGTTAGCCGAGAAAGCGCAGCGCTCAGTAATACTTACCGGACATGGATATTGAAAGACTCCGGTGCGTTCGGTGCAACGATGATTCCGCAAGATCAGCCAAGAGGGTCAAACAAGTGATGTGACTCTTCTTAGGAGGGATAAGCATGTTCATCGCATGCCGCTGCAATGATGGCGGTATGGTCGCTTTTAGACAAGGTAAGTACAGAGTCTGACATAATAAATTGGTATTCTCACAAGACTGAAGGGCGGTATGGACATCAGCAAATCGTTCGGTCACATCGAGACCAAGGAGCATCTGAAGGAGGACAACACCAACAGCATGTATATCCCGTTGACGGGTATACAACAATAGAGATTCATTCTTGGCGTCCTTCGATAACCTTGAAGAGTTCACATAAGATCTGCACGGACGTCAAAAGGACGGGCACTTACCAAGCCTCTGGCATGATACGTTCTTCCGGAGGATTCACGTAGCCGAAGGCATTCGATCGGTGCAAGTCCAGTAATCGCGTGTAGTATCCAACTTTGCTGATCTTGATGAGCTTCGATCGAGAAGGACAGCTTCCAGAGACAAGACCGATAGACGTCGCACTAACACCTGCATCACGACCCAGACTTTAGCATAAATCATTGCAGGCAAACGACTAACCTCGATGCACCAGATCACAGACGTGGATAGCATTGAGTCCAGAGAGGATCTGGGCAACGTAGTCCTGCAATATGATTATGAGAACAAAAAGTACGCGGCAGACAGAGTCAAAAGATGCATACCGAAACTCGGTCTTCCCGAAGCGAGTCACAGTCCTCTAGTACATCTTTCAGAGAAAGGGCTGGACTCTGTTCCAGCAAGATAACCAGTTGCGGGGCCCCGCTCGAATGTGGGGCATTCAATTTGACAGCCAATACCCTGACGACATTGGGATGGCGGACAGACTTTAACCTAGTAATTTCTTCCTCGACTTGTTTGACCTTCTTCCTGCCTGTAGATAATGTAGGGAGAGAGGAAAGATGGTTTGAGACGATAGCCTACCTTGGCTTGTCGTATAATAGTGGGAGTCGAAAGTAACAACATGGAGTTCAAGTGGGAGGGTAGCGTTGACATCATCGCATACAGGATCCGCTCCGTATATGGTGCCCAGATAAGCTGTTGACAGGAGTTAGCTGGGTGCAGCGACAGTGAACAAATGGATACCGTTTTGTGGATGGAAGAACTTGACGGTATCGAAATGAATACCATTCATTTCAATGTCCTCGTCGAACGTTTCGGTGGGGGTATCACTGGAATACGGGACTTCGGTGGCCTCAGAATTGGCACGCTGACGAGTTCGATGCTGCTCTCTAGCTAGCTGTTGCTGCTTTTGAACATCCGCATCAAATTCTTGCGCGAACTTGTCCATTCGTTGCTTCCTTTCCTCCGCCTCGCGTTCAGCCTGTTCTTGTCTGGCCTGAGGATAAGCATCAGCGGGTGGCTCTAGGGAAAGTAATAGGCTACGCAACCCGTTCTTCTTCCGCCGCTCTTTGCCTCATCTGTACTGCCAACGACCCGATAACTTCTGCAGGCGCTGCAACGTTCTCGTTCAGCCATTCTTGGCAGAATGTGACAATCTATAGAGCAAATTAGTGACTATTGAAGGAAGCATAAGCTCCCATATTTACCTGAAATACCATTTCAGTCCGTGGAGATGCTCGGACCTCATTCTGGAGAGCATGGGTCAATTTCGTTACTTGATCATGGTCCAAGCCGCGTGGTTTCTGTACGGTAAAGTTGGGATATGTGAGAGTAGGATATGTTTTAGGAAATCTGAAGAAACACGTTCATTAGCTGAGTTATGACATGGCGTTCTTCACATACTTGACATTCAAATCGAAACCAATGTTCGCGCGCTCCGGATGGCGTACTCGGATAGAAATTTCCGGTAAACTGGCTGCGCCCTATGACATGTTAGTATTGATAATGTGAGCCAGAAATCAAATTTCTCACTTTCCAGGCTTTCGATGGCGGTATTAGTTGAAAATCTTCGGCGTAGATGGATTGCAGAGCGGTAAGTTCGTTCTTCTGTAATTCTTCTGTAGATTCCATGTTGGACGTTGGGAAAACGTTACTGAGTAGGGGAGGGCCCAATGGACCTCGGCAGCTCAGTTCATCATGGGACTACGACTACGTTTGGCGACAATGTGGGTAGTGATGGTGGTAAATGAAAGACAATGAAAGCAGGTCGCGAGGTGATGCATTTGGACTCGTTTGATGGGCTTATGTAAGCATGCCTATTTTGGTTCTCCACTACTTTATCCCTTCATCGTCATGATGATTCTTCGCCTCGAGGCACAATTAATATACCGCCTGGTATAATATGTTTTCTGGGCATGACAATTTCTAGAATAAAAACTTTATAAGATTGGAAGGTCCCCCCCCCTTCACGGACGAGTTGTACGATGGCGCCACTCCAGAAAATTAGCGCTCAAAGGCCACCTAGCAGCGCTCTGGCGACGGTAACGGCAACCCTAATATCCCAGGATTGGGTACTGAGCCGTAGGCACAAGGATAGGATTACATCAAAAGAATTTCTACTGTTGATGAATTTCATCAAGACCTGCTCCAAGACTTGCAACGTGGATCTACATGAGGCCAAAAACGTTCCCTTTAGTCAGGGACTCGGACACCACCTAGGCGTTAAAGTCACGAAGTGACAAACAATGGAATCATGCACGGAACAGACTATAGATGCCCTGTAGAAAAGAGGTGACATCATCCTAACATTTGCTGGTCATCTAGTACTAGCTTCTCAGAGAGTCGGAAAACACCGTACTGGCATATCGTAACCCTGACTGTCCCGTGCCTTGAGGCTACACGCTCAAGACGCAGAGTCCTATAATTCTCGTTTGGTAGTCTGAATTCCAAAGTGACCGACCTGAGCGTTTACAATCTGAGAGGCAAAAGGAACATACCCGTGCCCAGGTTCCCTTGTAAAGCCATTGTGTGTAATGTTATTGGCAACCCTTGATACATATGCCTTATGCGTCCGCAAAACTCCGAGAACCGCATCATCCTTGAATAGTTTGCACTAGTGAATGATATTAATATCTGGATGTACACTGAGTAATTATGTTAGGGTGTGTGGGAAGGACACTTATCCGGCGCTTCACCATGACAAAGGACGTTCATTTAGGGTCCCTCCCATTCTCTCCTGTTCAGAGCCAGCCCACGAAGACGGGTGGGAAGTAGCCATGCCTCCCGTTATTTAATTAGAGCACTTCAACCCTGAGCGGCATCCCCTTCCGCTCCACGACCTCCCCTTCATCTCCTTTCGTGGCTACCGATGGAGAGATAATCTGCGAAAGATTCCACACAATAACATCATCGGTCAAAGAAAACCGAAACCTGAGAAGAAGAGTCGCCAACAGAACCTTCATTTCTATCTGGGCGAATCTATAACCACTAGAAAAACAGAAAATGTTAAGTAAGCTTTGAGGACAGATAGCCCCCATGGACATACATGCACGATCGGCCGCCTCCAAGGAACGACAGCCTAGAAAGAAACCGCGAACGTCGCGGTGGTGAGTAATCGGAAGCAATAAGAGCTGCACATAAATATACACCCACATGCCAGCATAAATCCCGGGTAACACGCGCCCACCAGGTGCTTGCTCGCCGATCCACCTTTCCGGCTTCCATGACTTAGCATCCGGACCCCATATACTTTCAAGTCTGTTCGCACCAGCGATACCCACAAATAACGTTGTCCCTGCGGGAACAGTCACGGAAGCGGAAGATTCAAGATCGTGCACGTTCGGAGAATACATAAGTGATTGTTCTTTGATAGCACTGCAGGGCCAAGACGATCATCAGCATCATTGTTGAATAGATGTACTGCATGAATGTTAACGTACGTGCGACGAACGAAAGGTACAGGAGGGTATCTTAAAAGAACCGCATAAGCCGTAATCACAATGAAAAGCGGAAAATGGACTTACAATCTGAGCGTCTCTTTGATGACGGCATCTAACCAAGGAAGCTCGCTTATCTCATCGTATTCAAGCCTTTCGCTTTCGCCATCAAGTTTCGATTGCAGAGCAGTTTGTAAGTCGTCGCGGATCTTGTCCTGGATATCTGGCCTGACAGAAAGGAGGTATAGAATTCGTGAAAGAGCACTTGAAGTCGTATCTTGCGCTCCGAAAATGAAAACTCTGCACAACTCGTTTGTAAAAATGCGAATGTTTGCAAAACGAATCAACGGACGTCATCTGCCCCGTGAGCTCATCCTCGGTCATCTTGGCATCCTCAGCGGCATTCTCATTGGCCTTCACTTTAAGGAAAAGTCAGCTCTGAATACTTTGAGATGAAATAACTCACATAAAACACTAATAATATCTCTGTGCCCCTTGACACCCTCTCGTCCAATTTTTTCCCTTTTCGCCATCAAAATTTCCCTCGCTGTGTCATGCATTACATCACTAATGCTCTTCACCTTCTGCACCGCCTTATTCGGTGTCCACTCCACCAGCCACCTTCTGAACCTCGGACTCCCTAACCTTGACAGGAATGGTGCAAACTGCCGAATCAACGAAAGGGAAAATAGCGTCGGTCTACGACAGTGTCAATATAAGAGAAAAGAAGGTCTAACGCAAAGATAGACCGACATGAGTTCCTTGATGGCCGACGTATACGGATTATTCGCTCGAGAGCTGAGGGGATCAAAACTGTAGCCCAAGACAGTCTGCCCAATCATTTCGAGTGCGACGCGTGACATCCACTCAGACATATCCAGGATGGCATTCTCTGCATGCTCGGTCTCTATGATATCTGCCAGCTATATAAATGAGAGCATTCAGCCAAAGGACGGCAGCAGGGAGCTATCCACCCACCCTATCGGATATTCCGTAAAATACTGGCATCAAGTTCTTTAGTTGTGCTACAGAAAATACAGGATTGACCAGCTTTCTCTGGCGTTTGTGCTCGTCCCCTGAGATGATCGCAACGGTAAGGTTCTTAGACTTGGGGTTATATTACGGGCTGCTCACCAGTAGTAGCAACTAGCCCAGGTCCGAAGATAACCTTATTCGTTCTAGAATAATTTAAGCGCGTAGGATCAAAGTGTAAATCAAAGATGACGTACTCAATGAATACATCTGTTTCTTCAAAGGCGTCTTGGTCTTTGATGAGAATACTTTGGAGCGCCTTTGGATCCGAGATGTACAGTTGCTCATCCTGAATGGACGTATCAGATTCTGGTTTTAATTAAATAGGCCCTGAATAAATGATTGACACCGAAAAAAGCGTGGACTTTGACCAAGCCTCCGTATTCATCGACAATTTGCTGATGGAACGGGAGTCCTTCCGCGTTGAAGAGCTGGCCTAGGTTACCTGTAATTTTGTTCGAACCAGTGGGTTTCAGAGAAGAAAGTGGACAGTGCTTACCCATGAACCAGGACTGAGCCGGAGGTCCATTGATATGTTGAAAAGGCGATCTTTTGAAGAAGGAATATATGACGCGTAGAACGAGATATAGGGCGTAGCCCAGTGCAAGATAAGAAACGAGAGACATAGCTGGAGTGGCTGATGCATCGTTGAAGGTTTCAAGTTATATACCCCTTCGACTGGCACGTCAGCGGACTGAACCCGAGCTTATCATGGGTCCTGAGTAAATAGCGGCATCTACGGGTAAGGAGGTACATACTATGTTACAGCTGGCAAAATCGAGCTGCCGGCTTTCATGATATAGGATCAAGTGATATTGAGCATCAATCACTCCAAAGTGGCCTTGACAGCAGAGATATCCCCAAAGCAAATAACGAAAACGCACAGAACGTAGCTCCGATGCATGTTCTAGATCTGTGGTAGGACAGTCCAACGTTACTTGAAGCAGTCATAACCGGCTTGTTCGGCCCTCGGAGCTAATTCCCCATGACGAAAATTAGATAAGAGCGTTTCAGTTGAAAAGGGGATATATAAGGGTCCCGATGCTTGTGTCGACCATCAGCAAAAGGAGAGTCCAAAAATATGACGGAATTTTTTGACTGCTAGGATTCGGGCCGATGTTCCGCATATTCACGTGACATAAATAATTAGCGCGTCGCGTTCGCTTTTCTGTTTATTACCCTCAACGCTTTGTTACTCTCTTCCCACCTTTTCCTATGATGTCGGCAGTGAAATACCCGAAAGTATCTGGTAAGCTATGCAACAGACATATCGACCAATTTCTGATGAATGCAGGCTACGAACTCGTGCAACAAATCGGTGGAGGCGGCTTCTCGACGTGCGTGCTTCCAATTTCTTTTGACATTTCTTCTCTTAATCCCCCTGCAGCGTGTTTCGCGCAGTCCACTTTGAGGAACATCGAGTGGCAGCATGCAAAGTGATCTCTCTCACGGACGCCACGACGGACAAGGAACGCAAGACCGTGGACAAAGAAATGCGCGTTCATACTGCATTAAAGCACACTAACGTGCTCGAATTCTACAATGCGGTGGTGGTGGAGGTCAAGCATAAACATTTGTATCATCCTGGGATCTATATGTTGCTTGAACTTGCCGCGGGAGGCGATCTTTTCGATAAGATTGGTATGGCTTTATCATTTCTCTATCTTTTTATGTACTTATTATGAATAAAAAGCTCCTGATGTGGGGGTCGGAGATGATGTAGCTCATCTGTATTTCAACCAATTAGTTACAGGCATGGTGCGTTCATTAAGTTTTCTCGTGATCCAATATTGAATTGTGCCTTCATCAAACAGGACTACATACATAGCCAAGGCGTATGCCACCGGGATCTTAAACCCGAAAACCTCCTTCTCGACGTTGCAGGAACCCTCAAAATATCTGATTTTGGTCTATCCGCAGTGTATAAGCTCAAGGAATCCGGCAAGACGCGAACATTGACCGAAAGGTGCGGGAGTCTTCCTTACGTTGCTCCGGAAGTACGTGCGGACCTCTTTCTCCCACCGATTGCATCTCATGTGGTTCCTAAGCTGGCTTCCGATGCACCTTACAAGGCCGAGCCCATTGATGTGTGGGGCATGGGTGTTATCCTTTTCACACTTCTCGCCGGGAGTACGTGTGAACGATAATCCCGTCTCCTATGCTGGACAGTTGATGATATACATAGATACCCCTTGGGACGAACCCACAATGAGCAGCACAGAGTTCGCTCGCTACGTAAACGGCGAAATATTTGATGATCCGTTGTGGTGCCACATCCGAGGCGATGCTCTCTGTAAGCGCTTCGCGGCTAACCAGATGTAATCGAATTTCGAATTGACCGAAGGGAATTTTAGCTCTCCTCACTGGCCTTCTTTGTATAGATCCAGAAGAGAGGATGTCGATATCCCAAATTTATCAGCACCCGTGGTGCATCAGGTAGCCCACTAGCCTGTCTATCAAAGGAGTCATACTCATAGCCATTTAGGCCTAGCCAACTTGCTCAGAGAGGCGCCTTGGCGCTAGCCGATAGGCTCACTGAGACGCTCAGAAAGAATGGGGACCTTGACCTCGCAGCTCCAAATTTTGCACGACCAGAGTGGGTCTTCCCTTTCGTATTGACACAGACGCCTGACCTCATCTTTTCTCAGAGAAGAAGTGGACGCCGATGGAGATCAGATGATGTTCTCGACTGGTCACAGCTCACAGTTCACTCAGTCGTTGATGCTATTCGTGCGTCAGCTCTTATTGGACTGTCATCTTCTCATGCCAATATCCTTCCAGTCTCAGACTCAATCCGGGAATCGCTATACACCCCACCTCACACGGTTTTATGCCTCTCTTGGGCCTTCTTTGCTACTGACGCTGATCCATGAAAGCCTTGAGGAACTTGGGGTCAGATGCAAACCATCCCCGGATAGCAGTGACGGTATATTTCGCCTTCGTATTGGAGGTCGTGATCGTAGGAAGGAGATTTTCAAAGGCTGGGTGCTAGTAGAACGTTTTACTTATCGTGGAAGTGAAGGCAGCTTTTGTATCATGCAGAGAGATGAAGTCAGTGTCACTTTCTTCTATGTTTTATTCTTCGCTGAATATCCCTCAGGGAAATCCTATATCATGGAGACAGCTCTGGAAAGCCCTGATCATGTCGTCATCCGTAGAACCTCACGTTATGCGAAAATGATCATCTAGTACAGGAGGTATGTACCAAATATATTTACGACATTTATTAGCGTTGCGCATATGTAACATAGGTAGTATATGTAGATTGGATAAGTTCACTCAGGATGTAAGTAATAATGAAAAAAAATATTTGCTCTTGTTACTATTTTAGGGGTAAGATATTTGATTTGTTACCCTTTTGGTTTATCCAAGACAGTCATGGACACCGACCCCGTTTACCTCTTAGAAGACGAGCTTTCTCTACTAAAAACAAAGCACGTTTCCTACGGCCATTCTTGGCCTTCTCTTACCCACTATCATAAGCTGTGGACACGCGAGACCCGATGGGGACCCCACAAAGAATTCAAGGAAATTGGCGAGCCTGGGGGCGAGACGAGCATAGTGGACGACGAGAACTTTAGATTCGCTTGCCTCAAGGCATTTTTTCGTTCGTTGAAGGGATTTTACACGGTACGTTCACCGTTCTGCTGCTAGGAAATCCAGGAAGCTGATTGTGATATAGGGTCGTTCAGATCTAACGGGACGCTCCCGTGCTGTAATTGTACTACCACTTTCTTAATTGACGAAGAACTTATGTATATTTAACAGCGTTTCGACTTTCTCTACGCGCGCTGGGAGATACTCATAGCGGAGCTAGATGCTCTTACTGCCACCATCGAGCCATACCAAGACGAGTGGGTTGACTATCTTGACAAAAAGCACGAATGCACGAACTACAAAATCACCGATGAGGAGCTGTGGAAGAAGTTTCAAGAGAAATGGCTTCTTCCAATAAGGGTAGACTATGCGGTTTTGATGGATATGGCTGGTTCGTGAACGTTGAACGTTGAACTATTGCTTCGGTAGTTCTGATGCTGTTCTTATTTTAGAGTCTGTGCGTACAAAGATTGTGGACGGCACACAGCCAAAATTTCAGAAGCTCTTGCTAAGTGACCTTCCCGATGAGCTGCTCGATATGATTTACAGGCATGCGGATTTAACTAGCGCACTCCTTTTGTCTACGACTTGCCATCGTATGCGTGCTATATCTTTACCTTTCATATACATGGTACGTGGTCTCTGAGTCGTCTCTAGAATCTGATATCTTTGTGGTTCTGATTCTCAGATTTTTAAGTCTCGCGACCTAGGTCTACGTCACCCAATAAAAACCTTGGTATTGCCTCAAGATGTCTCTGCGGATGTACAGAAGGAACACGTAATCAAGGTTCTAATTAAGGCTTCCATTCGAGCACTAGAAGATGCTCATTTTCTCCTCACTCGCCCCGATATTACCTCCAAATTTAAGAGCATAAATGTGTTCAATAACTGGAGCAGCAACACCCATCTTTGTCACCCAGATTTTCCACCCAGCCTTTTCATTCCAGCCATTTCACAAGTAGTGTGCGCAGTCCTGCACCATACCATGAACGTGACCAGCCTTTCCATGATTGGGTTCCCTCTTCATGACCATGTCTTCCAAGCCATCGCCACACTGCCAAGTCTCCGTACTCTCAAGTTGACAGGATGTCCTGTTGAAAGCACTATGCGTTCCCCGCAGCTTGTTCGAGTCAAAAATCTCGCTGTACATGTTCTAGGCGAAGAGGAACTCTCCACATGGGAAGCTCTCGCTCTCTTTCCGAATGTTATCAATATCTCATTTTTTGACACGTCGAGATTCATGGTAGAACTGCCTGATACTGTCGCAATGAGCCGTTTTTCTCATTTGACACGCCTGTGCTTAGGGAAACTGGCCGGAGTGGCCTTTCCTGATATCATCCATTTCTTCTACCATACAGTGGAGCATCATCTGACACACCTCAAGCTCATATTCACGCATCCCGTCAATGATGTCAATCTCTTTGCACTCCTCGACGAATTAACACCGCATCCCATGGAAAACCTTGTCATTGACGGTTTGCTGGAGGGAAATCCAGTTATCATCAGGCACATATCCCGTTGTCTCCCTGGCCTTACCGCACTATCTCTCTATCGGCGAGAAAGCCAGCGTCAACAGGGGACTCGAGTCACATGTTCCTGGCCTCTTCCGCCATTCGAATACGCGCCGTACTTTTCTGTGTTCTCAAAGTTGCGCTATTTCGAATGGAACTGCGCCCTTAATTTTGGCGTCACGAGTTGGTCAATACTTGCTTTTGAAGGGAATAATAATTGCGGTCCATGTGGAGCCCCGTACGATATCTGGAAGAGCAAAGATGATGATCCAGATGACGATAATAGCAAGCACCTCCTGGCGTCGGTTTTCGCTGCATACAACCCTTCTTTAGAGACAGTGACTGTGGGGACCGGCAGAATTTCTCCTTTAGCTTCGTGGAGTATCTCCCACGACAGTAGATGCACGACGATAGAGGCCGTCCCGATGGCAAAGCTTTATAGCTTGGCTCAGAATATATGGAACCCTACTGAGTGGAGAGTCGGTATTGAAACCTGGTAGCGTGCCCCTAGTTCCACACGTGCATGTTTGTTGTAATGCGGAGACCCTATGAGAGCGACGTAGACATGTTTCAGATACAAACTCCATCAATCATACTGCCATCTCTTGATTAATGATTTCGCGCTTCAGATAAGACTCTCACGCTTACGATAATTAATCATCGCGTTGATGATTAACAGCGCTTCCCACTCGAGATCTTTGCTTTTCAAATTCGGATATCGAATCCGGCTCAAACCCACGTCTCTTCCCGCAATATAACTATAGTAATGAGAGTAATTCAAATTTTCCGGACATCATGATGCTGCGTATGATGATCATTACATTACATTCGAGGGTGCTTCGCTAGGCGTCCGAGATAATGATAGGGAACGCGAACCACGGCCAGGGCGAGCCGCAGCCGTGATACTCTATGACTAGTCATTAATGGTATGATGACCCTGATATGATGGGATTCCAATATCTACAAACTCGAGCCATTTTTTGAATAGACGGACATCGAAACCATGGTGCGAGATCGGCCCCTTGCCCCGTCGAAGCGAGGAACGGTTATAGGTACATGCACGCCACAAGACCGTCTTTACGAAAGTCGCCAATAAAAATCTGCACTGATAATTGGAGAACATGAGAGAAATTGAGGAACAGCTCTAAGCAGCTACCTTGTTCTTTGTTTATTTGAGTTTTTAAAGAAGAGGTTTACACAAGTCTAATTGGTAGGAGGCTACACTACGTTGCTTTTCCGCTCTCTCGCGTCTCCCCGCAGACGTCGACCGCTGCTCAGCGCGTAATTCCCATATTCTGTCATATGCGGCCTCGGCCTCTCATCGGGAGCCTCCCCGGGAGTTTCACCCGTTCTCATCTGTAAGTATGCGTCACTGCGACCTAAGGTCAAAGACTCACGGGCATTTCAGCTTTCCTTACAGTGTCTCTCTCTTCATCCGGACTATAACTACTGGCAGTCTCAGAAGGGAGTGTTTATCGCTCTCTCTGAATTGCCAGGTACGTGTTCTTTTTCTCCACTTTATAGTAGCTTACCGTGCTCTCGTTGATTAACCAGAGAGCTTTCGGTGTTTTCACGCACCCGCCCTGGATGGTACTATTTTCCTTTTACTACGGACTTACAGACAGCTCATGGACTACTTACTACACCTGTAACATAATTTGTACTATCTGATGCCCTCCCCGCGCTCGCGAATGCACCGTAGAGGGGCAAATACGACTTGTGCCCTGAGACGGGTGGATTTCTCCGTGATCAGTCGGACACTTGTCGACCAATTAATTTGGTAACCAAGGGCCTGACGAATGACGGTAAAGAGACAGGATTAAAATATTTTTGTCATCATTCTCCTCGAATCCATAAGAGGGCAGTGTTCCAGGTCCGTGCAAGGTGAAACTAAGAGCGTCAGGATACTCCCTTTATGGATTGTTTGTCAACACAGATCGATCCAAATAGTATATCTTCTTCCTTCCGACTTCCATCATCACAAACACCGGTCGTCTCCTGCTAGTCGTACTGCCTCTACGCGGCCTCTGTTCTATTTTAGATATGAAAAATATTTCATTGGTATCCAAATGCCTTGGGAGCTATTATAGGGTCGGAAATCAGATCTTGTGGCAGCGAGGACAAGGCAAGGGTGCAGGTGTTCCCCAGGTCCTATTCTCAAAAGGTGTGCGATTCGCACTCTTCTGGAAAGCATTTTTTTAAAAATTTTACTGTAGCATTTCAATATACCCCTAGCTCAGAGAACAAGGACGGATATGCATTACTTTCGCGTGCTCAGGATATGCATTGTCCTTATATGTAACTACGCTTGGCAACAAATTATGTCAACAGAAAACAAAGGATTTGAACGGTTCCTAGATGCTTCATGAAGCGCGTTAGGAGGGATATTCTATAGCACTAGGATAGCCAATACATCGTGAGTAGCTTTAAATTTTACTTCTCTTCATTCTCTCACTTTTAGCGTCCTCTTCTTTTTCAGAGATCCGACGGTATCTCAGTGCAGAGCTGATCAGCACTACTGTTCAGATCATTGAAGGCCTCTGCGCACAGCATTTCTAGATTATCCATGACGGGCTGTTATACCCAAAAGGCGTGTCTTGTGGTGTCCGGCAACCCTGGCCATTGTAGGCGTATTTATACGAGGCCAAATTTTCTTGACCACTCACTTTCCCGACTTTTAGCCCTTGTCCTAGAGACGTTCCTATAAACACCACACTTCTCTTCCACGTCATTACCACTCCTTACCTTCCACTTTCACCCTCTAAGGTAAGCGACAATTCTGTTATCAATGGTTCCCAGCTGATAGCATATGCAGCCATGTCCGGCGACATGAACGCAGATACCGAAGTCTCCAATGTCTCGTCACTGCGGGAAGCGCAGGCATCGCAGGATGTGGTGCCGATTAATCGACTTCCCTTGGAACTTCTACAGTCAATCTTCGGATTTACCACTTTGAGCCCAGCCGATCCCACCGCCCCTTGGCGCCTCTCGCTTGTCTGCAAGTTTTGGCGAGCAATTGTCACGTCGTTCCCTTTGTTATGGACCAACATCGTCATCGACAATGGTTCGCCAAATCCCGATGGCTTCATCGACATGGGAGCCCGCTCCGCATTCCCCGTACTCATGTCCTATCTTCGCTTTTCCTCTCCTCTTCCTGTAAACATATCTGTTTCAGTTCGTGGAATGCCTAGAGCCCATAGTCCTCTCACCAGAGCTCATGCTGGTGTCCTGTCGCATATTTTCAGGCGTCTTTCACGCCGTATCAGATCCATGAACTTCACCTTCGACTCTTGGGAGTTTTACGGCCTCCTGACAGAGGGTCTGACTCATGTACAGATGCCCGTCTTGGTTCAGTGGAGGGCCCGATACATCAATGACCCACTCGTGATCTATAATGAGGGTTTCCGTGCGAAAAACCTGGATTGTCGTTTCGAGTCAACCATTCTCACGGCAGGCGCAAGCCGACCACATGAGCTTGTTTCGCGCGGTATTGCACTGTATCCCAATCTTAGGTATCTTTATCTGGTGAGCACTCCCATGCCATGGGACATGTTCTGTCCCTCCAATCTCATCGAGCTGCACATTTACGATCTCCCGCCACAATACCGTCCCGACGCTATTCAGCTGAGACAAATTCTCGAGTTGAGCCGGGACACGCTACAAGCTTTGGAGCTGTCGGGGATCATATTCCAAGATTCTGCCTTGGGAGATCCACTCACCATGCCCCGCGTCCACACCCTTAAACTTGGCTTCTCCCTTGCAGAGGAGCTCGGTGGCCTATTCCCGGAACTCCAGTTTCCGGCGCTCAGGTCGCTCGAAGTGAACAACCTGGATCGCAAATCGACGTGGTTTGGATGCTCTCCTGAGGATATGCAGTTGGCGGTAACTCCGGCATTTGAGGCGCTGGCTATGTTTTTGCCCCTCCATCAGTTGAAACACCTCCGTCTCGACTGTATCACCTTCCATTTACCGTCGAATCATCTTCCTACTTCAGGATCAGGACAAGACCCCGTCTCACTGACCTTCTTCAAGAATCTCACATCGCTTACCAGCCTCTCGTTATACAGCCCTGACGTTGTCACCTTTGGGTGTATGAACTACTCTCCCGACATTCTTCCGGCACTGAAGGCTTTGAAAATCTCGACGCCCGGAGTGAACTATTATGAGCATATTCTGTCATTCTGGCAGGAGCGGGCACATATGCCTACTTGTAAGATGTTAGAGCATTTTGAACTGACGCTGCCAATGTGCGCGAAGGGAAGGGCCGAGGCGTTTATTCAAAGGAACGAGGTATTTGCGAAGAGGGTCGTGCTTGACTATCAGCCAGATATGCATCCTTTAGCTTGGATGCTGCAGGATGTTGAGATGGGGGAAGATGGTGCAGATGAAATGGATAGGGAGGAGATAGATGAATCGGAGGACAGTTCTGGTGAAATGGATGAGGATTAGTTCTATGAAGTATGATACTCTCCCTATTCATCGTAAGTCTCTCCGACGTAATATTCCTTTAAATTGTAGTCTTCATCATGAAGTAGGGACGAAATGCGAGTAAATTTCTACTATTCAGAGACCAGGACATCGTATTGTTTTACGTTTCCCTCTTGGATGAGGAATTAGATCAACGATGGGACTGATGCCACTGCAACCGACAGCGACCGACATAGTGCAACACGTACTTGGGTCTCATGCTAGCGTAACCGGAGGTTTGGTGGCGCAGTTGGCGACTGCTTGCTATCATTGCCTATTGGCGTCATTGTTCTGTTCTGCTGCCTTTGTGGGGTCTGCCAGCAGTTGTACTTTGTTTTGACAAACTGTTGTTGACGTTCAAACCTTAGCCGCGGCTACATAAGTACGACGCCTACCCACGGTTGGCTGCAGCACTACAATCCTCCAGGGTCAGGTAAGCATACCAGTCTATGTCTATATACGGACTGGTGCTGAACGGACGCTCGATAGACATGGTAAAGCTGAAGATTGCGAACCGATTCTTGCGTAGCAGGACCTCAAAAGCCTCTCCCCTGTCTTCCCCCATTTACTGCCTCCCGCCTGAAATTCTCATCGAAATCTTCCTGCATGCCACCTTGGAACCGAAGCGCCAGGACGTTTGGCGCATCAGAGCCAAAAACCCCTTGGTCATCTCCCAAGTTTGCGGTATCTGGCGCGATGTCGCTATCGAGTGTTCTCCCTTGTGGAGTTGCATTGCCATTCAGCAGTCCTCAGCAGTCACCACACGAGCCGAGGCGCATGCGTGCTATGTTCACGATTCTTCTGATGACACGAGAGTCGACTTTCCTCTGACCCAACTTTATCTTCGGCGTTCTGGTGAACACCCTATTGATGTCGAAATCATTGTCCGCCAACCACTATCTCCCCAGGATTGGTGGACTTGCAGCCATGCACGTGTGCTTTCAGACCTTCTCCTTCCTCACGTCGGACGATTCAGAAGTTTGATGATGAACCATCAGTCCTGGATGTGTCATCGCATCCTTTGGGAGCGTATCTTGACCGTCTCGATGCCCATTCTCGAAGACCTAGAGTTCTACCACTTCTCCCCCTCGGATGAGGATGTGTATACGACCGGAGTCTTGGCTTCACCAAAAGCAGAGCTATGCCCGTCTCTCACAAATGTAACCATTGGCGTTCCCTGTCGGTGGAAAGAATTCCGGCTTCCAAACCTGACATCGATCTGCTTCGTAATGCTTCCATTGCATCACTGCCCGACGATACAAGAACTGGTCGAAATCCTACGACTCAGCAAGGATACCCTCGACAAGGTTGAGATCCTCGGTGCGTTTGCCGCCAGAGACTCCGAGGGCCCTGTCTCTCCTGGTAACCGTCTTTCGCTGCCTAACGTCCGCATGCTTCGCCTCGGATTTTACAATGCTCGTGATGTCCAGCCACTTCTCTACCATGTCGCCTTTCCTGCGCTCAAGGCCTTGGTTATAATTAACATGCATGGCGAAGATGCGTTTCAGGGTCGTATGCGCGATGTGCACGCCCACTCCATCAGCCGACTCTTTGACACTATGATACGCCTCCTGCCGTTATACCAGATAACCTTTCTTATCCTTCGGCATGTAGAGTTTCGAGAGGAACGACTCCCAGCGTGGGCTAGCGTTCAACAAGGCTGTGTCGAAGAGAAACACTTTCCTGTGCCGTTGAAGTTCATGGCATCCTTGACATCGCTCAGACACCTATTTCTAATCTCCCCTGATAACGCAACTTTGACGTCTATGAATTATCCCATTCCCTTCACCTCTCAATCTGAAACAGAAGATTCTGTATCCCGACTACCTCTGGTCCTTCCCCTTCTCTCTGTCCTCCGGATTAACGCACTCTCGCCGAAGAGCTACAGCCAGGTTCTTGATTGGATTGTACAGAGGCACTCAATTTTACGTGCGGCTCTAGGCGAACATTACCACGATGGCCCTTTCCTTCGAAAACTTCATTTATGTTTACCGGAGGACGCGCAGGTAACATTGGATGCCTTAGGATATCCTAGATTAGCATATGAAGAGACTGTTTCATATTTCCCTGGTATTCACCGCATGAAATACCCTGTATTGCACGATAATGTTTAGAAATCTTAGAGATATATAGCGCTACTATATACATACAGATTGTCACTCCCTCCTATCAATAGGTCTCTATCGCCGTCCGTCTGCTACTAAATATTTTGGATAATAATAAATCTGATTTGGGTCACTGGATTGATCGGGCCGTAGTCCGGTGGCTGTGACGCTTAAACACCAACCTCTATCGTGCAGGGCTGAGAGTCCAGCCGTTGTCTCGGTGTCGAGGCGGCGGAATTATGCTTGTTTCGTCTTCTACACCTACCACCATGCAGGACATTCAATATTTGTTAGAGGACGAGGCTTTATTGCGGCGCCATACCTATCATTCTGTATCATGGCCACCGACCACTGTATTTGACAAGGCTATATACAAAGGCAGCATGTCCTACAAGATTTTCAATCACTTTGACGAAGACGGGCCCATCGACGTTTCTCAGGATAGCGATTTCAAGGTGGCACGTTTGGAGGCATTCATCATGACCGTTATAGGTTTCTATTCAGTGAGCACTATTTCTTCTGCATCGTGAAGAATGAAGTCAAATACGGTAAATTTTGTAGGGCGATCTGGATCTCACGGGTCGACGTCTCTCCGTAAGCACAATTTTCATTTTCGAAGGTCGCGTCTCTTGTTCATTATGTTTGAAGAGGTTTGAATTCTATTCAACACGCTGGTCTCTCTTCCTTGCCGACGTAGAAGCTCTCGCCCCATTTGTGCTGGAATTCGAATGTGGGTGGGTATTTGAGGGTGAATTTACTCTCCTAGCAGACCAGGGTCCCTCGTACGTATACTACAAAATGCAGAACGAGGAGATGTGGGAAAAATTTCGAGAACGATGGCTTGTACCTAGCTCATATGTTTACGAAGACGTGAAGAATTGGACGGGTCAGTGAAACTTCGTCATTTCCACTTCCGAAATCTTACGCTGTCATCAGATAGCGTTGTCAAGCAGATAACAGAGTCCAAGGGCGAGCCGAAGATCCAGAACTTATTTCTTCTTGATCTTCCTGATGAGTTGCTGGATCTCGTGTTTCAGCTAGGGGGCGGTGATGTTGTGCGTCTTCTGTCAAGGACGTGTCGGCATATGAGGGCTTTGGGAGCGCCATACATCTGCCGAGTGAGTCAGCATCTAGTGCTACCCAAGCGGAATCTAACGCTAAGGTATTGCCCTTAGTTTCGCTCCATGCGTTTGTGCGTGCCTTCGACCAATGAGATAACATTGATAGGTGGATCTATCGTGGAACAACAAAATCGTATGTTCAAGTGTTATCAGCAGTCTCTGGACAAAGTGCACAAAGACATTGCATTTCTCATCGCGCACCCTGATATCACAAAACAGATCGAGATTCTGAACTTTCACAACTCCTGGGCCGGCAGCGGCAGACTACCTGTAAACTTTGACATGCGGGACGATTTATCTTCCGTCATTTCCAGCCTATCGGTTGCCTTTCCTCATGGCGAAAGCATTACCGAAATCAGCACGTATGGCTTTGTCATCAGCCGGCATTTCCTTCGAGTTATGTCAACTTTGCCTAAGCTGCGAAAGCTGTTTGTAGATCGATGCACGTTTGGTGTAGCCAGTCTAGCGGAGGCTAAAACACTGGCTGCTACCCAGCTTTTCAACCTCGACAACGTACGCCATCTTCAGCTAGCGATCTCCCCTCTCAGTGGACATCCAGGGACGAAATGGACTAGGACCTGGAATATCCTCGCATTTTGCACCAAAATCACCTCTCTTTACATATCTTCCCACTCGCACCAGCTCGATCTCACCGCCTTCAGCCTATTAGCCGAAGAATATCGCTTCTTCCATATATCACACTTGTCCATGGAAGGCGTCTCGACCGCATCAGTTAGCCTTCTTCGCAATTGGCTTTCAACCCTGAGTGGCAATCCCAACATCACTCATTTCAAAGTTCGATTTGCCGCTGGCGTAACAGACGCAGAAGTGCTCTCTCTATTGGATACACTTGCACCGCAACCTCTCAAGAACCTGGTCCTCGACGGTTTGATAGAGGGAAGCGCAGACGTCTTCGGTGAAATCCCACAGCGTTTTCCCCAGTTGACTCATTTACTCCTTTTCCAATTGCCAAGTCTACTCGGGGTCCCAGCTACTTGGCCTGAGCCACCAACTGTATACGCCTCCCAACTAGCCTCTCTGGCCCACCTTCGCTACTTTGGGTGGAATCTTGGGGAGGGGCTTTGGTTGCCACCAATAACGTTAGCGGGGGCTGTTTCAGAGGAGACCGATGCCGACGAGAGTGCTGATAATGAGGATGCAGATGACGGCGAGGTTCCAAACGACCCAGACGAAATCGCCGCAATGTTTGCCAAGCACTGCGCAGCTCTAGAGATGTTCGTGTTTCATGACATATCTTTGGGGTGGGATATCTGCCGCGAAAGTGATGGTCGAGCAAAGTTGAAGAAAATGAGCGACTTTAGATGCAGGGAGTCTATCCCGTGGAATCCGGAGTCAACGTGAAGACCACAGTCTGTACATAAATAGCGTTGTAGGCTTAGGCAATGTCCAGTTCAAGTATACAAAGGCCAGGAATTGTGCGACGATTTAAAAGTTGCATCGATAGCACTAAAATTTCGGTCATTTACATTGTTTATGCTTCATAATTGGATGATCATCGAGTGACATAGTGTTGAAGCCAGGTCTGCCTGGTGCCATCAACATTTTGGAAATTTGAATTTCCTAATGATCCGTTTCCTCTTCCCCGTCCTATGCTTCGACCACCAGGGTCCTCTCTGAGGTGTGATTTCCATTTGTCAAGAACAATGATCGACAGTAGCGTTGGACAATATGCGGCAAAAGCCCCATTGTTTCGCATGGACATTCTTACCATTTTCGTGCAATGCCACAAAGGAATAAAGCAAATCATGTCTTTATAAAATTGTCCATCAAACAAAGACAGTACAGAATGGTAAAGACCACATTGTACTGGTAGATATAAATGAAAAGTTCGCAGGTAATGGTGGCCAGCCTAACCACATCAGACGTTCGAGTTCTGCCACGAAGATAATGCTGCGTCGCACATCTCCCATTCTTCCACCCATCGCCACTCTAGCCGAAAGCGACTTCAGCGACTTCGAGACAGAGAGCTGTCCCAGCATCCCTAGCAGTCCGCTCTCCTCTGACTTCATGTCGGGTTTTCTTGACAGCAAAGAGCGGCTCCGCAATAACGACTATGACCAAATTGAGCACGGTAACGACATCCAGCAGAAACACAACGGGAGGTACAGCAGTCACGATAGTCGTAGCTTTAAGCACGATGTCACATTTGATACCCGCGAAACTGATTGTTTTAGTGGCCCTGAAGAAACTCCCGTTGCTCGTGTCGTCAGGCTCCCTGAACGCAATATTGACCGTCGCGATGCTGTGCCGACCCAACGCGACGTCGCAGACTGTGGCACAGGAGGTACCAAGAGCAGCAACTGCAACATCAATTCCGTCGACAACGGCAATGGGGTCAAGACACCCGACCGCAGCGTTGGTGGCAACCGTGAGGGCATGACCCTCAAAGAATACAGGTTCCGCCACTACGACGTTAAAGTCGCCCCCTCAGATGAAACTGCACACCGTTACGCTCCAGGCATGCAAACCCAACCCGCGGCCAACATCGTCTTCCCTCCCTCATCCAATTCGGTCCTGGGCCAGCCCTGTCGCAGAGCGCGAGCCCGATCATTCACCTATGAGCCGACCATTTTCCGATGCGTCAAACCTGACTGTGACGAGCACTTCAAGACTCTTGACGAGGTAATAGCACATACGCCTGTACACAGGGGGGAGTTTGGGGCGAAGGACAGTGTACGGTGCGCCTGGCCTGACTGCAACTGGACTAGTAACATGGTGGGTAATGCGAAGAGGCACTTTTTGGTCATCAAGCATAAGGAGAAAGGGTATGTTTGCGATGAATGCTCTGAGATGTATACAAGGAAGGATGCGTTGAAAAGGCATCAAATAAGGAAGCATACTAATCAGACGGATGAGGTAGCAGCTTTAGACGGGATGCTGTTGTTGCTCAGGGACGCGGAGGACGCATAGTGAGATGGAGGTGCCCGGGATGTTATTGCAAACTGTATTTGTGAACTGTGAAAAGAAGTGCAACAAGCCATCAGCTGTATTTATCATTAAAAATGTATTTGAACCTTACCAAAATGATAAATCATCTCGCTCCAAGCGTCCAGAAGATAGAGATAGTAAGGGATTAATGGACCTCGGTCTTTACGATTTAAGTATATGACGTCCAGGAAGTTTACAGACGTCAAAGCTTGGCGACTTCGTTGTACAGATGGCTAGTAGCTCAGAGTTTTCGTTGAACTTGTTCTTCAGGGGCTGTCGTAGGTGAGACTCCGCTCTATTTCCTATACATACCGTAACCTGAGAAATGGCCTTGTAGGTATACCAAATAGCAACTGACTGACCATTGTTAAGTTTTGTATTCCCAAAATAATGTATCGTGACGCGTACACGCTCCCGATTGATCGTCACTTTCATCTAGTAAATAAATGCCGAACAATTGATTAGAATAGATTTTGCAATTCACCTTTGCATACTCGGGACAGTGATCTTGGGCGCTTAGGATATATGCTTCAACGGGCTCACACGGTCGTCTTCGATCCATCATCAGATAGGCGCGCGCGGCTTTCCTTCTTCCTAAACGGCCATCGCTCCATATCCTAAGATGAGCAGTCCCCACATAGCAGGATCCTCTTCATCTCGTGGTCGTTGTATAGGTTCTGCCCCCATCACAGCTGAACACTCAGCGCCGAAACGAGACATTACCGACGGTTTGACTGAAAATCCCATCTCAACACTAACGGTACCTGCTGAGGACGAAGAGGTTGTTGCGATCAAGGATGTGAGATACATCGGGTCATATAATTGGGTGGATGACCCATCCCCTACGATCTTAGTACCAGGTTAGATCGTGTTACCCCCAAGCGCCGAGCGCTAACTAACTGTCCGCTTAGGCTCACCGCGGATCTGGCGGAACAAGCCCACTCCATTTACTGTCCCCGCCGATTCCGGATACCAATTCTGCGATCAGAACGGTTATCGACTCCCAAGCACTCCGCTGCTACCCATCCTCGTCGCCGTTGACAGTGTAGCATCCGGGTCCGGCGAACCTTCGACCACAATCGACTGGCCCTCCATCGATTTCATCATCGACCGTAACGGACTGCGAAAACTCATGGGGTGGGTCACCGAAAGGAAACAAAGTTTCAGGATCGACCTGCAGCTTGCTGGGGAAAAGACGGTACTGTGTAATCGATGGGAGGCAAAAACAAGGATGAAGACATTTGGTGGTTATGGGTATGCATTTGAGAAAGCGGTGACCCGTGCTGCTCCTGGTTGCGAGACGAGTGCAAGCGGGCATCATAGGATCGTCACCTATGTGTGTGTGTACAGCTACACCGCAAACTCTGCCATTTAATGGTTTGTCGTAGGACTTCAATGGTCTCAAGATGGTGGTCCGCTTCGAAGTCGACGCGCGCCTCAGCCCAGAGGATCCTCCTCCTGTATCAATCGATAAGTTGTCGGCCGAGGTCGCATCCAAAGCAACCCTGTCCGAACGTCCGACATCCACGCATGCCGTCGAGGGCGCAGTTTCGTTAACTGTCATCGCCGCCGGTAAAATCATAGCGAACGAATCCACTATCGAGCTGGCAACAAGGAAAGCCGGTAATTCGCTATTGTGGAGGGAAAAGTACCTGCAAATGTACTTTTCGCAGACCCCAGAGTTGTTCATAGGTACACAAAAGGATGGCTGTTTTACCGATGTTCAGCGAAGGACGATCGAGAGCCTATCCTATGTCGGGGATAATGTTCAGAAGAGACTGAGGGTGTTGGTGAAGGCGTTGCATGATATCCAGGCTCTAGTGGGCAAGTTCGGGTCGACGGGACGGTTGAGCTTGATTGGCAGGAATAAAGAGCTGCTGGTTTTTAAGAGATTGACGAGTGACGGTTGCTTGCCAAATGAGTACTTGAAAAGGTTTGTACGTGGGGGATAACATCTCATACAAAAATAAACTCGGCTGGATTTTTGCATGTATCCATCAAACGGAGAGCGTTTGGATCACGGAAACCTGTCAGTTTTACGATTCGCCAGAGAGAATGAGCCAGTGAGAAGCAATGTCAGACATAATTTATATGCCTACGCCGGGACGGAATGTAAGAGGAGGTGCACGGGAGCGTGAAGGAGGAAGGTTAGGGTAACCATACTCGAGAGAAGTCCTCCACAACTGAGTACCGATCGCAGCCAGGCAAATAGCATTGGTACCTTCTCCCATGCTCCTTACAGAAGATGCACGGAAATCACTGTTTGACAGCTCATCAGCTCATTTGTTGCATGGCGTTGTTGTGGTACACGTACCGGACAAAATGAAAAAAGAAGCACGAACTGAGCATTCAAAAGACATCTTAGATATGGTGGCAGCGTGGTAATTGTTGAGAACAATGTCCTAACTGGTGTACCTGAGCTGGTGTTGAAATGGCTGAAATTGGTCAAGGCCCGCCGTGTTCTTTTCTCCGACACGACCTACAAACGCACTACCGGCCACAACATGTCGCCTGGTGCTAAGTAAAAGCGAAGATCCTCGACCTCGACAAAGAAACACTGCAGGTAATTCCCACAGGCATGGCGGACTCTTCGATCCAGAATCTGGAGGAGTATTGCGCCATCCATTGTCCCGGTGTCGACACACAACTTCCAGGGAACCCTCATAGGATAATCACGAATGCACAGTCTTCGACCAAAAACTACTCATGAGACGCTGGTGCATACCAAGGAACAAGGACTAAAGATGAAAGGTCCGGCCGCTCCACATGGCTCCCACGACATGTCATCCCAAGGCTTATCTCGACTTCACTTGATGCTGATGTTGACGGGTGAACCAAAGACAAGAGTAGTGCCGAAACGAAAGCCGAGGGAGGAATGAACATCAGATCTACGCCCGGTGTCAAGGAACCGGCATTCCATGACGACTTCATGTCGGTGAATAGCGCAATCCTCCGCTACCAAGAATGCCACAAGAGCACTCCCAGAAAAACGGGAATTGTCTTCTGCGTGTATTTTGACTGTGAATGGGTGAGAACAGCGGTGGAGTATGCGGGACGGCATTTCCTAGCGGCGATCCATCTGGAGAAGAAATTCCCGTGCAAGCAGTGTGACGAAACCATCAACAGACTTCGGTGGAGCAAATTTTCTCTCAAGGGAAAATAGAGGAAGGAGAAGGGGTGACCAACATTGTCTGGTCAAGTACATATCTGCCCAATACAATTGTAAAAGACTGGTCGGTTTTAGTTCCATGCAAGACATACTATTTAAAGCCCTTGATAGGTTTCCAGCTTTCTCAGGTAAAGTACTTGCAGTGTCAACGGTGCCCTGCCTTGTTGAGAGATGATGCTCTTCCACATGTGCATGCCATATTTTGGGCAAAGTGGGATTTGATTTGATGTATGTATGGATCCAGTCCGACGTTTTAGTTCCAGCTTCCGTAGCGTCAGGGTCTATTCAGAACCCTGAAGGTAAACTTTTCCCTGGTACAAATAGCACAGAAATGAGGATATTCTGAGTTGAAGGCTGTTACAAAAGTAAATGTTAGGTCCTCATTTCGTTGCTGAGCTGCGTACCCTTTCTCTAATGTCTGCGTTCTCTGACATTGCCCAGAACTGAATATGTAATACAACTCTTCATGCACATGGGCACCATACATTCTATCCTCTATCGGAATGTCGACCAACTGTCTGAGATAATAGATTGTAAGCATCAAGGTTCTCCGGTGCGGCACCGCGACATCAGCATATGTACCCGCTGGTATTCACCCTGGTTCCTAAGATATGATGAAAATGCAATGAGGAGACAGTTTAGAGTCAACGAGAGATGGTAGCTAGATACCAAGCACCAAAAGGTTGGGTGCGACGATAGTAATATGTTTGTGCATGTTTGCGTGTTATTGTTCGGATGCGCCAATAGGGACCCACAACTTGTAAGGTTATCACCTTGCTTCCTTCTCTCATGGCGCTAAGTCGACAGAACCCAAAGCGATTTCAAAGGCACAGGTGATATGTGTGACTCCGGTCTTCTTAATGTCAGCGAATATAATGATACGGAAAGCCGTCATCACTCCAAGAATCCGGATCCAAGGATCCAGCTCGCTACCTTTGTAGCGCCCGGTATGCGGACGTCTTTCTAGAGGGCGATAAGTATAATTTGGCGATATGCTGGAGCACGAGGAACGGTTGCAAGAATTCCAGGATATACCCGGAGCCTGTGATGCTGTTTCTCGAGGCTGATTTGTAGTCAAGGAACGATGCATACGGGAATGTATATTTTTTTGGCTATGCTAATTCTTCTTTACACTCTGATGGGCTGCCCATTTCTCTTATAGAGGCAGTGTATCGATCTGAACACGGGAGAAAATGACTTCTCGGCTTCATGTTCCCATTCTGAAACCCAAATACGAGTCGTTTGAACCTTATCTTTGGCACTGATGTTCCCCTATCGAGAATGTTGTGATGGAAAGTCATAGCTCAAAACTGTCATGCAATGTGATTTATTTCCGCAAACGCATGGTCATCTCGGCATCTCATTTACATCTGATTCTTGATAGGCGAGGCTGCTATACTCCTGCCGCACCCTTCCATCGATACTTCAGCTTTTCTTTCGCAACCTTTATTATGTCTGCCAATTTTCTGCCAAGAAAATCTCCGAAACTGCGGCCCTCACGTCTTTTCCGGTCGACCTCCGTCCGGTGTGAATATCCAAGGCCTATGGTAACGAACATGTGCTATCCTTATCAACAGTAATTCCGATGCCGCACCCAAGCTAAAAATACGAAATATAAGATATCATCCTGCGCGGAAACTTTTTCGAGCCTTGTGATTATGGACGACCATCCAGTGCGAAGCCCCCACTATTCGCTCGCCAAACTTAATCGTTCAAGTTCGTACACACCATCCACTATTCCCGACATTGAAAAAGATGCGGACGAGAGATATCAGCAAGAGGTTATGACTGGTGAGTCCCATGAGAATGGTTTCCCCGTTGCACGTACTGAGAATGATAATGAAGCTGAATTGATTTCTGTAAGTTTGTCGTTGCACTGCTCCTACATACCGGCTATACTAACGGTACAGGCCATCACCGGTGCACAGTTCGATGATCCCAACTTGGACCGGGATCATATGTTGGTGTTTGACGACGAAAGCCCGTACCCAGAGGTGCGATCAGCCGTTGCCAATACTGACGATCCCGATATGCCTGTGACGACTGTCCGAGCATGGGTCATTGGTCTGATGTGGGCTGTCCTCATACCCGGCATCAACCAGTTCTTTTTCTTCCGCTACCCAAATATCGACGTCACGGGAATTATTGCACAACTTTTGTCGTTCCCTATAGGTCAAGCTGCGGCTGCGTATGTCCCCCGGCGGAAGATATTTGGAATATCGTTAAATCCTTGTGAGTTTGAAATACCCAGAACGTATGCGCTCACCTACCTCCATTTCAATTAGCACCATTTACGGTCAAGGAGCATGTTTTAATAACGGTATGTCGATCGTTAGTCGCTCGGTGGCTGAGTATGTTTAATGAATTTATGTTTCCTGACGCAGATCATGGCTTCAGTCGGTGCTGGATCAGCGTATGCCACCGACATCATCGCTGTTCAAAAAGTGTATTATAAACAGCAGTACAACTTCAGCTGTATGTTCCCCTCGCTGCGAACTCTTCTTTTTTTTGAACGTGATTTCCAGACCAATGGTTTATGGTCATGTCAACGCAACTCATCGGGTACGCCATCGGCGGAGTAGCGCGACGATTTTTGGTCGCTCCCCCTTCAATGATATGGCCTGCCAACCTCGTCAACTGCGCCTTGTTCAATACACTGCACTCGCAGCAGTATGCTGGCATTGGGAACCGTGGAGGCATTAGTCGAGAGCGGTTCTTTGTCTATGCATTCTTAGTGTCCTTTGCTTGGTGTGAGTACGTCTTTTACCCAAAAGTATTTCAGTTGAAAAACTCTCATCAGATTTCTTCCCCGGGTACCTTTGTGAGTAAGACGCGTTTAATATTAACTCCCGTGTGTTCCAAACTTTGATAGTCCAGGCGCTTTCCTACTTTTCTTGGATTACTTGGATCAAACCAAATGATGCTGGTAGGCAATTCACCAGAATCCACCTCTTCGTCTTCCTTCTAATCGTATCCCTTCAGTCTTGGCTCAGCTGTTCGGCTATGTCCATGGCCTGGTGAGCTACACAATCACTTATTGTGCAACCGGAACTTCATATCCATCTGCAGGGAATGTCTATAGTGACATTTGATTGGAGTCAAATAGCGTAGGTAGTCTTCTTGCATCGTAGAAGCCACCCGCTCATGAACTATCGCCGCCGTAGATACATTGGATCACCCCTTGCTACACCCTGTGTGTTCAATCCATGTAGTGTCACTCATTTAGCGCTGACTACATACACCAGGGTGGGCTGAAGCCAACATATTCACAGGTTTTATATTCTTTTTCTGTGAGTCGTATCATAATATTATTTCGTAACGAATCAACCTTGGCTGATTCCCCTCTGCAGGGATTTTAACGCCCATCCTCTACGTATGTAATTGTTCCGTGTCGTTCAGCCGCGCAAGGAGCTCATTACTGTCAAAGTTCACGGATACATGGCACGCCAAGTACATGCCGTAGGTCACGACCACTTGATCATTGTCGTGTACTGATTACTTTCTGCGCAGGATATCTTCACGATCCTCTTATGATAATCAGATGCGAGAGTACAATGTTACACGGATCCTTAGGCAGGATTCTACATTCGACGCCGATGCCTATCACGAGTATAGTCCCCTTTTCATATCGTAAGATTAATCAGGTCCGACCAACTATTGCCTCGTTGACGATTTTTCTATAGAACAACATTCGCAATTTCATACGGGTACGCCGAGGTTTCTGCTTCAGATGACGATGGACTGACTATATATTTAGCCTTTCATTTGCCGCAATAACTGCCACGATAATGCACGCGATCCTATTTTTCCGAAAACAAATTTGGATACAGTCCCGTCGTGCCTTGCACGAGCAGCCTGATATCCATGCTCGTCTAATGTCAAAGTATAAACAAGGTAACTTATGAGTTCGCACTTTTCCAAGTTCAACTTACGAATAAATCAATCTGGTCAGTACCGGACTGGTGGTACCTTGGTATTTTCATCATAATGTTCACCCTCGGTGTAATCAGCATCGAAGTATGGCCCACGTACGTCTGTTGCGCACTAAATGCTCTCGGTCTCTCTAACCGACATTTACTTGACAGAGAGATGCCGGTCTGGGCGTTTCTTCTAGCGCTTGTTATCGGTCCGCACATTTCCCCGTCGCTCCTGGGAGCGGCTCATCAACTCCATCCTTTCCAGCTTTCACGTATGTCATTCCTGTGGGCATGATACAGGCTATCACGAACCAACAAGTCGGGCTGAAGTGAGCTGTGTTCTTCAATAAGATGTTCTCAGTCCTATAAGCACCCCTTAGTGTTATCACCGAGCTCGTCATCGGATATGCTCGTCCCGGCCGTCCCGTCGCCATGATGATGTTCAAGACGTGGGGTTACGTTGTATGGCGTTTCCACTCCCACATTGTCGCCATTGACTGATACAGGACCTAGACCATGTCTCAAGCGCTAACATTCACTTCCGACTTTAAGCTCGGGCATTACATGAAAATCCCTCCACGGTCGATGTTTTGGGCACAGGTAATTATTTCTTAGGATTTTTTAAATAGTATTCTCATGGGTCATCAAACGCAGGTCATAGCGACGACTATCGCTGGTACTGTACAGCTGGGAGTCCAGTCGTGGATGTTCACGAACATAGAGTAGAGTGATTCTTCCTTGTTTGTTTGTAACCTCACTGATCCGCGTGGTAGGGGAATGTGCTCCTCTGATCAAAAAGACGGTTTCATATGTCCGGGTACGGAGGTATTTGGGACCGCAAGTATCATCGTAAGTTGTCATCTATCAAAAGCTCGCTGTCTAGATACTACTGGGTTAATATTTTTAGTGGGGTGTTATCGGCCCGGGATTGCAGTTCTCCAAAGGACAAACATATTAGTATGTTGATCACGCTGCTGATCGTCTTTCTTTACTAACGAAGTCGTCATATAGTCGTGAGATTTTGATCAAAACGTTGCTAATTCTTTCTGATCCCTCCCACTCCGACAGCTCTGGTATTCTTCTTCCTAATCGGGGCCATTGCTCCCCTGGTCGTATATTTCTTGAGCAGGCGATACCCGAACAGCTGGCTACGATACGTCAAGTGCGTTCCTTTGTCTAATCATTCAACGATACCGTTGACCCCGACTACAGTTTGTAAGTCCTCATTATTACAATCACGCTCATCGACGATATCTGATGGCTGTAAAAGTCCCATTATCTTCAACGGTACTGGATATATACCACCCGCCACCGCTATCAACTATGTCCCTTGGGCGTGAGTGCTTAGCTCTTTCCCCTTTGTTGGACAATCCCATATCTCTTCGAAATAGCGCAGTGGGAATGTTGTTCCAATATTATATTCGAAGGCACGCACGTTTCGCCTTCCGAGATAACTCCTTGCCGACGTTTTGCCTCTCAGACGATACTTCTCTTGGTGGACGAAATACAATTGTGCGTCCCTTTAACGCCCTCGAAGTCAGTAACCCATTCATTCAAATGCAGACGTCTTATCTGCTGCTCTTGACGCCGGGACGACCGTTTCTATTCTCGTGATATTCTTTTGGTAGGAAACGATTCTTATACCTGACCTGAGAAACGACTGATGAGGAAATAGCTTGCAATATCCTAGGAACGGGACAGTGAGATTTCCGTTTAACCTTGAGATCCTATTCCTGACTGGTATAGATCGGCTTGGATACAGTACAATCATGGTGGGGAAACAGTGTCCCTTTCGAAGGTGCGGATTATGGACCAGGTGGGGTCGGTACACCAGTCAAGACATTAGCACCGGGGGATAGTTTCGGGTAAGGACTTGACCATATAGCCGTCCTATACTGACCACTTTTTCGTGGTAGGCCGAGTATATGGTGAACCGAATCCAGCGTCTTTTTAAGCGGCGCTCTCTACGTAGGCTAGTATGTAGGATAGCTCGATATATAACGGGTTATACAAGCTGTAAATGTAAAATAGGTGTATCATCGTTACTTGTATATGTGCAGTTACAACACATATGTTAAGGACCTTTCAGTTTTAACCTTGCTTTGGGTGCCCAATTCTGCTGTCCTAGCGGCCTCCTACGCGATATTTTCTACCCACATCGGATAAATGTCCATACAAGAGTCTGTATAACATGTACAAAAGTGTATTCTATTGATTGCAATGCATTGTAGCCGAGGTAACAGGCTGCTCGAAATGAATTACGATATTGAAAGGCAAATTGAAATTTTGAGGCCAACCCGGGTTTCCGCCAGTATTCGTTAAAGAACACTGCTTGTCATCTTTTCCATGAGCCTCTCGCGTAGTTGAAAAAGCTTCATCTGCTCTGCGCGCGCCTCACGGAGTTGCGTACGAGCGAGGTCCAGGTTCTGCAAATATTAGTCAGTATCATTAAGTGTTTTGAAGCAGGTTCAAACTTCGTACCGGCGACACGCCTTTGAACGCCTTGATCTTGCTCTGCTTCGTTTTGATCTGCTCTTTGTGCTGCTTGATACGGTCGGATTGGGCAATAAGGTCAGAGATCGTGATGGATGGCTCTGAGATCGGCAGCTTTGAAAGTTCTTTGCGATATTCCTTTGCTTTGCGAAGGAGTGCATCCCGTCTGCGGGTGGTGTCCTCCATTGACTCACCGGACTGAATGTCCGATTCAAAATGTTCCGTCCACCTGTAAATTAAATAGTGCAGGGTCGTATCTATTTGAAACAGAATGGCCTCACTGTCGTATCTGATGATGCTCATGCTTGGCTGTGGCGAGATAAGTGGTGAGCTGCCTCTCGATAAACGCCAAACGAATTAACATTTGTTTTAAGGAGAGTTGTTCCTCCGAAAGCTGAACGAGGGCGCGCGAATAGCTTGATATTGTAAGTATTTCATATGGGGGGTACATCAAAAAATTTACTTTGCAAAAGACATATCGTCGAGGCCTAGAATTTCTGCTACCGAGACCAGTGCCTCGAGTTTCTGCTCAAGTTCATCCGGTAGACCTACAAAAAGGAAGGGTGTCAATTGCCCCCCTTAGGAGATCAGCACCATGCACTTACGCTGAAAGACCTCCATGTCCACGAACACGATTTACTTCCGCCGTTGTGAGAAGGAACACAGTGTAGAGACCGAAAAACGCCGACGGCAAGGTCACTCGACAAACGCGAAGAGTAACAATCACCAAGAACGCGACACGTACATATGTACAAACAAATGGATCTCGTAAGCTTTGTTGATTTTCAATGTCCCGGTAACATTCGAATGCCTTCCATTCTTGTTCTCGAACCACCATCACGATGAAAGTCAACGTCAAATCCTGGCATGCCGTTGCCCAATGGCAATGGGACACCGGCAACGACCAAGACGACGACCCCGAGGGCGAAGTATGTGGGATATGTAGGGTGCCCTACGAAGGCTGTTGCCCAGCTTGCAAGGTACCGGGAGATGATTGTCCTCTGAGTACGTTCCTTTACCTCTTCTCTTTCTTTACTGAGGATTTTCTCTCTCCAGTATGGGGCGAATGCAGCCATGTTTTCCACATGCACTGCCTCCTGAAGTGGATTTCAACGTCTTCGTCGAAGCAGCAGTGCCCTATGGACCGACGGACGTGGGGTATGTTGCCCTTTATTTCTCTCGCGTCGCTTTTGCTCATGCTGTGCTACAGTAACCGCTGAACGTAAAGTCGGCGGCTCGAAAACATGAAGACCGGCCACAAGCCTTCGCATTCACACACGCCCCACTGTTGTATCCATATACACTGTATTCTATCGACGTTTTATAGCCCTCGCTTTATCTCCCCAGCCATTTCTACCTACGCCTTTCGCGTTTGTACTTAGATACCCCCGCGGATTTTCAAGGGTTTACAAAATCATTCCGTCTCGGAATTCTTGGTTACCTTTGTAGTTTATTGGCCTACTATTATACGGTAATGATACAATGTAATTCTATTCTCATTACTCTTCGTCGCCAGACGGGTGCAAAACGAAACGAGACGCTATGATCAGGGTCGCTTCTATTTCAATTGCTTCGTTGATTTGTTTTCTAACTCTGGCAGGCATATGGACACCATGATTACGTCGCTTGTCACGTACCCGAGCACAAGTTAGAGCAGAGACTAGTACGCGCCGCTGTCGTCGTCTTCATGGATATGTACTGATCCATTCTTCCAGAATATGTCCTACAAGATCTCCGGGGCCATTGTCTGAAGGCGTGAGCTTATGAGGGTCCTCTGCATGAGCGCGCAGTGTATGGGTCCGTGAGCTACGTCATATATTAGACTCTGACACGATCCACAGATTTCCTTTCAGAGCTGTGGCTGCGACACGAGATTGTATATCGTACCACAAGCAGCGTATGAGGACGAGGTCTCGCGGTTTCGCGGCAAAAATTATGTTCACGCCAGTGAGATGAGATTGCCTCAGTTTCATCCCATGCTCAAATTTCGCTCCCATGTAATGACCACCTTTCTGACAGGAAAATAGGATTGTGATCACCGGTCTTTGACCACGATTTGGCATACCTTCCAGTCATCCATATCGCCGTACTGCACAATACAGTTTCTGAGGACGTTTGAAACACGTCTCTTCAATGCCTCGACATGGTTGGGCACTCAAGTGCCAAACCAGGTGCATCTTGTTCTCCGCCTATTGGATGGGGGATGGCAATGCACCAAGGCATGGCTATTAAGCTGGCCAGTTCCGAGGTGTTCATACTGTTCATATTAATAGGTGCCTAAGCCACCGCCTCCAGCAGCTACCATCTTCCGTAAATCACACCATACTTCTGCCACTCACAATTATCTCCCTTCTCTATCAGATGAGATTTTAGTGGGCCCTTCGATAGTCCGGTTAACTTCACAGTATTTCTCAAGAAAATTAGGCAATGGATGTTCAAGTTTATGGGACTCGCCTTGAACCTTTACTTCCAACCCATTTAACCTATTGCTATCCGATGACCCTGATTCCTGCAGTGCTGCCTAGTTGCTTACCCAGCCACTGACCCCGACCTCCTCCACTCACAGTCGGAGTTTTAGCAGCCCACGCGAAAGAATTCATCCTGCCATTTCTGTCAACGACTCACAGCTGTTCATACGCAAGAAAAGGCCCGATACTAATGAGCCAATGGTGATGAGGCCATTTCGGAGGCAAGTCCACCTTATGTCGGAACTTCCGAAATAGTCGTGCACCTCAGAGCGCGTCGACAGTTGAGTCAATGTCGCGTGATCCATTATTTTACACACGGTCACGCGAAAAGAAGCGTCCAGAATTGTGGTCCATTCATTGTCTGGACAGACTTCACCTTGTCGCCGCAGGTAAGAAACTGAGTGACCAAGGATGATTCGGAATAAAGCCGGTCCCGAGGACAGGTACTGGAGCAAGAGATTGTGGCACAGATTTTACGGCAAGCTTGTAGCTAGACAAAAGGGATAACCAGATAACTAATAGGTACAGAAATGTTGAATCTGTAAAGTGTAACGGAAGAAGCCAGTTGCGCCGGTCAGAGGGACATGCCTTTTAAGTCACATGCCCCTGTCAATGGAGTCAGCTGAGTCGAGGCTGGACTCAGACCCTTCTTCTTCCATTACCACCACCACCACCAGCTTGCTGACGACTCTTAGATTCTTACGACTAGATTTCCTACTTCCTATATTTTGTCAAGAAATAGAGCCGACAAGCATCCATCCATACAACGAAAAGGCGGAACTGAACGGGATACCCCATATTTTGCGGCTGCGTGCGTGTTTCACGACATTTTCCTGGCTTTTTTCCGGACTAAAGGCATTGTTCCTGCATCAGCGAAAGAAAAAGAATTGAATATCTCTAGAGTACTGGATACTGCGTCGTTGTTGCCGCCGAGGACCGATCTGACTACTTCCACGTTTCGTGCATTGGTATGTTTGTGGCCTTTTACATCATCTCATGCGCTGAAAGGGCGCTTTTTCTCAGGCTCCAGTCACAGGATCGGCTATTCGAGAGAATACTTAGGTAGATCAGTGGTACTGGTTCGAGTTTTTCGTGCGTGGCATCATCTTTTTTTTTCTGCTCTCCTATTGAAAACGGATTCAAATAGAAACTGGCGTACGATCAACGTAAACAGGGCACCTACATGGGACCGATGACGAGGGAGGAAGAGGACAGGACCAATCGTTTCTTGGGTGCCAACGGCTCCGATGCTGGTTCTGGGTCTGTGCGTGAACGTGCAGCAAGCCAGCCGCCGCGTACATCCGGACAACAACATTTCTTCTCGTCGCCGTCGCAGCAACCGTTTGTTCCGTCGAGCATTAACATCGCCAATTCTCCTTGGTCCAACCAGCGACTATTGAGTCCGACCCGTCAGATGGCTACCCGGAGTTCGTCCTTCTCCAATACAAATCCTCAGCAGAGCCAGTTCGGGACTACGATGAGAGAGAGAAGTTTTCCTTCGACTTTCGAGGACGATGAGTCGGAACTCGAGAATTTTGACGAGCGGTACATCCCGACTTCGCTTTCGAGGGGGAGGACCTACGCGCAAGACATCTCTCGCAGTCGCTCCCAGTCACTTGCGGCAGGAAGACCTACTCCGATAGGCAGCCCGTATGTTGCCACTCCCAGCATGGCAAGCTGGAACGAGTCAATGTTATCCAACCCGGTCAACATACCCGGTCGATACGGCGATATGAAACCACCAGGCTCTAGCCGGTATGGTTCAATGGGTAGATCCCCTATCGACGTTAACGCTTCTTCTCCTTCTCGGTTTGTTAGATATGACATCTCAAATATGAGCCCGTTCGTCCGTGACGTGGGTCAGATTTTGTTGGATGACGGATCTGCATTCAGAGAGTTATGGTCCGGAATGAATCCTCCGAGAGACGAGAATGGTGGCGGTGGCAGTGGAACAACCAGTCGAAGGCATAGCGTTAGTGTCGTACAGCCAAGGCGAGGGGCAATTGTTGGTTTTAACGCACCAGGCGTGGAAGATACCGACGACCATGCACCCTTCTCTACGGCCAACAATTATGGCCACGGCGGACTCATGCTGTCGGATGAAGATCTCGCAGGCGACCTTGGATTGCTTAATCTTAACGATAATCAGTCCCCATCCCAGCCGACCAGCCAGCCATCTTCTCTTCCCATCTACGCACCTCTATCTCGCAGTCCTCCTTCCAATGAATTTGCGTATCCACCGATCAATTTAAGCAAGCGATCACCTAGTGATGCAAGCGAAGAGCAATTGGAATCACGTTACCGGCAGCAGCAACAGCAGACGCCTCAGCAGCAGCAATCTTCGCGAGAGCCCCACACGGCTCGATTCATTCCAGGGCAAGGGATCCAATATTATCCTCAGACGACTAATTTCTCCTCTCCCACGCGTGCACGGGCCCCTTCCTATTCTAACACCGCCACCTCGCCAACCTCGGCTCGAGGGCAACCTCCGCAAAGTCAACCTATTCACCACAGACTTCCTTCTTCAGAGCATGAGCTTGGGAAGGGTCTACCTCTCCACTCTGTGCCGTCCTCGTGGCCGTTATACATTGTGGAGTTCAAGGCAGGTCGAACGGATCTTTTCTACCTCACAGATCTGTCGCAAGAGATTCACGTGGGTGATTTGGTGATGGTTGAGGCCGACCGGGGAAAGGATTTGGGCAAGGTGGTTAACGACAGTATCACAGTGGAGGAAGTAGAGGCATTCCAGAGAGATAGACAGGGCTGGGGCGAAGAGGATGGCCCTGTGAGTCCTGGAGGGAGCGGCAGTGGTGGTGGTGGCGGTCCATCTAAGAAGGAGATCAACCCAAAGATGATATATGGGAAGGCGTCCACACATGATGCTCAGTACGTTTGGCTCCCCTTTTCTACGAATGACACCTGACAAACATCCTAGATTGTTGATATCCAAGATGCAAGACGAGGCCAAGGCTCTGCAGTTGTGCCAGAGCAAGGTGCGCGCCAAGAAGCTGCCGATGGAGGTAGTCGACGCCGAGTATCAGTGGGACCGACGCAAATTGACGTTCTACTTTATTGCGGAAAAGAGGATCGATTTCAGGGAACTCGTCAGGGAGCTGTTCCGGTAAGCGAGGACCGTCATTTTTGTTGATTATTCCGCTTACGACCTTGTTTCAGGTTGTACAAAACGAGGATATGGATGGCCTCCCTCCAAGGCGGTGCCGGAGGCAGCTACGAACAATAGTCATGCCCAGCTGTAAGAAGTATTACCACCATCACCACCAAAGTTTCTCGCCCTCAAAAGCCTTTCCTCCTTCCCTTTTCTTTCTTAATATTCTTGATATATATTTCTTCCGCATATCTGGATAGACCATGCATGCATTCTATTCTATTCTTTCTTGTTCTTGTTTTGTACTTGTATATGTAATGTTCCCCTTCCTTCCCTCCGACTCTCCTCTTTGCTAACATGGACGTCGTTATTGCCTGCTTTGAGACTCACGTGTACAGTAGTCCTTCAAGTTCCCGCGTCTTGATTTTCTCACCTTTTTACCTTTGTTTTTGACTGGAGGGGATTCGTTGCGATGACGAGTAAAGTAGGATAAAACTACCTTGTATTACTAGCCGTGGGGGCCAATAAAGCGCGAATTAAACCCACAGGACACCGTTCCTTATGCTCCTTATTGAAATATTTGTTCTGCTGTGATTGTGTATATAACCAATCGCCGCTCGACGTGGTGATATCACAGTCGGGACCGCCATGAACCATTTCGAACTCGATGGTTTCTGGAAAAGTAACAAGAATATTATTACATGATCTTGCAGGATCTTTCCGATTCCACAAGAGTGATAAAATGCTGCGACATACTATCATCCGGATGTTACAAACCTCCTCAGGTAATTCTCCGGCAAGCAACTGGCAGTTGATACCCTCTCAAAAACTAGCAACTCCTTATCCCTTCCAATTAAGCTCAACCGTCCTTCCGTCCCAGATCTGACGACCAAATCCTGAATATCACTCAAAGCTCTCCCCAATGCTCCCAACCTTTGTTGAATGTCGCCTTCAAGAAATTCCAAGCTTTCTATTGTCCTTCGCTGCACATCTGTAAAGCGACCATTGTTGTGCTAACCAATGATGAGCTCTGGAGTCTGGGAGAAGTATAGTTGCTGATATTTGTCTTTCAACCGGATCGAGTTCCCGACCTTCCTTGTCGTCAGCTCAATGACGGATTCATTGGCTACAGGCTTTCCGGTGGGGACGACGGTCAGCGTAGTTCTTGGATCGACGGTGTGCGTCGATGTGGCGGATTCGGACGGGTCCATCGATGCGAGCTGGGCAGATAGAAAGTCCGTAGACGTCGAAGGAATTCCATGAGGGACGTGGCATGCGTCGACCTCGAAACGAACCACCATCGTGAGACCACAGAGGTCCTACGACGAACGATCAGATAACGAAAGGGTGTTCGGTATACATGTGCTCACATAAGTGACGATCCTGTGGTGTCCCGCTGAGCTCCTTTCGCACCCAGGAGCAGCGCGCGTCACTGCATCTTCAAAGTTATATCCATACCCGCCAAACACTTTCAGCCTCGATTGTGGCTCCCACCGATTGCACAACACCGTCTTCGACCCCGCAAGCTGCAAGTCGATCCTGAAACTCTGTTTTTTCCCACTCACCCACTCCAAGAGCTTGCGCAACCCATTGCGGTCGGTGATGAAATCGACGGAGGGCCAGTCAATCGAGATTGCAGAGGCATCAGATCTAGCTACTATTTTGTCAACGGCGACGAGGATGGGCAGTAGTGGGGTACTGGGAAGGCGATAACCGTTTTGGTCGCAGAAATGTTTCCCTGAATCAGGACAAATGGTGAACGGGGTCGATTTGTTTCGCCAAATTCGGGGCGAGCCTGGGCAGGCGAGTGATTAGGGGATACTCAGTGGGGTTGATGGCGGAACTTCTACTCACCAGGCACCAAGATTGTAGGGGAAGGACTGTCCACCCAGTTATATGACCCGATGTACTTGGGATCTTTGATGGCGACATTTTTTCCGTCTACAGAAGGCACTGTTAGAGAAGCGATGGGATCTGCGTTTAGGCCATTAGTAATTTCTCGTTTCTTCTTGTGATTTCTATTGGTCACGGTGGAACCACCGCCGCTACCGCGACCATGGGTGCGAGATGAGGACGAGCGTGTGGGGGGGTTATTCATAGAGTTTAGATCATCGACGGATCGTTTATATCCATCTGATGAAGCGAATGCAACCCGTGAGAGTCCGTCGGCGCATCGAACACATCCTAAGCGCCCATCATTCCTCGTACCGAATATGCAGACGGATGTTCACAATCGCACGTCCCTTCGACATTTTTGCTGCTCACAAATGAGACGAATCATGGTGCATATAGGGAATAAACATTGCCTTTTGTTATATAGATCTGAAGCAATCTATAGCGGTGAGTATTGCAGGTACCTGTGTACAAATAGCTCGCTCCTCACACTATGGTTGCCATGAAAGAGAATATCTCACGCGACTGGCCTTCCTTGAGAAACATGGAGCGGCCTCAGGACTCGAAATGTTGCCGCAAGGATCTGAGCCCAAAGTGTCCAACAAACTCGTACTTAGTAAGACGGAACTGAGCTAGTTTTGGTCGTGAATCTATCTGTAGAACAGGACAATCAGCATGGAGCAGAAGCAATCTCAAGTGGCGGAAGTGCTTGCCTCGGAATGGTCAAAGAATGATGGATATGATGCCATTTATTTGCTTCGTACTACGCATATTTATGCTGTTGTATCAAGGGTTACGAGCGAGTCGCCTCTCCAAACTGCTCGCGTGCAACGCGTGATTAAGATTTTACATCTGTAGTGAATGAATAAATCATCGTCGCTGTCCTCGTATCTCCCTCTGGGCTTTCCAGTTATGCTAAATGTAGAGGTAAAGGGAGGGGGCTTGTTCGTGATGGTGGCTAAGAACAAGAATGCGTGGGAAATAATCCATCGCCCTTTTTGTGCACATACCACATACTGCCAACTGACCAACATAAGCGAACTGTATCCTGCTAACCGTGCTGTCGACCTTGCTGTCGAAGACCTAATATGACCCAGAGTCTTTGCCATATCAGTATAGGGTATTTGAAGGTGCGCGTTAACCGCGCCCGCGCCCATGACATGAACTGAGACTGCGTACACTGTCTAGGTCGACAAGAAACCTTGTGATGAGCGGAAAGCTATTATATATCATCATCATTACACGTCACAGTACCACTTGGGCACAAAATGTGGCACTACAACATCGGGCCCCCACTCGCTAAACCACTCACACATTCCTCAAGCCCAACTTACGCACTTGGAACAAGCCCGCAGTAGAACTGCTCTTTTGAAAATGAGATGACTCACTGAAATCTCAGCAGACATTACCTACCTCTGCAACGGTTTCCCTACCAGAGAAGTCCGTTGAGATGTCTTCGGCTCCATCTGTCATGCAACAGCGCCGTGCTACGTGACATGAGGAACGATAAGTCAGTCCTTTCGTTTCACCATTGATAATGTCGTAATTTCATCACCACAGCTTTTGCGCCATCATACAACACTCCGGTACCTTTACCTATCGGGAACCGATTTCTCGTACGAGTACAAAAGACTTTTCTGGATACACCTCGACTGGTCGAGATTTCTCTCAGAAAACTTCGGGTTATGCTGCGATTGAGCAATGACTTGTCTCGATGTACATTCAGATCTCACAGCAGAGGTCAGTGCATTTTAGCTCGTAAAAAATGAAAACTCAAAAGGTTTCGTTTTAGCAAAGCCTTTCTCGGTACTGAAAAGGCTTTCAGTAAAACTTGGTAAAAAAAAACTTTCCCCCCTATGGAACAATAGAATTACCGTACCTTTTCGTTTTACGGCGCTTAAAACAAGGGCATAAAAACCGAGGCTGAAAAGGAAACCTTTTAAGGTCTCATTTTGGGCCATCGAAAACGCACCAGCCTCTGCAGTGATATATAGATCAGGCAACATACTGCGGCAACACCGGATGATATACAAGCCTTGTCTATTCCTGGCAGCGAGTACGCGTCCATTACGAACATCAAAGGCCAGGATTTATCGTTCCGCTCCTTGGCGCTCCTTCTTGTGTACCCAATTCGTCCTTGAAGTTTGACTGACCACAAAGCATAGTGCGCAACGTTCCTCGATGCTCATTAAACGTCATAATTGTTACTAGGAAAAATCAAATTGATCATATACTGGTCGGCAGCAATGACAAGTCGTGGGCGTCGAAAACTCCCTCAGGTAACCATCACCACCCCCATTGCGACCTCAATCCCGAACCAAGGAGTCTACGCCGGGAGAAAGCCCGCCATACAGTACTCAATCGCCGATGTTCTCTGCACTGAACTCGGCATCGATAGAGTTCTAAAGGAGTTAAACGTTACCCTTAGAACGAAGTACACGTTGGATACACCATCACTTCGTTCCATTCTCGAAGACTGCATCTCAAGGAATTATGATTTTGGCACCGCTTATGGCTACCTCCGCTCGGTGTGGTATGGGGATTTCACCGCCACCCAAAACAAATTCCGAAAATGTGAAGAAGAGGACCAAGAGATGCGACGAAAAGCCATGACTGGGCACCAGATTGTCAACCCGACGCTGCCCCCTCGGCGCGTGTGGGATCTCTATAGCAATCGAGTGGTACCATGGGGGATCGCCGGCCGATGGCCATGGGGGATATCACATGCTTGGGTCGATAAGGACGATCTTGATGACCAGTTCCTGACATCCATTAACGGGAAGGAATGGCCCGTGCCCATCCCGAAAGATGTTAACCTAGAGCTCATTCGAATCGAACTACTGAATCTGGGCGCGGAGTATGCATGGTTAGACGTGCTTTGTTTGAGACAGGTGGGCGGGAGGAGAGAGGATCTACGTATGGAAGAGTGGAAGCTGGACGTTCCCACCATCGGACGTGTATACCAAGAGGCCGAAACGGTGGTGTGCTATTTCAGTGGGCTCGGGCGGCCTTTGCATTTCGAGATGGGTGATTTCGAAAGTGTTCGGTGTTGGTTTAAACGTGCGTGGACATTGCAGGAGATCAGTGATAGCTGTATCATAGGTGGGGAAGTGGGTGACAGGGAGAACTGGAACAAAGATGCCAGAGAACGGTTCGAGAAGGAATGGATATCATTGAAGAGCATCGGACCGCATGCCTCTGAAGTGATTGACGTGTTTGAAGTCTTATCACACATGCGTGGTCGACACTCGACAAATCCTGTAGACAAAGTTGCAGGATTGGTGTATGTTTTGGACACGACGGTGATCCCCCACGTACTCTGAGACACAGGATACCGAGGATGCCTGGACAGCATTGGTCAATACGGTCTCAAACTATTATCGGGGGCAACTCCTTTTCCTGTACCCAAAACCTGGGAGTCGAGCCGAAACTTGGAGACCATCGTGGGAGCAGGTTATGAGTCAGGAGTTTTCGAAAGTGGGTGGAGATCAGTTGGAGGAGGAGGAAGTTCTATGGGATGAGGAGAAAGGAACCAACTCGTACAATGGGTTCTGCATTGAATCTGCCTATGTGCGGGGGTTGGACAAAGGGGACCCACATGGAAAGTCGCGATGGGGAGAGGTGATTGTCAAAGTTAACACCAAGAAGAACTCAGAAGAGCATACATTTAAAATTATTGCGGACCACCAGTACCCAATAACCGAAGGCTTCTATACACTGATAGGCAGCCTTGGCGAATGGAAATCTGAAGATCAATTGAAGTACTGGGTGGCCGGGCGACGAGTTTCCAAGCGAGACGAGAGGTTTGGGGCAGTTTCGGTTTTCAAAATGGCCAAAGAACGATTGAAGTATCGGATGGCTGGGCGAAACTTTTCCAGGCGAGATCAGAGGTTCGAGAAAGTGTCGGTCTTCCGAATGCTTCATGAAGACGAAATACGCATGCTGATGCACCTGGAAGTTGCAAAACCGTCTCACACTATCCTTGTATAATGTGAGCACACATTTGTTATATTTCCTGGTTATATTAACAGCTGCCGCTATCCCACAGCATGATGATACGAGCGCACTGTACAGTGAACAGGTAAAATGCTCTTCAGACAAGTTTTGTACCTGTTATGGAGCGAGTGTGGTGGCTACTGTTTTTAGGGCCTGTTTGATTTATCGTTGTTGTCATCATTATGTCGGTTTTCTACTCGCATTTTGTCCTCTTTCTACTTAATTTTTGTAATATCGAATATAACGAGATCCAAACGAGATCTTTCACAGCACTCATGTAACAACACCCATACAGCCGCCGTGTTCCACGTTCGATACTCTTCACGGTAAGCTGCGGCGCTAAATTTGATAAAACCCATACAGATACCCAGAATAAATATACTCAACCTGGCAAGGATAGCTCGTTCATTGGTGCATTGTCCGCACCCGTCTCATTCGATCAAAATGATTACGACATGTTCTTCAAGGCCACACGAAAGGATCGGTGCTTGTAGAGGGAATTGAGCCTCCGTTTTGGATTAAGCGCCCTGGGGAGTGTTGTCGAGTGAACGGTGGAGATGATACCGGGCGCAATCGTAAGTCCACCTTTCTTTGTCGGTAGCGTGCTGTATATTTTCTCACAGATGTCGAAGATGATGTATACTCGAGCTTTTGCAAGTACGCGGAACTCAGTATTCGATGTCCTTGTGTACCTCGACTGTCATCGAAGAAGTCCCCGATCTCCAGACCGACCTTTCTCCCTAATATCAACCCACCTCCACATCAGCAGTGGTCATTGGAAACGCATAACTTATAAGTCGCTCTGTGTTTCGCATCGGGAGTCCAACAGCCATCCGGGAACTATCCACACCTTCTACGTTCTTGGTACCAGAACATTGCCGACAGCCTCAACTATCATCGCCTTTGAGTGACTGGGCAGTTCAGCGATTTTCAGGCTGGTGGTGGTTATCGACATGACTATCGGCAAGGTGAAGGGCGCAGGTATGGAGAGGGTAGAGAGCTTGAATGGGACCATCTCGCCACGACAAGGTGGCCGGTGTGATCAGCGAACAGCATACCTATATCAAGCAAGAATAAAATGAGACTCTTTCACAATGTCCAGATCCTTCAACTTCTGTATTTCTTTTTCGTCAGCCATTTTGAACACCGACACTTTCTCAAACCTCAGCTCTGACCCAGAAAGTCGTCGCCCGGCTACCCAGTACTTCAATTGATCTTCGAATTTCCATTCTCCGAGGCTTCCTATCAGCACATACGAGTCTTCGGGTACTGGGAATTGGTGGTTGGCAACAATTTCGAATGTGTGCTCGTTTCCGGCGTCTTTGACAATCAACTCTCCCCGTCGCAACTGCCCACTGTGCGGGTCCCCTTTGTCCAACCCATGCACATATCCCGATTCGATGTAGAACCCACTGTAAGAGCTTATATCTGTCTTCTCATCCCTATCGACCTCCTCTTCCTCCAGCTGATCGCCACCTGCTGTTGGAAGTATCTCCGTCATGACCTGTCTCCACGACGGTCTCCACTTTTCAGTTTCATTCCCAGGTTGTGGGTAGAGGAAAAGTAGTTGACCCCTATAATATCCGGCAACGGCATTCACTAGCATCATCCAAGCATCTTCTTCAGAAGCTGCCTCATAGTATGCAGATATCACTGTCGTGTCCAAAACATATGCCAACCCTGCGATTTTGTCCACAGGATTCGTCGATACCAGTTTCTGAACGTGCGACAACACTTCGAACACGTCAATCACATCAGAGGCATGCCGTCTGATTCTCTCCAGCGATGACAGTTCTTTGTCGAACCGTTTTTGGACATCCTCATCCAATTTCCCCACTTCTCCGCCTATGACATAACTGCCATTGATCTCCTGCAACGTCCATGCGCGTCTGAACCAAGAAAGATCACTCTCAAAATCACCCATCTTGAAACGCAAAGGCCGCCCGAGCCCGCTGAAATAACACACCATCTTCTTAGCTTCTTGGAACACATATCCAATGGTGGGAATGTCCAGCTTCCACTCCTCCACACGCAGATAGTCCCTCTGCGAATACATCCTCAAACAGAGGACATCCAACCATGCATACTTCGCACCCAGATTGAGCATTTCAATGCGGATGAGGTCGAGGTTTGCGTCCTTCGGGATTGGCGTGGCCCATTCATATCCGTTGATGGGAGTCCACACGCATGGGCGATCTTCTCTATCCATCCAAGCGTGTGATATCCCCCATGGCCATTGACGGGCGATCCACCACGGCACTACTCGATTGCTGTAGAGATCCCACACGCGCCGAGGGGGCAACGTCGGCTCGATGATCGGGTTCACAGTTCTGACTTGTTGTCGCATTTCCCGATCCTCCGCTTCCCATTGTCGCCATTTGCTTTGGGTGGTGGTGAAATCGTTGTACCACATAGGGCGGAGACGTGCATATGCGGTGCCAAAGTCGTAGTTTCTTGAGATGCATTCTTCGAGAATGGGCCGCAATGATGGCGTGTTCAGTGTGTACCTCGTTCGAAGCGTGGTGTTGAACTCCTTTAGAACTTTATCAATGCCGAGTTCAGTGCAGGGAGCATCAGCGATTGAGGATGGTATGGCGGGTTTTCTACCAGTGTAGACCCGCTGGTTTGGAACCGAGGTCGCGATGGGGGCGGTGATTGTTACCTGAGAGTATTTTCGACGTCCACGACTTGTCATCGCTGCTGACCAGTATATGATCAATTGAATTTCCCTGGTAACACTTATAAGGACGTTTAATGAACATCGAGGAATGTTACATACTACGATCTGTGGTCAATCGCACTTCAAGCTTCACGCAAAAGGTGAGTTGGGTGGAACTGGAAGGCGCTAGGGCTACGGAACCATCACTTTTGATGTCGGTAATGGGCGCGCACTCGTCCCTGGACATAGACTAAGCTTGTACATCATTCGGTGTCTTCGCTGTACGTCTCCTGATCTGACATATGATAAGGATATGTGGCGGTTGCAAGACAAGAATCTACATCAAGACAACGCAATAGTAGCATGCCAGGTGACTCCGAATTTAGAAATCTCGACCAGTCGAGGTGTGCTTGAATCGCATCCAGAGAAGTCTTGTGGTACCGAATAAATGAAAGATATGGGACATACTGCCGAAGCTGTAGCGATGTAAATACAACACCATCATATCACGTAGTGCTGTCCTGTTACATCACAGATGGGCCCAAAATTATCCAGCACATAATGTCATGCGAAGGTCTCCTAACCTATTTTCCTTGTAGGAAAGTCATTGCAGAGCCAGATGTCCGTTAGTGTTGGCATTAAAATGAGTTGTCCCGTTTTCAAAGTAGGTGGACCATTACCGGCAACGGGTTCTTCAGGCACTGCAAGCACACGTTACCATATAGGCGCTGAGTGGCAGTCTCTACTTTTCTCGATCATGCTAACCATCTGGGTTGAAGTCGAGAAGAACTCCTACTCCACACCCATACCGACAATTCCATCCTGTATCCCGGGAGCAATGAGGAGAGTTTTTCATCTCATCACGAGTTATTCGCGGATTGTTGGATGCACTAGAAACTTGCAGCAGTAAGGATATCCCCATGAGACATTTGAGGTACATAGGCAAAAGAGTACTTGATTCGGTTCTATGCGGTCGGAGATTGACAAGGAGAGGGTCTGTCGTACAAGATGTAATCAAGTCCATGTGACATTAGCAGTAGTAAATGTGCGCCGTAGACTAATTTGATATCAATCCCAAGAAAGCTAAGGTACACTAGAATGTCCAAAGCGGCGGTGATTCACGAAGTTTGACATCCGTGAATGGATATAATACGCGGTCCAGACCGTGAAAAAGGACCGGGCCGATCCTTAAGGTGATGCGTTGAAAAAGATAATCCAATCCTTTGAGTTGTCGAAAACGTGGAGGGGGACATGAGCTCGAATGGGATAAGTGAAGGTGCTTAGCGATGTTTGGTTCCACGGGAACGAGATGGCTGACATATACATGGCAACCTGTCTATTGTTCACAAGTGCTCCGAACGTCCACATCAGCAGTTCTCATCACTGCCGTTGTTCTTTTCACTCTTCTTGCGCTTCCACTGAACAGGAGACAGAAGATCGAAAGCCTTCTCATCATGGGCAGCAGATTGAGACTCGCTAACGGGTATCAAGATTGTCTGAACGCAAGAGAACGTCGAAGGAGGAATATCAGGTTGAGGGGAATATAGGCTGAAAAGTTTGGAGTACATGACGCTGGAGGCTATGAAATCCAGGCAGTAAGAATAGCGTAGATTGGGGCAGGCAGTAACAGGTATTTGGCGATGGTTCATCTGAATGGGACAACAAAGATTAGCACGATGGAGAAAAACAAGCAAAACAGTATTACAATGCAGCTGCCTGAAGAGCAAAACTGATCTTTCGACATTGATTTAACACCACGGAAGTACCATCCAATGCGTCCTCTGAGCTGACCATTGGTAGCTGAGAAGCTTCATATTATCGCTGTTGCTGCAAAAAAGATACGTAAAGAAGATCAGACAGGATAGGGCTTTCCCATATGGAGGGTTCGTCTTTGTATATGCGCATGCGCGAGAATGAACCCACGGGAAAGACATAATCCATAGCAAGCATGGTCGCAAATGGCAAGGCCTTTGGAAAGTAGCTTGGGCGACGTGAAAGCATAGGAAATCGGAGTCCAACGTTCAAGTGCTCTAAAAATCTGTAAGCAGTAAGGTAGTATTAGTGGCCACTGCACCGAAATTTAAGTATTTTTACTTAAACAAATTACAAAGTTTCTTTTTGGTATTTTTTGCAGAGTATACATATTTACTTTTTATAAATTTGCAGATATTTTCAGTTTTTTTTTTTTTACGAAAAAAAAAACTGAAGAAACTCTCTCCGTATTCACAAGTAAAAATGCTTTGCTTTTTGTCCAGTATCACACCTCATGAAGCATTGGCACCGCATAAAATATTTGAAGCACATTATAAGCAAACATAGCTACCAAGGTAATAGTTGATATTTTGGCAATCAGTTGCTGGAGGAAGTATATGTCAAATACTTCTTCGAGACTACATCACACCTTTGAACATGGGCTGCCTACACTATTTAGCGGAGCAGTGCGATTCCAGCACGGTGTGTCACTTCTTCTCTGTCGGCAACCTTTCCCTGTAACCCTTATGCTCTAAAGATCCATAAAAGCTGCAAGGGACGATCTGGTCAAGATTAGGGCCAAGGGCGGCCCCGATGGTGCTTCTCCCATGTAGGTGTATATATCTTGAGGGAAGGTGACACTAGGAGCATCCATCCCGGACGAAAGTATAGAACCACACCCAAGAGAATTAATGAAGACCATCTGTTCCATGGATCCTCCTCCCGCCGCCGACATACGCACTTTGGCGGTGTGCGTCCGAGGTCTGTTCATGACGTGCATCCGCAGGCATGGTGGAAGATCCATTCAGCTTTCAGCTTGTACATCGGCAACCAAGTTCGAGGGCTGTTCGCTCAGTAACGGCCCAAGAAAGTCTCCGGGTCCCATATCACCAAGAATACCCGAAACAGATGAAGAAAAACTATCTGTCGGTCCAACAAGGTACCGACCACCATAAGCCTGATGCTGTAGATGGGGACAGAGCAGACTGTACGATTCCAGAATTGAGATCTCGGCCTCAGACGCGCTTTCGGACTCTTTTGAAGTAATAGACGTTCGTCTGAAGCAAAGAGGCAGTCAACACCTCCTACCCATGTGCATGTTCGCCTCGGGAAGACGCTACTCGTTACAGCTTGAACTCGAACGTTAACGTTCAACCACCGCACAAGCTCAGATGTAGACGGCGGCACCGAGTCTCTATTTTAATATTACACACGCTCGCAAAGTACGCCCATCTTTTTGGGTGTGTTTGCTAACATTTTACAGAAGCTTGCGTTTAATGACGTCACGCGTCATTAGAGTATGGGGTTACTTGTACTTGCGGCGATTTGATTTTGGTCTTTCACAACCCTCATTCGTAACCCTTTTGTCTGGTACCCACTACCTGCATGGATTTCGGACAATGTGAATTTCCGTTCTTTTCTTTCATGGTCGACATTGGTATGTACGTAATTGACGTGCTTCAAAAATTGGCGTCTTCTATATAGGCACGGAATAAATGAAGTGAGTACGGCCCCGAACTCAGATGTCCGCTCAACGGACATGTTCTTTGGAAGAGCAGAGGCCGTGTGGGAATGAGGTTCTCCTCGCGGTCATATACTCGTCCGGCTTGTGACTCCACGTGATTCTACTAGCTTCTGCTTCCTTTGAGCTCAGAGGAGCACGTTCCTAAAATGCTATCCCAATGTTGGTGGGAATAATGCGCTGATAAAGGTTTCGGCATCATCTGTGTTTCTTCTCTTTTGTTCCTTTTGGCGGTTCCAAGTACCTACATGCACATGCTGCAGAAATACCGCCTACGCGCTAGAGGGTTGAGCGACGGAAAGGCCAATGGGAACGTCTTCCACGTTACAGGGGGCGGAATCCGCTCTTCGCTTCATTGGGACATAGGGATGGATGTATTGTTCTTCAACCTTTACGACACTGAGCGACCACTCCCACGACTCCTTCCTTATCGTGAGCGCGGAAATCGGGAATCGCATCCCTCCGACAGCTGTCATTTTCTTCGTTTCGTCCGGACGTCGCTTGCGGGATTAGGATGGATAATGCAGAAATACATGGTACATTGATTGAATTTGCGTATATCTATGGCAAGGGCATGCATGCAGCTGGAAGCAATAGGCAGAACTAGAATGAAAAGAACAGCGATTCTTCCGTTTAATGTTAACAATGAAGCAAGAAGAAGACAAAAATATAATAAGATAAATCCGAGTCTTGAAAGAATGTGGATAACGTCTATTGGTGTCGTGTCCTGTAGAAGATGTCGATGAGTGACGGTGGAAGAGGAATGGAAGACAAGGTGCTAATCACTTTAATTTAGAAGTGAGCGTCCTGCAATGCTCGTTAGCGACAGAGGACAAGGCCAACGACTGGCACGCACTTCAATATCACCAATGACAAGTCCATACTGAGGAACATGCGCCTCCCCGACTTCTTGATGTTGCGAGCATCCGCATTGGACACCTGCACCGTCTCTTGCGTACACGTTGCCTTGGGCTCATCTACATCCTCAGCGTAAGTCAGCTTATACCGAACAATACACACACACACACCTGGGTCGTCCAAATTAATAACAGCCGATATCCTCAGTGGCGACCGTTTGGTCCCTCCGTTACTGCGATTCATAGCTGCGAGGCTCCTTTGCCGCTTGACGGGACTCCCATTGCGCCTACTCCTCCTCCGCTGGAGGTACCTCCGATCCTCGAACACATGCGGCGCGATTCCGCTGATGACCTCACGGGATGTGGGCTTGAAGTTGGCAATGGCAGCAGCGAGAGTAGCTTGGTCGTGGATGTCAGTCATTGTAGAGCGTGGTGGTGGTGGTGGTTAGTGGGGAAGAGGGTGGGAGAAGCCCAGCTCGATAAAGAATTCTCCTGGCTGCGGCATTGCTTCCATCCGCTTATTAATAGCCTCACCATGCCTGGTGCCATCGAGGCACGTTCCCCCGACATTAGTCCCGTTAGCTACTTGACAAAGGCGGTGCGCTATCGTCACCGACAGTGAATAGCGGTGAACTGGAAGGAAAACCTTCTCACGTGGTCGTACCTCCTTGGTAATATGTAAATGGAAAAATACCGGTTACCAAGTTGAATGTTTTTCCGTCATAACCGAAGGCAGTACCTAATTCTGCTATTTACCCGTCGGCTCCACGAACAACACTTTTGTATTATGTACAAGATTGAGGGCTGATGATACACAGTCTCAAGTTGAGCGAGGAACGTGAATTTCTTAATTTCGAAACTTGCTTGCTCAGTGAACAAGCCGCGTAAAAAATGATTGACTTGTGACCCCTGTTCATCAGCGTCGGTCCGACACTGAGCGTTAGGGAAGAGAGGAGTCGTCTAACGGAAAAACCTGTGCCCAGTGCCCACTGGTAGCAATCTCTCCCGACACATCAAAAAAATTCATTGAAACCGATGAAGCGAACTTTCATATCCGACAAGGATGGAGTGCAGAGTAAAGGAAGAGAGGATGAAGTAAGTGGGGATTATTAGGAATAAGCGAATCAGCCCGCGAAATGATTAGGAGTGGATATCCTGCAGGTCTTTGCGTGAATTAGATTAAGAATACGATGGTACTGTCGGTTTGTTTGTCGTTAGTTCACACTCTGTGTGTAAATAAATGCCACACACTCAGTTCCCTTGGGGACAGCACCACAATCAAGGAATCAGTACTCGTATAGAATCTGAGAACCACTGGTTTGATCCCGAACCATGGATTGAGCTTCGATCATGGATAGCCCAAGAGCCACCATAAAGCTACCCGAGGTAAGGCAATTAAGGACGCGTGACGTCATGTAAGGACCGCATATATACGTCCTAAATGGTAAACACGCGTACAACAATGGGCGCTCCGACACCATGGCAACGGGTACAATTACACGCAAATCCGTCAGACGGCGACAGGTCACAGGAGGGCAGATACCGACCCGGTCCCCGCCATGATGCAACGACCTTGGCAGGGCCATTATATCGGGCTCTATACAACATCAAGAAAGATCGTCGAGACGGGGTAGATCCTGCTAATATTAGGGAATCTAGTCGGGACAGCTACCAACCTCTGGTGAAGGAGGCAGAAAACATTGAGGTGCTAGCAGGACGACCATTGTTATCGCGGAGCAGTTGGTACCGGAGGCGGAGGGACGCTGAGCAATTCAGCCCCGTGTATGTCATTAAGAATGACCGCTCCCTTTCTCCGGCTCTTTTGTAATCCAATCCTGATGTCAAAGCCCGGACCGAGGGTAATGCGGATGGGGCAATCGGTGCCTTACAATTCGTCCGCTTTGGATGGCCATTTGTTCAATGATCAGCCAGGCGAATCAGGGGTATTATCTGTAAATGCAGGCAGGTCTCGTCCCTTAAAAACATGATACGGGAGATGGTGATTTGCATTTCCGGGATCTTGATCTTCCGAGTGGTGGAAAGTCATCCTGACGATGAAGCGTGAAGATAAAGCACTTCAAAAAGGAATGACAGTAGTGGAATATCGTTCGTAGTTTGTCTATTAGGAACCTCTCGCGACCTAGTCGAAAAGGGGGGAACAATAAGCAAGTAGCAGTCGTTGGGTGAGAGGCATATCGGATATCAGACGTCGCCAGCGTAGAGTCCAGAGGAGGGTTCGGGTAAATCCCGGAATTTACCTCCAGGTCTGCAGACTTCTTGAAAGTTAGGAATTCACCAAAAGGCTTCTTGGAGAACCAGGCCTTTGTTTCAAGGCGACTTGGATAATCCCGGACGTTTCCGATTCGGGATCGGCCGATTCCAGAACGAAAGCATGAGTCTGAGAACGGTGTTCCTTTGGATCTAGTACAAGACTATCAGGGCTCTGTAAAGGAAGTCGGCTACGGAAATACTGCCATTAAGCAAAGAAGGCACGCACTGGATCAGGGCATCACCCGTTGCTGTACCATCTTGTAGCACTTTGAGAGAGTAGACGCCGAATGTGTGACCGTTTCTCCCCAAAAAATGAATCCAGCATCTCGACGAGGTATTTGACGGTGTCCTTGAGCTCATCACAGGCCTTCGGGCCAATCTAGGCGATATTGATATCAAACCACGTTACGGCGGCGAATGGGGAAAAGAAGAACCTTCAGGGTTTCCCCAAACTGACATACGAATGATTGCAACCCGCCTCGCGGGTAACATGATGACGAGACTACCCTTCGAAGCCCAGAATACTGGAAACATCCGTGCACTTGAGTGTTTTCATCCCGGTATCCTTGAGGGCTCGCATGTCAGAGGATGCTGCAACAGCGAGGACAGAAGCCTACAGCTTGCTTATTTGCGTTCGCGACATGAATGTATGAGATCAAGAGCGATGGCAGAATATTTCCCACGCCATTTTGCTCTCAACCGCCACGAACATCTCTGCAGTTCCTGTAGGCTCCCATTCTCTTCCACCTCGACGTTCGACGCGACTTCGAGTCAGGAAGAAAGGCGGCTGCAGCTACAGATCATTCATGTGCCATAGTGCGAATATTGTCGTTCTATGCGCAACTGTACATCATGGTCACGCTGCAAAACACTACCAGGAAATTCATCAAGGTGGCACTTGTTGTTCAGGATGGATATCTGACTCTGATATCTTCACAGTAGTATGCGAAGGTCCAGTACAAAAATCCTAGCTCCCAAGGTCGGTCCTTACACATTGAAAAAGATATATAAACCTGAAAAAAGGACAGTCTCATCATCAAATCGCCCTAGGAGAATGGGTTTACAATAGACCGCGGAAGTTCCTGCGAAAGATTATGCATGGCTTGGATCCAGACCCTCTGCAAACGATGTACCCTCCAGCCGCTATCGAGGATGGGCAAAAAGTTGAGATAACCGGTACTCGCTACCTCGGCTCTTACAGTTGGTTGAAGACTCGGACACCTACAATTCTCGTCCCTGGTGCTCCTCGTATCTGGACCCATCGACCGACACCTTTCACTCTGCCCCCAGACTTTGGCTACCAACCCTGCGACTACAACGCTCACCGGCTTCCTCCTTACCCTCTCCTACCCATCTTCATCGCCGTCGACACCTTTGACTGGGGCTCTGCGGACTTTGTCGCAGATTGCCACAGTCTCCTGCGCCTTCTCGCCTTCGCCAGCGGCCAGCGACGCGACTTTCGTATGGACCTGCAGCTCGCTGGCTCCAAGACCATTTTGTGTACTCGGTGGGAGCCCAAGGTCCTCATGAATGCCAACCCGGGTGGGTACGGCCGGAACTTCGAGCGCATGCACACGCGCCCTGCGCCTGGGTGTGAGAATGCCACATCGCATCATCGGGTGATCACGTATGACCTGGCGGGGATGAAGATGGTCGTGAGGGCCGAGGTGGATGCGTGTTTACCTGATCTTGATGGCAAGGCTGTCTATATGCAACAAGTCCCGCAGTCGGCGTTGGTGGAGTTGACGACGAAACACAAGTCCAGAGATTCGGGATGGTCGTACAAGCATATGCAGATGTGCCTCTCGCAGACGCCCACTTTGATTTATGGCTCCCATCAGAATGGGGTCTTCAACAAAGTGGTGAAGAAGAGAAATCTGGATGATGGACATGGTCATAGGGAGTTTAAGCTTCGACTGCTCAGACATGCGTTGGAGAACATCCAACAGTTGGTAGTCGCCTCGGGATTGCGAGGCAGGTTGACGCTCGTTTACGAGGATAAGGTGTTGAAGGTTTATCAGAGGAACTCGGAGATCAGCCTGTTGCCTGAAGAGTATCTGAAGATGTTCCATCCAAAAACTTCGATATTTATTGACTTGTTGGATAGGTAACGTTCTTGCTTTTCCTTATTTTATTTAATTCTCACGATGGGACCATACAGCAGCTCACGAGGGCCTTCGAAGGTCGAAGCTACATAAAGGGGGTATCCTCTGCCTCCTTCTATCACAGCCGACGAATTGGCTAGTGTACAAGTTCTTCCTTTCATTCCACATCGCTCTGCCAGCCCACTTTGGAGGGTGGAGTCAATACACCTCTTCTCGCCAGCTCTTTCTCCTGTAAAAGTCCCGCCCATCTCCTTCGCTGCAGCTAGATTGCTCCACACGGAGGCAGAGCATCAGTCCTTCCTTTGCTACCCGTATAGTTAGCACGAGCTTCCAGGGAGCAGATGTTACTTTGACGAGCCAGTCGATCAGGATAATCAGCGGGCGTTTGTCTCTATCTCACAAGACGATAAAGCAAAAATTGAATAACTTCTGATCCCGAAATTATTGTTTGCAAGAAAGCAAGACAACAGCATCGTATTCTACTTCTTTAGACCGTTAGACCTTCAGCAGCATCAACAGCACTGGCGGACGCTTCGGCGCCCTCGGCCAAAGACACGGTAGGGATGACGCCAACGGGGTTGGAGTTGCTGGTGTCGAAAATGGCGGTGGTGTCGACGCCGACGGTGATATATCCGACGAGACCATCCTCAAGACTGTCTCCGAGAAGTTCGGTAGATATGAAGGCGCTGTATCCATCGCTGTTGGCTCCGCCTATGATGGTGTCCGCCTAGACGAGGGTCAGCACTGGGGAAGAGGAGGAAGAAGAAACAACAGACATCATTGGTAACGCGATCGAGGGTGCTCAAGTGAGCAGTGTAAGCCCCGATTTCGTATACTTGGTTGATGAGAGACTCTTCGAAGAACAATTGGCTATATTGGAGATACAATGAGAAAGACAGCAATTGCTAAATCGCTCTAGTACTCACCCGACGTGCTGGATGTTGGAGGTCGTGAGAGTGTTGGTGCCGTCCTCAGAAACGGAGCCATTGACACTGGATGGATGGTATTGTGAATTCAAAGGCACCCGACAATAATAGAAAAATGACGAACTGGACAGCAATATCTAAGTAAAAATTGTCAGAATATATTCAAATCGGAAGAAAAGAGGCAAAGCTTACGGATGTGGGTCGTACGCGAAGCATAATATCCCGGGAAGATGGTAAGGAACCTGAAAGTCACAATCAGTGACGCGCGAAAGGGAGAGAAATATCAGTAGAAATCGTACTCTGCTATGCCATTCTCGTCAGTTGCAGTGAATCCGCGGAGGAAAGTGGTGTCGTCAGTGGTTCCGTCTGGGCGGAGTGTGGCACCTAGTAGGTACACGATGAATTAGTATTATTCAGTAGATTTCGGACCGGGACAATACAAACCCTCGTAGGGCTCGACAGTATCCGGATTGATGCCGGTGTATCCACTGCAATGCTTCAATTAAAAGGCCCAGGATGACGAAATGAATTCTAAATGGTTACCTGTAAATACCAGCTGCGTTACAGTGCTGGCGAAGGGAGGGTAAATAAAGGGGAAGAAAGGCAACGCGCGCCGAGCTTACCCAGAAATCAATGTAAGCACCCTCGATCGGTTCACAAGTATCAACGTCAACTATAAATATGGTGCAGTGGTTAGGAAAATGCACGTTAAATGTCAGGAGTAAACACACTCAGCCCAATATCCAGGTACAAATCGATACCATCAGCACCCTCACGTATGTCGCGACGGTACAGCTCCCCTGATTAAGTTCAGCGGTGTCACCTAAGGCTGCAACTATTACAGGAATCACGGTCCGTCAACAAAGTAGGGTCCAAAGATCGTATCTGGGGACAAAACACAAGTGTCGTTCTGAATGGTAGGGTACTTTGCCCTCTCTTCCAGACCACGCGCAGAGAGCTTGGTGGTGTCCTCGCTGAGGCGGCGCTGGAGGCTTCGACGACGGGAATCAGCGAGACCACTCGAGCGCTTGGCAATGGAGTCGCCACAGTTACCTACTCCCCTGCGTTTGACTGGCCATAAGATCAGAACCATGGATTGGAGGGGAAATACGCGTCAAAATACCTGCGGGTACCGTGGACGACGCCTTGTGCGGGTGCGCCGAAGTCGACGAAAGGACGGAGAGCGCGAGGGCAGCGAGAGCGAAAACTGAACGCATCTTTAGAACGAGAGACAGAGAGTGGATATTGTATTTTTGGTGAATTATGGCGACTCGTCATGCCCCTTTTTAAACAAAGAGTCGCGCCGCCGCTGCGGGGATTGCTCTGATTTTCCTCCGAACTGCGCTTTGAACCCCACATGATAAAGTCGGGAAGAACGGAAGAAGACCGCTAATGTGGGTTTTCTCATTGGTCGCCCTAACGAGGGTAAGAAAAGAATATTCTGTTCTACCCTGTTGCGCATGCCAAGAGCGCGATCAATCGCTGATCATCGTCATTCGCGTTGCTGGAAAGATGGTAAAGGCCGAGACCGAAACGAAGGGATGACGCGAATCCAGTCAACGCTGATGGGACTGGCTATAAAGAATTATGAAAAGCTGACAATGAGAGCTGCGCAGGTTTTTCTAGCGGTTGTCTAGGCTTGTCTCGCCCCTTAATTCAGCTCAAGCGCCTAGCCGACGCGTCGAAGACACCATCCCATGACCTGAATAATAGAGAATAGAGACCACCACCACAGTGATTTCCTGAACCTGATACCGACAAGCTGAGACATATGTCGAGAACTAATGAATGTCTCTCCAGCTACGAGGACTTTAAAATTTTCCGTCAATTATCCTGGAATTTCTTGGCAGAGAAATCATCTTACCTGTCGTTTTTGTGGAAGAAAACGGGTATATAAAAAGACCGAATGATGTCGCGCCGATGAGAAGCTGTTGTAACTATTGCAGTGGGAGGCTTGCTGAGTAGAAAATACTAAATTGTTAGCTACTAGAGCTCAAGACGAGCTCCTTAAATACTACAGAATGTATCTAGAATGTTCTACTAAAGTACCTAATTATATCCTAGTATCGTGCCAAATTGATGGTACCGAAGGTTCGGGAATCTTCTGGCACATGCTTGAAGTTGCAAATCCCAACAGAAGCTTGTGTAATCACGCAATGTCAATATTGTGAACTTCCAGATGGAACAAATCTTCTCCACCGCAGCGGAAAATGGCTCACATCCGAGGCTGCAAAATACCATGGATGACAGTCGCGGGAGGTGGCGTGGGGATAAGACGCGCGGAGAGATGCACCCGAGAGGTTGGTTCCCCTTTCCGGGAGAATTTGCACCTCAAAAATCTCATGTGTAAGGAGAGTTCATATGCGTTGCCCTTGATATATCCCTAGAGCCGCAGATAAAGCTCCATGACACGGGGACACCAAAATGTCGAAGCTCGGGATACGAATACCTACCTACCTGTTCAAGGTAGTAAATAGTGCTTGTAAAGCGAATCGTGTGAATCAAGCACCATAGCAAGGCTATCATACGGAAAGAGAGGGTCCCAGATTTGAACCTACAATGTACGACGAAGCATAAAGAAATGAGGCAAAAGGTCGTCGTGGTCTTGGTCAAAATACTTAGAGTTAGGTTGCTTCCGAACAGCAGCACATCCTTCAGGAACGGACCATCCTTACAGTCAGCAATCTGCTTTTACAGTATAAATACGATGATTACAGCCCGGTGGGCACTGGGAAATCCCGACAGTTCTTGTATTCTTTCTGTAATTCCTGGTGCCTTTCACATTCATACAAGTACAAACCCTAATGGAGTGGATAAGTTAAATCACAGAGCCCAAAAGAGAATTAAACGAAGGAATCAGGAGTGTTATCTGAGTCCGCGTGGATGTCGGAGTCAGATGAAAGAGTGGATTGTTGCAATTAAACCGACGAGCATAGCAACACCAGACACAAATAGACGGTTAAGCGTGACTTTGTGCGTGCCGTTCTGCGCTGCTCCGGTGCAGAGGGTACCTTTGCTATCAAGATATTGCGCAGGTAAGATGACCTAACCCCTCTTTGTAAGGTTGTGTGGTTGAACAGCAGAAGAACTTACTTGAGGCAGGCCATTCCTCGACTCGACGGTCAGGCTACCAGTAACCGGATTGACGTTGTAAGACTGGCACGTCAATACATCTATCAAAGTCTGCCCCTTCCAAAAGAGACCCGTATCGCCGGGTATAGTCCACGTAGCCGTACTGGAGTTACCGGCATTCGTAAGAAGAGCAAGGAGAGGCGGCTTGGATATCGCTATTGTATTATCGTTTGGCTGAGGAACAAAGGTCAGCTGATAAGCAGTCAGTTGATGTACAAATGCGGAGGGCCGTTGGGATCTGTCGTACCTGGGTGGTCAAGAAATTCTGTTTCGAATTGATGGCAAGCTTTCGTACAGCATTCAAGTCAGTGATATGCTGCACGAGCGGCTTCCGGTAGACGTGATAGTAGCTCGACCATAGTCTATTTCAAGGGGAGTCCAATGAGCGTAGGTCAAATGAGATAGCTGGTACGTACGATTCGTGGTTACTGGGGACAGCACCACCTTGAAAACCCTGTTCCTGTCCTACATCACCAATTGGCACTGCGATACATCCTACAAGAGGGTGACGTACCATAGTAAACGATAGGTATACCATCATGAATGAACGGCCAAGTGACAGCATTCTTGATGAGAGACTCGTCTTTTGTAAAAGACGGGAAGCGAGGTTGATCGTAGTTCTCCACGAAAGACCCAGTCATGCATAGGCCACTAGCATACTTTTCCTGTGATTCGATGACGGTGCTCATGACGCTGTCAAAATTTCTTTTCGAATCTGAAAAGGCTTCCACAAGTGTAAACCAGGTCGGATAATCGAGTACAGCGTCGAGGACCTCTATCCAGCTACTTAGGTCCGTGCGTTAATAAATAGTCACAGAACCACGAACGAGTGTAATCGCTCGTATAACTAACATTGTCGCTGAGAATCTGATAGCAATGGTATCAAATTGAATCCTCTAGTTCATAGTGGGTTACATACCTCGCCCATGGCAAAAACACCTGATGCCCCAGTAAAATCGCGCCAGAAGGATTGTCGAATATGCCGAGCGGCTGAGATTCTCAGACCATCAATATTATATTCCAGTACTAGATCCGCGATCCAGCTTCTGAGCATTTCAAAGTTCGTCGGGTTTTCGGTGTCGATATCAAGGAGTGGAAGACTGCATACAGGTGTCAGTAACCTAGAAGCCGATTGTCTATATCAGGTGCCATCGTATACGTACCTGGCATCTCCGAGCCAGCATTGTTCGACCTCAGTTTGGTTTGATGTATCGGTTATGAAACATTGGGGATGAAAATCATTCACTGATGTAAATGGAGCAAGAGAAGTAAAATCAAAGGATTGTGGAATTTTATCTGAAACGTTAGTCGGGGGAGTCGCGTAGCTTAATACCCAAAATCGAGGGCGTTGAGTCTTGAGTAACTTCAATATTATAAACTTACTGATTAACAACCACGTCGACCATGAGATACATATTTCGATCATGAAGCGCGGAACTGAGCGCTTTTAAGTCGCCGGGTGTACCAAATTTCGGGTTGAGGGTGTTCAAATCTCGGGTCCAATAGCTTCTGAACGTATCAGCATATTAATAAAGAGAATAAAACTGTCATGCTTGCCCGTGGTATGCGTCCCCATATGGTGTTTCTTCCTCAACGTTCGCTGAGACAGGAGAGATCCAAACAGCGTCGAAGCCCATGTTTTGTATATAGTCAAGACGATTGATGAGGCCCTGCCATGTACCACCACAATATTTTCTTGCACTGGGATCACAAGGACCAGCCAAGCCATCCGTCGTCGCGAATCTATCGGTGACGACCTGTTCAGTGTAGGATGAATACCATAGACAAACCTTTCGTTGCGTTCGACTCACCTGGTATATCGACCTCGACCGCCAATCGGCGGCAGACGCTGCAAATGCTGGCGCGATGAAAAGGAGCGTGGTCGCGAAAGAATGAAACAGCATGACTGGTCTCAGGTAACACTGACTGGAGAGCCTGCTTTAAATGGCCATCTAAGTGTTCAACAGTCAGCCAACAGTGCATATTTAGAGCATTAAGGCAAAAAATGAAGGCATGGTGAATACCAGAAATTGAATCATTCGTCGCGAGAATGGCCACATGCAGACACGGTCCTTCGGTAGATCTGAGTTTGTATGAGAAGCATCGTCACTCTGGGGTTGTCGTCAGGCATTCGTCCGTAAATAGGGCCACGGGACCTTGGACGGCTACGGAAGACGGTGAATCTCTCTGTATCTGAGAAAGAGAAGTCGAGAAGGGCAAATAGAAGCAGATTTAAGGATGCGGTATAAACAGTTGGAATTGTAAACTCTATAAGCTCGAAGTAGATTGGCCTTCGGGAAGTGAAGCAGGGTGACGCCAACCTGGGATGGGCGTTATGCGTCATGAAATATCCTTCTACTCCGTGGTGTAGGACAGTCTTGATGGTCTTGAGCTAGGTTAGCGTTGTCGTCACATGGAGGTAACGTTAAAATGACACGGATAACACCGTAAGGGTTGTAAGCCTTTAAGCGATTTGCGATGGCATAAAAACAGATAAAATGAGAGTCCACTTGATTCGTCACCGTTCATACGTTCATATTTACGCACATCAGTCATCGGGTCCAATAGCTATTATTCGGAACTGCAGATGAGAACTTCAGCCTCCTTTGATCGGGGCTTGATCGAACATTTGAAAGGTTCCGGCAGGCTTTTACAGAGTGGATCATTAGTCCATCTAAGATTTTGAAGACGAACGCGTTGCGTACCAAACCAATCCTGTACAAAATTTGTCACTAGGTTCTATAATCTTCCCATCCTCATCAACTGCTTTTGTGATTGTGAAAGCAGCAAGTATCGAAGCGACAGTAATCCATACGGATGCGTAGGCCATATGCCTTCCCGGACATATTCTGCGAAGGTTATTCTTTCAAGGAATCGTTCGAGTAGCCGAGGGAACGCGTCAAACCTTCGACCAAAACCAAATGCCGCTATCGTGGGATCCTTGACTGAAAGATCCAGTCGGCCGTCTTTCATAAACCGGTCAGGTTTGAAGGAAAAGGGGTCTGGATACGCCACCTGCAGATGATTACAGACTTGGATTAAAGCCTTGCAACGATCACGGAAAAGAGCGAACCTCATCGTGAAGAATAGCCCTAGAGAGTTGTTGAATAGATCGTGGTACACTTATCTAAAGCTCACGTACCAGGTGTTAGGAACAACCACAGAACCAGCAGGAAGTCGATAGCCTCTATAGACATCATCTACTTCAAGAAGATGTGGTATTGCTGTCGGATAGCTTTGAGACACACAACTAAACGCTTGCATGCCCAGCGACCTCACCAATGGGAGCGACATTTTTCCATCGCAACACTTCTTTAACGATTGCTGTGACATAAGGCATTGATTCCTCGTCGTCGAATGTGGGAAGTCTTCCCTGATTGAGAACTCCGTCGACCTCTGCTTGGCCTTTTCTTTGTGCTTCCGGGTTAAACAAAATTCCAAGAATGAAGGTCGCAATTGCGGAAACAGTCTATACGTAGAGGGATGAAACATGCTTTTAGGCAACGAATAGGTGGGATTTACCGTGTCCGATCCAGCTTCAGTGACAACAATCAACCCCGTTGACATCAGCGTCGATTGAAGAAACTCACCGGCGTATATAGTTCCAGCCGTGTTCTTGACGATCCGCTGTTGGTCCGCCGCATCTTTCCCGGGACGTATCCTGCCCAGATTCGAAGAGGTAAAGGACGATCTAGATGAACCATCATCCTAGAGACAGGGGTGTTGTTACTACTAAGCGACTGTAGCAACGATACACAACTGACGATGCGGCGCATTGCCTCTGCATATGGGATGTCGACCATTCTTCGTGCTAATACTTTCCACTCTCTAGCTTTCCGCTGGAATCCAGCTCCCGGGAACCATTCTGGAGTGGAGTCAGTCACAAGTCAAAGCGGGAACAACGCACAGCAATTACCTGGTACATATTTCAAAAAGGGTAGAGAGTCCTGTTGAGTATGCATGAGTCATCGATACTCCCGAGAACAAAATGCCGGCATACCACCAAAAAGGTCCCTGGTATAGCAGCTACCGCAACAGCGTGCAGTGCGTCTTCTGCAGCGGCAACGAAGGGGTCTCCCTCTGGAAGGGTATCAATACCATACGTAATAGACATAACGACACGAGCAGCCATACTATTCAGTGCTCGACTATTACTATAAGTGCATCACAACCGTTGATAATCACTTACTAACGAAGGTGGGTCATGAACTCTTCAGGTCTGTCCAGTAATCGTCGTAGAACTTCACGAGTTGCGTCGAGTACCTGGGGACGGAAGTGCGATGCTGCTTTGGCGTTCAATGTCTGCTGGAACAGGCGGCGATGGACACGCCTAAATCGCACATCAAATTTGTTATAAAATAGATCAAGGAGAAACTGAAATACCAGTCGTTTCCTAGAAAACCTTTCCTCAGAAATGCCGAAGTCAACGATGAGAGAACGGCATACCGTAGGGCATGAAGCCCACCAAAAAGTCCCATCCCATCAATTCTCTCATCATTGGGAGACGGGCCCTATCAACGTATTGAGCAACTTACACGGCCACGAAAATAAAAGAAATACTTACCTACTTGAGTAGATTGACGATCGCTTATCGAGAAGGTCAGAAGTAGCCTCCGACGAGTTGAGGACAATAATGGAAGTCCCAATCATGTCCAGATGTATGATATCGGAGTCTGTACCAAGTTAAGCATTTCATTTTCGTTTCCGGAGACAGAAAATGATATCACCATACTCCTTCCCCCATTTATGATATGTCTCCCACTCAAACGAGGTGGGCATGTCTTTGAGATTCCCAATGAGAAATCGTTTCTTGGGACCTGGGGGCAAGGGGAGTTGCCAAGACTGGGACCGGCGTAAGTACAATAGGTAAGTTAGGGAAATGGAGATGAGGCTAGCGAGGATGTCGAGGTAAGTCATGGTCGTCGTCGTTGACTGAGATGCGTGGGGGATGGCACCATGTTCAAATACGGAAGAAGTCAAGGTAGCCATGGACTGCTCTGGTATCTGTGGATCAAAACGCTATACCCACATGTTCGCGGAGAAGTGGAGATGAATCGCCCAGGAAGGATCGTTATCATTTGGATTAACTGGAGTATTTGAAAAGGACGCCGTAATGAACGTTAGCTTATGAGACCATTTTTGATCGGTATGCCTAGAAATTGACGCGACTTTCGGAGTAGAAGTCCATATTTTGAACCAACAGAAGTTATACAAACGCATGACAGCGAAAAAAAGCTTCCGTTACGGCCAATGAGTACAACAGGAGAAGATACCGCAATTGAGTGTCTACAAGGTCTCCAGATTGAATTCGTAATACCGTAATCAGTTGAAGACGGGCCACGATTGACTTGCCCACGAGGTGTTGGTGTTGGTGTACAACATCTGCTGGCGGGTATTACTAGCAGCGATAGCACTGTAAAGGCAGCCGTCACCTCTAGAAGCGAGAGCTGTTTCAATTTCAGTAAAAAAACTGAACATGGATCCATGGAATAGCAGGGACTTCAAAATTTCATCGTCGCCGTACCTGTGAAAGAGAGTCGGCCTTTGAGAGCAACCTCGGCGGATCAGGACTGTATCACGTGAGTCGCGTCGCGTCAAGCATTTGAAATTATTTAAATAGAAACTTCAAGCTTACGCACAGACGCGAGAATCGAGGGATTCATTACGTAAGTAACCTGAAAATTGTCAAAAATTCGTGAGTGCTGGGAAATATTATCCGTCTGCATACAACTGCACCATACTTCCTTTCAAGTTCAATTTGGGGTCCTCCAACGAATCAACTTTAGAAGTAAGCTTAAAACAAAGTAGATAAACAATGTATCTCGGTGGCACGACACGGTAGATTACATGGCATGGTCCATCGGGGGATCTGGGCATAGATTATACTGGTACACTAACACTCTAGCGTAACAATCATGTACTCAATTATCCAATGATACCTCCAAAATTACGTCGCCGGCACACTAGCAAGTCTACGAAATCTCTCTATGCCTCTTTCTTCTACGCAACCTCTTCTTCATATCGGATGTACGATCCTCCTCTCTCGGAAGCTCGCGCTGAACAGGACCCGCATTCGGCACCGCCAATGTCTCCCCACCGATCTCGCCCACAAAAGACCACGTTATGTTGATCCTCCCTAAAGTCTGACTAGCAAGCGTGCTGAAGACGCTCGGGGAGAAGTCGACGCTCCAGCGGATCTCGCAACCCGCGCAGCGGTCTACGATGGTTATCTCTTGGGTGGTGGTTTGTTGTTGGGTTGCTGGGTCCGTGTCTGGTCAGAAAGATTCAGTGAATGAAGAATTAGGAGAGATAGGAACGGACAGTGTGCTACGAGTTTCTTCCCGCAGATAGGGTTTCTGGTTAAAGCCAGTGAGAATCATGCTATTGAGCGATATATGTGAGCACATACGAATTCGGATTGCTAGTGGTCGAACCACTGTCAACATCACATTTAGTGATCAAGTAACTCTTTGGAATAGAACAGATGACGTACGGGAAATAGTCGAAGAGCAAGTACGAAACGGCCGCTATAGGGTCCCCCTCGGTGTTGTTCTTTCCGCAAGCTCCCAAACTGGGAGTGTAAAAGGTTCCTAGATGATCTGTGGTTTATTTCGTGCAGACAACGGGAGGTGCATAGTTTACCATCTCCGGTGTGCCCTCCATCCAGCGGTTCAACCATAAAAGTGCTGGTCGGACTGCCGACAGTACTTGTCAAAGTACCAGTACCGTATGTTCCGCTGGTGACTGGAGTAGTATAAGGCTGGTCGGCGTTGGGATCAGTACCAATGATAGTGGTAGTGGTAGTTTGAGTAGTGCTTTGTGTAGTTTGGGACCAAACCTGGGACCCTGGGACTTGTTGACGTGCTAAGTTCATGTGAACAGCGCTGACCGCCACAGCGAGAATAGAGAAGAGAAGAGAAGTCCGAAAGGAAGCAATGGAAAACATCATCAAGACGTTGGAGGAGAACTTTGAAGGAAGGGGAAGTAGCTGACTGGTACCGCCGGCGGACCTGGAGATGAGGCTAGCTGAGGTGCATTGGTTCTGGAGAGTGAGTTTTATACCAAAAGACTGATGGCAATCATGATTTGAAGTTACCCTCGAAACACAGGGAGTAACTATGTTAGGGGTTAGGGGTTAGTACAGCCAAAGGCAAGAATGAAATCTTTGGTGTACTGCTAGGCTCGATGCTGGCGAGGAGCAGTGATGGGTTACGGTTCCAACACGGCATCCGGGCAGAAGCGAAGTGATGTAAGTTGCACGAACAACCTCCTGACGTCGACATTTCGACAACCACAACTCGACGTCGTTGATGCACCTCTACCTATGGGGATAACACTGGTTGTGCTTCGGGGCAATGTCCTATTACAATTTCGGGGGTCTTGACTGCGATACACATCGATGCGATTCGGACTATGAAGGTGAAGATAATTATGGTGTGATCAGGAGATTGATTATCGGGCTAACGATATATGTAACTTGAAGCAAGTGTCGATCACAGACCAGAGTAATTCTTGGCAGGAGGATTTCGCACGCGCATGCTAGACGAGCGAATGTCCAGATATAGAGGCAAAAGAAACCAGCCATAGCATCAGAGGCTAATGCATGCTTCACTGTTTGATACACATCGGATGTGAGCGTGTTCGACATCGACGTCGGCATGGCACAGTCCTCCAGTCCATATCGCCTGGAACGCCTCCGCGTACGGAGATCAAGACCTGCACCAGCCAAGAGCGCGAGTCGGGGGGTACTACCACTTGGCAAACTAGGGACGCCTGTCGATGTGAAGAAAAAGGCAAACACATTCATAAGGATGAACCTGATCTGGGCCGTATCCGGACGTCGATCAATCACCATAGAATAGTTGAGCACGAATGGGTTGCGCCCAGGTCCGCTGCGGTGAGGTATATCTTCACGGATACGATGCTTGCCAATACAGTTTTCTGTCTCAGGCTCCTGACGCACCAATCCAAATCCCTCCTATCAACCATGTACGTCCCCCCCGAACTAACCGACCTCATCATCGACCACCTCGCACACGACCCCCGTGCCCTCGCATCCTGCACCCTCGTCAGCAAATCCTTCTTCCCCCGCTCTCACACACACCTCTTCAGCAGGATAACCATCGGGCATTCATCCCAGCCCAACTCGGCGAAGCAGTTCCTCCCGCTCCTCCCGTATGTCGGTGGGCTGGTCAAGTCTTTGCGGATCGAGGCGGAACGTGGATTTCGCGACAAGGACGATGGGGACTTTATGATGATGAACGACCTCATCGATGAGCTCCTGTGGAAGACGGCGCATGATAAACAATGGGTATCGCACGATCCTGCTCTGTCAACCATCCTCGCGTCGCTGCCGAACTTGACCTCCCTAGAAATATGCGCCCTTCGCTGGAGGAACCCTTCGCGCGTAAAGCAATGCGCACCGTCGTTTGAGCACACACTCGCTGCTATAGCACCTCAGATAACCTCTCTCCGCCTGGATTACGTCTACTTTGACAGCCTTCCAGGACTCTTGAGCATTTTGTCGACGTTTCGGGGGCTGAAGAAGTTGGCGTTGGGTGTAATTATGGCGCCGCCGTATCCGGTAGTGCTTACGGAGCAGACGACGGAGCCGCTGGAGATCGAGGAATTGGAAGTGAATATGGAGGAAAGCACGAGAGTAGTTGAACTGCTGATGGCGACTCCGTGGGTAATGTCGTTTGGGAGGTTAAAGAAGCTGAGGGTGAAAAGGTGCTACAGGGCGCAGGTGGAGCTAGTCAGGACATTGGTGGGTCTGTCGAGAGATTCGCTGGAGGAATTGGTGGTCGACGATTATGTATTACCGGTAGATCATGGTAAGTCGTTGACATCCTCTCTTCTGAGTACGTGCTGATGGGTATCAAAGTGAATCGATGTCCGCCGTTGGATGTGCACCATCTTAAGTCACTCTCGGTAACGCTATCGTCGGGTTGCTTTCCCAGGGTGATGCGTTGGTGGGTCGAGGCACTAGGAAGGGAGGAAACATCGAAGATCCAGTATATGACGCTGACAGTGGATCATCGTAGTGTCACCAACGAGTTCCTGGATAAGGAATCGTGGAACGCCTTGAACCATGTCCTGGAACATAACCGGATGGACGCATTGAGGCGCGTAGATGTTGTGGTGAAAGCATGGCAACGTTCGGAAGAAGTTGCGAAGGATATCGGTAACACGGTTCGAGAATCGTGTACCTCCCTGATGGCCAGAGATATTATTCATGTCTATGACAAAAAGCGCATTTTGATGTAGCGGGGATCACGTTGGACAACATGCCAATAATACAAAGATTGTCGTGCGGCATTGGCGCTTGCAACCTCCACGGAATGTGCATGAAAGCAGGCATACGTGCCCGTTCCTGCCAGAATGTCAGAATATGCTCATAATAGTTCACTCCGGGAGTCGAAAATTTCAAAGCCTTCAGAGACGGAAGGATGTTGGGAGAATAGTTCATACACCCAAATGTGATGATGTTAGGGCTGTACAATGAGAGGCTGGTAAGCGATATAAGCTGCTTGAAGAAGGCCAACGAGACCGGGGTAGGAGACGGCCAAAGGAAGGTGATAAAATCAAGACGGAGGGTTTTCAACTGATAGAGGGGCAAAAACATAGTCAAAAACTCCAACGCAGGAGTTACCGCTAACTGCATATCCTCAGGAGGTCGTCCAAACCACGTCGATTTATGAACCAGGCTGTTCACTTTGAGTGATCTAAGCGCCGGAAACTGAAATGCAGGGAAGAGGCTACCGAGCTCCTCTGCAGAGAAGCCAAGTTTAAAAGTGTGGACATGCGACATGGCGAGTGGATCCGCCAACTCGTAGTCGTGGGATATCATCGCGGACGGCGCCAAAACTTGAAGTGTATCCTGGCTTAACTCGAGGCTTTGTCTCAGTTCAGTAGCGTTGGGGCGAGATCGTGGCGTGAGATCGTAAATATAATGCTTAATGAGGTTGGAGGGACAGAACATGTTCCATGACGTGGGAGTGCTGACGAGATAAAGATACCTAAAATTGGGACAACAGCGCAATACTGCACGAAAAAAAGCTCGCGTGGTCGGGCACTGTCTGCCGTGAAAACCGCCGACTCGAAACAAGAATCTAGGCTTTTTGGACGGAAACCCCCATCAAAGATCACGACACCAGCTGGGATCTGGTGAAAGGAATATGGGCTCTAGGCATTCCACGAACTGAAACAGGTATGTTTACAGGAAGAGGAGAGGAAAAGCGAAGATAGGCCATAAGCGCGGGGACTGGAGCGGGCTCACATCTCGACGAAGCCGTTGGGATCCGCCGAAAAATTGCCAATGACCATGCTGGTCCATAACAAAGGAAATGAGGTGACAATTTCCCGCCAAAACTTGCAGACAAGCGAGAGGCGCCGAGGGGCGGTGGGATCGGCTGGACTAAGAGTCGAAGATTGATTGTAGAAGTTCCAAGGGAAGTAGATTAATCGGCACCACGTCCTACGGTTCCGGCTGTGACGAGCCGTTTGAGACCTCGACATCTGCGTTCGTGTTGCTGGACATGGCTGTATATGCTGTGAGCGGTGGACCGTTGATAATAGAGAGATAGTTTACCTTCGAGGGTGAAAGTAGAAGGTGAGGAAGTGGCAGAAGTGTGGTGTATATATGAACGTCTCCAGGACGAGGGCTAAAAGTCAGTAAAGTGAGCAATTAAGAAAAATCGGCCTCGTATAAATACACATACAATGGACAGGGTCGTGGGACATTACAAGACACGCCTTTTTAGGGATAACAGCTAGTATGGATAACATCGGAATGCTGTGTGCGGCAGCCTCCAGTAGCCTGAACAATAGTGCTGATCAGCTCCGTAACTAGATGTCTCGTGTCTTTGGAAAGAAAGAAAACACTAGAAGTGAGAGAATGAAGAGAAGTACATTTAATGCTACTCACGACAGCGTATTAACTATTCTGTCAGATACCCCTCATGACGCACCCGATGATGCATCCAGGAATCGCTGAATCCCTTGTTCTATATCGACATAATTTGTTGCCATGCGCAGCACTAGCCTAGTAGCAACTTTGAAGGACAAGGCATATCCTCACAGGTGGATCGTGGTAAGTGCTTGGCAACCTTTTCTTCAAACTATGCCATGTTAATCGACGCCCACCGTTAAATGTGCAACATCTCAAGTCACTCTCAGTAATGCTATCGTCGAATTAATTTCCCAGGGTGATGCGTTGGTGAGTTGGGGCACTGAGAAGGGAGGAATCATCCAAGATCCGACAGTGGATCATCGTAATGTTGCCAACGTATTTCTGGACAAGGAATCGTGGAGCACCCTGAACCAGGTGCTAGATCATGATCGAATGGGCGTATTGAAGCGCGTGGATGTTGTGGTGAAGACATGGCAACAGTCGGAGGAAGTTGTGAAGGATATCGGGAACACGATTCAAGAACAAGAATCGTGTTCCTCAATGGCCAAAAGTACGTTTACGAGTGCAAGACTTGGCTTAGAGTGGTATCCTGCCGGCGGTATTTCTTGAGCTTCGGAGGGCGGCGTTGACTGGCGCGGAAGAATGATGGTGATTACGGTATGTAGAGCGGCGATTCAGGAAAGAAACGATGTCTTTGGTCGTTGGCGATAAATATTTTTGGGTCAACCGGAGTAGTCGCAGGGCAGTATTGACGCCGAAAAATCAAATGCATATACCTGGATATCGATGAATATGAGATGCACAGAGAGGTGAGAGGCTAGCGTACTAGACAAAAAAAGTCACATTTTTCAGTCAAGGAGCCGCAGAGATATCATATCGTTCCTTTACTCAGACCTTTAACTTTGACCATAACTGTTGGATGCAGCGGTAGGCGAAGAGACGAGCCCTGTATATGCATAGCGACAAAAAGCATTCTTTGACAATGGACCATAAGGGTGCAGACAAGTACGCGTTTCTTCTGTTGTGCTGTTGCCATATAGACCCAGTTCCAGAGTGCAGTGTATCAGGGTGAGAGAGCTAGAAATCTATCCGGATCCATGAGTATATACACACTAGGAAGATGAAAATCACAACGCACATTGTCCGATTGCACCTGCTCGCCACAACTGGCACCATCAGATTATTAATCCAGAATATCTGCACCGCAAAGGTAGCCTAAACTCGCACATTAAGCCAAGACTTGATAAAATTCAATATGAATCGCTATTTTGCGCATATAGACATGGTCGTAAATTGCCAGTCTTCAGGTACACCTCACAGCATTGTCGTACGCTTGAAGTGCATCATGGAGAAAGTAATGCCAATACCGCCAATGATACCCAGGTAAAGGTCGATGTCGTCCTATCAGACAGTGATAAAGCTTTGAGGATGACATGGAAGAAAGGAAGGAAGAAGCGTGGCGTGGGAACCTAATGACGTCTTTTCAAATCTGGTTCCACGGCACTTTATTTACATACCACCACCATATCGTACAGAGCTTCTTTATTTTTTTTTACCGAAATATGACCACACTGAAGCATTATCCTCCCCTGGAGTCCGACCCAGAAATATTCAATGAGCTCCTGCACCGCCTCGGTGCCGATAACACCGTCAAATTCATCGATATTCTCTCCTTGGACATTGATCCTGACGTTCCCGGACCGGCACTAGCACTCATTTTTATATGCCCATACAACCTGCCTCCCCAGTCTGACCAGGAGGTACTGCAACGCGTGGCGAAGAGCCCCTTTGACCCGAGGGTATTCTGGGTCCCGCAGTCGATTCGTCATGCATGTGGGTTACACGCAATATTGCACTCTGTGTGTAATGGTGATGCGAGGAAACATGTACGTTCGAGATTGCTGTATTTCGTCTACGTTCCTGATTCATGCGTTAGATCTTGCCAAATACACTTCTCTCGCGTCTACTCGAAAAGGCGTCCACCTTGACTTCGAGTCTTGAGATTGCTCGCATCCTAGAGGAAGACAGTGATATCGAGGAGGTCCATTGCTCAATTGGCAGACGTGGGAGCACACCGATACCAGATGCTTCTGTGAACGCTGGAGGTCAATACCTCGCTTTCGTCCCTTTGCACGAGGTAAGAGTATATCCTTCTTTTCATTGTGTCCTCATCCCTGCATGTATTCCAGGACAAAATGACTGGAAAATGCATCGTCTACGATATCGACGGCACCCGAGCACGTCGAACTGACAAAGAGCTCACACCAGACCAGGACGCCCTCAGCGAACCAGTCCTTGAGCTCATCCGCGATTACATCAAAGACCTAAGCGCCGAAGGGAACCTCGAGTTCAGCTTGATGGCTTTGGTAGAGGACAATACCCCACCAGAGTGTATTGGCACTGATTCATATTCCTGAAAATGAAAGTGGTTTATTCCAAATCAATTGCAAAAGCATTTTCAAGCAGTTCTAACGACACGGATATCATAATACTCTCTTCGTGCCCTTAACTAAAGGCGTTCTACTCGGCAGTCTGAACCTTCATCTGTCTTCCTTGACAGTAACCGAAACCACGCCATACCTATCTACACGTGCCCCCCGTTACGAAGCAGAGAACCTTCCTCCAAGCAACGACGAACCCACATACATTGCGGCGGCGAGAAAATAAGACCAATGCAGTTTCCTGGAATATACCAATCAGTTTTGATATACTCCTGAAGAAATTCCGGGTAGTCCAGGGAGTCTATAAACTATGTAGTAAGGATATTTCTTAGTTGCTAGTAAAACCTGCAGGAACGGTTCAAGCAACGATCCTCCCTTGAATTGAGATGCCGTTGGAGAGCGGCGTCTGTCGCCGTGGCGCTCAGACATTCTGATGAGTTTGAAGTTGTGGTAGTCATCAAGTATATGTCAGTAATCGATCGCAATAATAGGACATTCATGAAAGGAGGCAAGCTCGGTTGAGAGTAACGTCCCATACATACTACATCTCCCATTCAGCTACCGGATAGTGGCCTTGAAGTAAGGAGAGATTCGGGGGAAAGTCATTCCGAGTTTGTACCCCAAGTGAATTTTTTGTCCGAAACTTCCATTTCCGGTCTATGCTGCGACTTGCTTCCCGCCCCATCGTCCTTCGCGTCTCCCATCTACGGTCCTTCGCAACTACCTCCGTCGCCATGGGCAAGAACAACAAGAAGAAAAGCTCTCGCCCTCCTCACGACCTAATGACCTCCGGCTTCCCCCAACACGCGTCGGCCTCCCAGTCCTCGATAATCGACACTCATACGCATCTTCTCTCTACATTTGCTTTGTATCGCTCAAAATACCCTGAAGGGCAGTATGAGACTGTGTTTGACTTTGTCAAGGGCGTGTATGCGGGTAAGGGAGTAGGGACGATAGTCGATGTATGGTGTGAACCAGAAGTGTTCATGCGAGGGACGTGGAAGGCGTTGGCAGATGGGAAATGGGAGGGCATCGAGTATCGATTCGTTATCGGTGCGTCCCTTCATTTCTATTTCTACTATCTTGCTAACTCACAATCAGGCGTTCACCCGTACGTTCAGCGAATACAAACCTGGCTCTCGTCGCGATAATTTCCATTCAGACACGAAGCAAAATCGTATACCCCTGCTGTGGAATCCGAGATTCTCACTGCACTGTCGCATCCGTCTTGTGTCGGTCTGGGTGAGATCGGGTTGGATTACCATTACACGCTCTCGCCACCAGATGTCCAACAAAGAGTATTCGCCCAGCAACTACGTATAGCAGTAGATCGTGGAATCCCTATCACGGTGCATACACGAGAAGCTGAAGAAGACACAGAGAGAATCATGAAGGAAATCGTGCCCAAGGACCACCGGGTACATCTTTCTCTCTGTTGACGTGGACAGGGCTGACTATATGCGTAACAACAGGTCCACATCCACTGCTTCACCGACACCCCTGCCTTTGGCCTCCGCCTCCTCGAGTCCTTCCCAAACCTTCACATCGGCGTGACGGGCGTCGTCTGCTATGCATCAAATATCAACACCGCTGAGCTCCTCAAGCAGATGACCGCTACCGATAACAAGCGGTTCCTGCTGGAAACTGATGCACCGTACATGGTCCCGGCAAACGTGTATGATGCGCTGGAGCCCAGGCAGTCCAGGCTCCCATTCTCCCATTCGTTGATGATTCCCTGGACGGCAGAGTTCGCGGCGGGCATCATGGGCAACGGCTGGGATACAGTGCGTGTTCTGGATATAGCGAGGGAAGGTGCCAGGAACGTGTATGGGGTGTGATGTAAGGGATTATCATATGTTTAGATCTATGCCGGGAGCTCATCTCAGCGGGACCAGATACGACAGGAAGAAAACATCATTAGATACGACATAATACATCTAGACTTGAGGCTCAACCAAAGTTCTACCTCTGAGGTCGGCCGGTTACTATCACCTAAAGTAAAGCGAAACACAGTCACTGGTTGAATATATTGCCTATCCATTTATCCATTTCGTAGGCTGTACCGATATACTTGCCAATAACAGTATCGCTTCCAACAGGTAATTCAAAACCAAAGTTCCATAGAATGACAAAGAGCACGGCCTAAACAACCGGATCCTCAGCGAAAATTGTACTCCCCTCAAGAATTCTACTTAGCTTGAACTTGGCTAAAGTGAACGTCTTCCCAAGAAAACGTTGGAGCCGCCTGCCTCCATGTGTGAGTTGGATGCCAGATAAAGGGCTGCTGTGGATCGCGTTTGTGGAAATGCTGAACACGGTGAAAGGTGCTGACTGTGTATCAAAGTGAGAAGTGCTACACACCACACACAACTCCGTAATTGCGGTTCGAAGTGGGTAAGGTACACCTGGGCTCAAAGTCTATACTGTTCTTTGTAGTTGCAGGTAGCAATAGATGTATGCTTTGAATTGAATATACTGTGCAACACCAATCTAAATGCAATACATTACTGAACACAATCTTAACTAATACAGGTGGACTGCCTGGTGCAGATTCGGAACTTGTGCTGGCTGCCTGGTGCAGTGTCTGAGCTGATACTGTCTGCCTGGTCGCAAATTTACTTGCACTGACTTATTCTGAACTGTATCTCGGGTCTGTCTGGCTGTTCTAGTTTGTACTATTGCCTTCTTGACTTGGTCTGACACACTCAAAGTGACCAGGTCACAAAATACTATTCCAGGTGAGTCTATGACTCAAAGCTCTTAGCCAATAAACCTGTACCATTCACTAGGTAGCATTTCAGGGGCTAAAAAACCTATCCTCCAGCTCGTTACATACACAGTATTTATGTTATTCTACTCTATCTATATTTCCAATCCTCTCTTGAACTATCTATATTCTTGCTGATAGAGCCAGGTGGGTATGAGCTTACCTCTTGGCAGATATGAGCTCATAGCCTGGCTACCAGGTAAACCTCTGGTTTCCATGACCCAGTGTGCCTGCTTATTGTTCCATGTCTTATCTGTGATCTGGTAGAGCCTACTGGTTCTAGGGTTTTGCCCTTCCTTCACCTGGCATGCCAACCACCAGCCTTGCTATTTTTACTCTCAGGCCAATGGCATCAGATGGCCATAGCTGCCACAATGCCAACTTAGCAGGCTCCACATGCATTGGTTAGTCTGGACCTCCAGTCTTATGGGCTGAATCACCAGCCTTCTACCCAAGATTCTAATATCCTATGATTGAGTTCACCTGGTGTGATAAGCCACTTACTGTGTTTTCCTTGCTATACCATGCTCTCTCAGTTACTGGTACAGTCTGTAGATAGTATGTGTATTGTTCAGAATCATATTGTATATGACATGCACTTGGGGGTACATCAGGAAAGCATATCAACAGCCACTAGTGTTTAACACTGGCGTTTTTCAATCGCCCTGACACTGCCCTTGGAAGTAATTAAGCCACATCAGCAGGGGAAATGTTAACTTACTAGAGATTTGGTCACAGTTGTCCTCACCTCATTGACATCTGCATAATTCAGTGAGTAGTGTCTACCAAGTATGATTGAATTTGACTGTAAATATGTGGCAGAGCCTGCATACTGAATATATCCACCTCAATGGGCTTACTATTCATGAAAGGAATGAGGAACATAATAGTCCATTACGGAACCATCACTCCCTTTCAATATCTACAATAGCACCCCCTTGGAGAATATGGCAGAAAGTGGGATATAAATTTAATATACTCCACAATGCATAACAGTCCTTTGATTCCAAAGCTGGCACAACAGATCTTTCGCACTGCTACATAGGCCCGGACTTTTCCTCCGAAATAGCCAATACAAACCCATCGTACTATTCCGTTATTGGGTGAAGGACCATCATAGTACAGTGAATATCAGTGAGAATCCTCTTAATTATCGCTGGAACGAGAATGTTCAAAGCATCGTCAGAAGTGTTGAGATTTTTAATCGGACGGGTCAGTAACAAGAAGGCGTTGTATATTTATCTTTTCCAAAAACACCGCTGGTCACACTCCGCATGTGGGATTAGTCGAGATGCATTTTGAACAGCATATATAGTAGTGTCATTTCCCCACATGCTGGGCAGCGCGACGTAGATGCTACCTTCTCGGTTATGCATCTACGATGTCCTCAGGATGGGTCCCTCCGCGTAAATACACAGGTAGAATTACATACCTCTTGCAGAAGACGTGTCCACATGTAGTTGCGGTTGTCTCACGGCATGGATTAGCCATGCAAGAGCGGCAATGGAGGGAAATGACGCGATGACTATTGGGAAGTGTATTCCCCGAGACGGAAACGGGAAGGGATGGTCTAGTACTGAAAGTGACCGATGCGTTTCCGATGCTAGTAATCAAGTACTCAATGAGGTTTATTACTGGTATTAGAGTGAATGCGAGAATGCTTACCAGTTGTTGTCGTCATCGAATGGGTTGAATATGAATTGGGGCCGCGCAGTGGAGGGTGGTTCCTCGACGAGGTTTCGGACCATCGCCTCGTTGGCCTTTTCTTGCTCATTCTGCCAGATCTCGACCGTCGTATTTAAGCTAGCGTACGTGAGTCGCAAGACTACGCACCATGTAAGGATACCGAAGACTTTTCATAGATGTTGCATAAGACTGGAACTAGGTGTGCTTGATTCAGGACTTGGAATCGATTCGACGAAACGGGACGGCGCACCCTCATGGCGCAGAAATGCATAGTCTTGACGTGCTGGAGTTGCAGATTAGCGTCTATAAGAACGAGCGAACGATAACGAAAAATGATTACCTCGATGTATTCTCTCTCGCCAGCGAACCCCACGGGTTCTTGACACCACTCACACTTCGGGTGCACCACAGAATCCGAGTAATGCTCTTTGACATCGCTGACTACACGGCGGCACTTGACACAATAAGATTCAGCGTGCGTCGTTTTGCAGTGCTACATGAAAAATAAGTGGACATGAATAAATGAGAGTGAATGATATACCAAGGTGAATTCCGCGTCGCCCTCAAATCCTGGGGTGTCTGGGCATAGCTCACAGGTGGGGTGGCGCGGGGAGTCCTTGAGGTGCTGTGAGAGTTCATGTTCGTACATCGTGATCCTGCAGATGAAGCAAGTGACACGGGGATGGACGTCGTCGTGGTGCTATAGATAGGTTGAATAGGAACTCGCTGGGAACCCGTCATGGATGAAGCGACTTACAGTATCACATAGATCCTGGTTTCGGAATCCTCGACCGCAGACGAAGCAGTTGGGGTGGTTCGGCGAGCCGCGGTAGTGCTCGTCAAGAGAGGTTTGGGACTTGAATGCCCGCTCGCAATCTTCGCATGAAAATAAGCGGTGTGCTAGAGGGGGTGCAGGTAAGTACATGACTTGGGTAGTAGCTGAGGGAGGATTCTGGCTCGCATTGCTTTCATATAGGAAAGAAAGGAAAACTTGTTGATCGGGGGCGTGATCGCGCTTAGCCGAGGTGATCTGCAGGACGGTAACGCGTTTTCCATAAATGCGTACTACAATGTTAATGGTTGACTCATAGTAGAGTGGCGGACGTGGTCATTGGCAGAAACTCGATCGAATACAAAAGTGCCTACTCGGAACCGGCATCGGGAATCGGCGTTCTTGAGGAGAAGCAAAAGACAAATCGGGGTGTTTGACGAATTTTATTTTGTCAGGCTCAGATTGGAGGGGAAAGCCACTGGCAGAGGAGATATGATTACAGTGAGGTACCACCAGTCACGACCTTGCGGTTTAGGGAGGTTGCAGCGATAGTCGTGTGAATCCCACTATTGCTACTATGAAACAAGTTCAAAAGAATTGTGTTTACCATAAAGCGGACAAGAAAAGTTGACGCAACGTGAGAAAGAAGAAAGCCAGTTCACTGATAGAGAAGTGGGAATTCGTCGCATCCGTACTAGTCCCGGTACCTAAAGAACAGAAGAAGACACATCAGATCCCACCTTGAAAATCTCCGACGGGGATCCAATACAATGTCGGACGTACTTGAATTCCTTGAAGAACATGAATGTCTATGTTTGAAGTGCATGGTCATGCTAAAGAAGATGCCCATTTGCCTTTGTGAACCATGCGGGTTTAACGAGTATCTTTCGATTTGAATTTTTTTTGTGTTACGAGAGTTGGCAACAAACGCACATATAGTATTTCGGTCACTTTTTCAGCCATGCAAGCGCCTGTGGAGGTCAAAGACAGGTACAAGCGGAGTCCAAGAAAAAGAACAAAAGACGGCCCGATATTCCGCTTATCCTGAGGTTTTATTCCCACGCTGCACCTCTCCCTTTGGCTACACGCGGCATACCGTGCTATATATCTGGACCTACAATATTCCCAATGTATCGTGTATACACACCGAATTATGCAACTACACTGTCATTACGAAAATCCAAGAGATGCAAGGGCCTCTACCCATTTTCCAACACTCGAGGAACATTGAACGTTGAAGTACCACTTTAAGGAGTGACCGGTGGTGTTGGAAATTAGTGCGTATCTTTTCTATCTTCAAGGCTTGTATATGGATAGAATATCGTGCTCCCTATCTTGTCTTACAGCTAAGAGAAAGACTGTTTTACGGCAGTCATCGCTTGATGCAGACATCGAGTATCCGAGTTCAAGGCGGATTCGAGACGTAATCGACTCTGGTAGCTGTAACAGGCTTTTACCTCGTTCTCAATCATTGCCGTCGAGGTACTTGATATCGCAGGTCGGTTCGTTTCAAAGTACAAGCTCGGATTGAAGAAATTCTGGATAATATACAGAGCAAATTCGAGCGTGGACGCTGCTCATGCATGCTCTGAAAGGATCGCTCCCAGAAAAAAATCATTCTCTACTCGCTCCCTACATCTCCTCCTCGTCCATTGATCCCTCCTCGTCCATTGGTTCCTCTTCATCCATAGAAGTAGAGTCAACAGTGTCTGAGGATAATTCTCTGCCCCTCGAACTCGAAGGTAACGACGATTCACCCCCGAGAGAAGAGTCGCCGCTCAGAGAAGAGCCGCTGCTAGAAGGGTCTTCTCTCAGAGGCAGTTCAGAATTAAGCCCGCCACCAGACCGGCACTTGCAGGTGTACTTCTCTCCCCCTGCTGCACCTCCCTTTTCACCTAAAGTATCACCCGAATTTGGTCCCGAACCCGAGGAATCTCTGGTGCGACGCCCTATAGATGTTGATGTACCCTGGGAAGAATCCGACCCACTACCACCCATGCCCTTCGTGCCTTGCACAGGCTTGCAGGTACACGTCAGAGTCTTTTGCGATGGGGGTTCCGACATGTCCATGCCCGAGTCTGAATTTCCACCAAGACCGGAGCTGGTATCGCCGGCAGCACCGGTGCTACCGCTATGGCTGCCAGTCTTAGTGGAAGTAGCGGTCCGCGCGACGATGCTGTGGGAGTTCTCCATGGCGGGCATGGCGTTGGCGGCTGCGAGGCTGAGCGCGATGACAAGGAAGGAGATTGAGATGGGCTGCATGGTGGAGAGGGTGCGATGAAGAGGAGTGCTTTGTTTTCTATCCCTGGCCGGCAGGGAAGATGTGAACGTCAAGTTGGAGTATTGTGTTGCATGGAGGGGCCTTTTATACGATTTCGACCGGACAACGATAAATGGCGGCGGTGCGGTAGGGTGTGGAGAGCACCATCAGCAACTGTGATGGGTGTACTGCATCACGATCGTCCCTCGGATGAAACATAGAGATATCACTGCATATATGCGGTCAGTTGTTCATTCCACTGGTGTCGCTAAACTTTTCTTGACTCATGATACATCTGCAGACCAAATAAAGAAACTTAAGAGGCCAACACTTTTCTCTCTCGATGTTGCTCCTCCGCGCTACGACTTTCAATGCCGTCCATAACAACTAAGCGTGATGATCACTGCCCGGCCATAGCCTTAATCTATCATCACCTCCTGTTATTTCATCTCCTGCTGCCAAGTCCCCAAGTGAACTACGGCCCAAGAACACTAAGGTCAGCCAGCCCTTTGATACTAGTCCACCTGCATTCGCGAGGCCGGACGCGTTGTTTAACTATACCAAGCTGAAAAGCTGCCTGTTACATCCCTTACCTCTCTCTGCGCACGAGACACCTATGTTCAAGTCCCAGTTCGCCGAGCTCATAGTTCTTGCGTTAACAGCATCATTCCAATCTGCTAGGTACGAAAGCATCATGGTTTCACGATATACACAACTAAACTATCTCTCGTAGATCATCCTCTCATTCACGCCGTCGTCCTGATGGGCACCCCAATATGTGCCTTGACAGTGGCGCTACTTGACTTGAGTGTACACGTACAAGTGTACTCCTCGCCCGTTTCCCCATCTAATTCTATCACCCTTCCTATACCTAACGGCAATGCGCCACTGGATGAAGAAACTGTGGTGGTACTGTCGGGGGAGGCTGTGGTGAGGTTTGTTTTCGTTGTCGAGCTATTTTGCCTGCCCCCGAGCCTGACTGCGCTCGCGAGCGCTGAAATGAGGAAAGGGATCCCAATGCGCATTGGTGGTGTCTTCTGGCCAGCAGAGTGTAGGGTTTTCTGGGGATCGATGGAAATGTCTTTATACGTCTGGCAAGACGTGGAGCAGGAAGCGATGACTAGGGGTCGCTTCTTCCATCCGTTCCTACGACAAGGCAGTGCAGACGCGTAACGTTTTTCTTGCGTTGTCATCTGTTGTATTTTGAGGACGCGGTCTCGACGAATAACCTGTCTCCAAGCACCGGGACTTGTACGGTCGTTGCGTGGAGAGTTTCTACGTAACTTACCGCCCTAAAGGAAGAATCTGCACTCCCTTTCATCCCGCCCCTAGTTCCCGAACCGGAATAGATTTATATCCACATCGTGTATCCAGCGGTGCGGTGGTCACATTCACACCTCTTCCACCATCCAACATCTTCCCTAGAAGCAGGCCCACAGTGAGGAAGGCTGCGACCGAATCGACACTAGCCTCGGATGACGGGCAAGCCCTTGTTCAGCAGCTTAGGAACCTCGGGTCCCTCTTCAATGATGCCAAAAGATACACCGTCACCATTGCGACGGAAGCTATTATCGCTTCACGTTGGACTCAGAGGCGCCGGGTGTGTCAAGTTCAAAGTCACATATACTGCATGGAAGGATCGCCGCGTCTACTCACGGCGTAGTAATCTGTTCAGCTACTATGTGCTGCAAACCCGGGGTCTGTAAGACATAGTAGGGTTGTTACCTCTTAATGAGTACTTGCTCCTACTTATATTTTTAATAGGTAAGAATATGAGCAGTGAAGCAATAAGGATTACGTTCGAAAAGGTTACGAAGGGAATGTAGTACCTGAACGAGCGTCCGCCTATGCCCAGAGGCTGGGCAGGGTTGGAAAATCCAAAGGTGAAGTAGTCGCTGCCATTAGGCGAGGCGAGGCATCTATTCCCGCTTCTTTGGTTGGCTCAGCGGAAGCCGACGACAGAAGGGTCAGGTCGTAGGTCGTAATTCGTCTAGAAGGATACACGCCCCGGTATCTATTCTATTTAGTGAGTGAAACCTTGTTTATTACATCCCACACTGATTGATAGCGTGAGCCCAGGAATGCGCATTGAATGCCTTTAGATACAACCGTCAAGTTTTGGAGAGCCGACGAGGAAGACCTCGATGAAGCGCTGAAGAAAGGCTATATTACTTACATGTCCGAGCTTTAAGAGTTTAGTTGATTCATCATGTACTTTGCACGTAGTTGTGCACCAATGCATATCCAATGTGAACGTCTCGTTTAGTGGTCTTAATGTCTGCCTCGGATTGCTGCAGTGGCCAAATTCAAGTACTTAGCTGGCTTAACGAACAAGAGGGAGCTCCCCCTCCACTCGAGGAGATTTCGTCACCTGCACGCAACAGTCGAGATTCCAACTCTGACAAAAGTTAAACACGAGAACTTTGCAACCTTTAGAGGAAAAGAATCTCCATCCCATATGGGTCGACCCAGGATCGAACTGAGGACCTTCCGTGTGTATTAACAATCGAGGAAATTGTGAGACGGATGCGATAACCAACTTCGCCATCGACCCTGACGGAGCAAATGACCACCCGATTCGGAGTATCCGAGTAAACTGATGTCCGCCACACTACCACTAGCACGTGAAAATATTTCTCATTTCTGTCATCCATGGCGCGAATTGCTGTGATTACTGGAGGCATTACTCATCTGCGCCTATATCTACCTCCGGGAGTTGATATCATTAACATCCACCAGTCATGCCAACCGAAATCGCCACTTTCGCCTCAGGATGCTTCTGGGGCGTCCAGCATATCTTCCTCAAGCATTATCCCGAGGGCAAAGGAATAATCAGCACCACCGTGGGCTACACTGGCGGCAAAGCAGATGCGACGAGCCCAGACTATAAGACTGTCTGTACAGGCTCGACGGACCACGCGGAAGCGGTAAATATAGAGTTCGACCCGGCAGTGGTGGGGTATGATGAGCTCGTTGGTACGTCGCCATCTTTCTCAATGCCAATCATAAGCTAATATAGATAAAAGAGTTTTTCTATCGCACACATGACCCAACAACTTTGAACAGTCAAGGCAAGGATACCGGTACACGTACGTCCCTCATTCCTACTTCTGGTAAGCAACTGTGTCGGGTTGGGGAAATGGTTGGATAACATATCAAATTCTGATCCACACTTTTGACCACAGAACAATGAGTCGGGATTCCTTGAATGGTAAAGCCGAAGCAATTTGTTGTGGTCAAAAGCCTGTGCCAAAATTTAATCTGTATTCCAATTGTTTCCCTTACTTTTTGACCCGCGCGAGTCAGTCGCTTGCTAGGAGCGTCCATTCCTGTTGCACCTCCTCATATCCCAATAGAATATCGTTCCGCAATATTCACACACTCGCCCGAACAAGTGGTGGTTGCCAGACGCGTGACGGAAGAGGTCCAGGAAAATCATTTTACACCGTCAGGAAGGAAGATTGTCACAGAGATCGTCGAGGCTGGGCGTTGGTGGGATGCAGAGGAATACCATCAGCTGTATCTGTTCAAGAACCCCGATGGGTACCAGTGTCCGAATCATCGTTTGCATTGGTAGAAAGTGCTGAGATAAATTGTATGTGCCAAGTATATTCACTTGAATGTTCATAAGACCATGCTGTATCTTTAGCTCTTTACCTTGAACGAATAATGCTTTCTTCTCTGTTCTCTACGTCTGTCCTTTCGCAGGCTGAAGTCCTCCTGCGTGCTACATTCTTAATCTTCCCGGAGCTCACGCATATCCTTATCGTGACTTGAGAGCATAAAAGAAGGTAAGATGGGGCCTGCGACGATGAATGGCTGGAGCGCCTGCCATGCCAGTTTCAATTCCCTTTACCCGACATATGTTGCAATATCTTTTGATGTTTTTCGTTGTGAGAAATATTTTAAGGCTGAGGGAATATTTGAATGCCCCGTATACGATGAAATCCTGGATCGCACGAAAGTCCCATTCACTGCACCAAGATGAAGCCGCCGGCTCTGTATTCAAGTACTTCAGATCGATCGCCTAAGGGAGCGATACATGATAATAGCATCTTTGAAAGGATACCTGCTAAGCAAGGATATCTTGTTCATTTTTTGGTTGAGCAAAAATCAAGGTAAAAAAAGTCGTAGAACTTCAGAGTTGGAGATGCCGAAAAGATGCACGTCCGGCCCGGGCCCAGGAGCCTTGAATCGGAATCAGGATTTTCTTGACTCCGACCACCACGTCTCAGCAAGGGCCAAGGCGTATTTGATGCGTCTACCTCTTGACCTAAAGAGCCAATGACACAGATTCTATCCTCATCCCAATCATGTCTATTTTTGATATCAGAACATCCAACGGGCAGCAAGGATTCAAGAACGAGGACTTGGGCAATCGTTTCACTGTTCCGGGCGGATTGATATCTGTACGGTACGAATTTGTTCGCGGTAATATCACCATTGTCAAATCACTTTATAAATTTCTTCCTACTCTTCCTCGAGAAGAAATAAATATCTTCTTCCTCCCGGTGTGCTGAAGTCTAGCTGGCAACTCCGAGCCATCAGATTCGTGTTGGATCCGTTACGTCGGCATGTATCGCTATAACTACCTAACATTTGAACGTAAGGACCCCAATGATGTATAGGAAGATATCAAGGGGAATGGGATAGCCTCCAAGTGATAATTTAGTGAGCGATTTTCATCGCTGATGCTCGTACAGGACTAAGTTGTATCATCAAGAAACACTCCCTGCTTCGAAGTCCATAGACGGCAGCGTCTAGATTATAACATTACTTCAGCTCTCGTTTCCTATGCTTGCTACTATGCTGAATTCTTTTGAGACCTGGCCTCAACCGCTTGAGAGGACGCGGCCGCATTATCCGGACAGTCATCGAACACAACAAGATGATCAGTGTCCTCCCAACCATCTCTCTGATATTCCCACTCTGCTCTTTATATATAAAATACGACACGACTATTTTTCTCTAGACCGGTCATTCTGTTGTTATCCCGTCATTCCTTGCTCTGTGCCTTCTCGTTCCCTATTTCTCATATTCATTTGACACGGTGTTTCTTTTCGTTTTTCTTCACGAGCCGATGTATGGCTTGCTCTTGCTTGTATTGTGGGTCCCCTTGTCATCTGTACTAAAGTTATTTTCTCTCACCCTTGTGCCTCTCATGCAGATCTGCTGCAACCAGGTCGTTTGGACTCAAAATCACCACCTCCATCCCTGGCAATGTGCAGAGGGGCGACTCCGTCTCCGTATTTCTGACCCACTCGGAAGGTGATCCAGCAAACTTTTACCTGTCCATGTCTTGCACAAGTAGCGGAGAGACAAATAAGTCTGTCTCGAACGTCGCCAATTTTACGTCCAATACGACTGAAGATATACCTATCGTTTCTTTAGGGTGTGTCCTGTAAGCTATTGTGCCTGTTGCCTCTGATATATTTGATACAGGAACTGCACCATTAGTGCACTCCTTCAATCCGAGTACGTCATTTGCTTCTCCTACTTGTTGACATGACTGACGCGGTGTTGTTTTCAGGTCTCAAGCGGACACACTCCTCGCTGAGAGCCAACCTTTCAATTTTCGGGGAAGTAGCTCCGAATCACAGTCTTCTTCAACCAGTGCTGTGGATCAGTGAGTCTTTCCATTCTACCCGTTGATGCTGATTTGAATGTCCTGATTCCAGCGTCACGGTCATGATCGATCTTGCCCTGGGGGCGACGTCTTTCCTCGGTGTTCTAGGAATTATTCTATATCTATTTCTCCAGCGCACCCAGGCTACGCTAAGGAATAGACTAAATACGAAACTGTCTCCCATCACTGATCCGGAATCGTCAGTCATCATGCTACCCCCCGATCAACGTCTCAGCATTGCTCCGCCTAAATCATTGGAATCAAACAGAGGAGTCAGGCACTTCTCACTGATATCCAGAAGAATGGCAGACGTTCCCACTGCCGTACAGAGTTTAGGAACGTCGGTCCTATCTCAGTATTCCACGACTACTAACGAGAGCCTGACTCTCCTCGCTTTCCCTCTCCCACCAGCTGCTAGGCAGTCAGAGCTACAAGAACTTGTCACGCGTTTCAGACGCGAGCTGTCGTTGCGGAGCACGAAGTTCAGCTCGGAGGAGAGGTGGCCTGCTTGTGAGGAGCGCCTGCACAAACAGATTGCCGGGATGCGAAGTGAGATTGCGTATCTGACAGCACAGCTGGACTTGGCATGGGCAATGGGGTCGGGCCAGATGACGCCGTCGGCTTATAGTAGTTGTAGGAGGTCAGCGGAGAGTGGGACGTTATCGGTGCATTCTCGTGCGCCACAGGTTTCTCATGTAGTTTCGTGACGTAGTTTTATATGTATCGTATGTACTGCGTATACATAATGTTGGGGAGTAGGAGCTTTGGTTACTATACATATAATGTGAATGGAAAAATATTGAGACATCTGCTCTCTCACGAGACCTGCTCATGAAGGAGAGTTAGCGGATTTCTGACTCTTGAGTACAATAGTAAGGAACGTCTCAATCGTATGCCAATAATGTGGCTCGACCGCGCTAGGTTCTATAGCAGATCATCAACGCATTCTCGGCACGTAGAAGGCAAAGAGTCCCCCTACCATGTCCGCCTAAAGGGAAAGACTTGAACGTATCTAAGTCACCAGGAGAGCGTAGTTCCCATAGTGTCTTCATATGTGCTTCGGGAACGACAGAATCCCTCTGTCCGCTAAGCATGAGGAGTGGTAGCGTCCCAGGTATAGATGAGATCTTGGACTCTGAATCCCATTTCTGGTGCACAATGAAAGCAAGGTGGCGGAGGACGCTCCAGCCTCGGACGATGCTGGGTATGGAGAGGAATGTATTCTCCACCATGAGAGCGAACACCTTCATTGACAGTTCATACGAATTAGTTGGAGGGTCGGCGATGCTTTGGGAAGGTACCTTGGTAGGATTTCGGCTAACGAGATCAATGGCTACAGCTCCGCCTAATGAGTGACCATATACAATCTTTAAAGTGTCTCATGAGTTTCTGTGCTACATTCGCAGGTGAAAGACGCGTACAATTGGTACCTCTGAGAGCTGCTGATCAGCCAACGCATACTCAAGCGCCGCTTGCGCGTCCTCCCTCAGACCTCGATTATTACCATCAGTCAACGGGAAAAAGCAGGGAAGTTTTTCTCTATTCACCTTTCTCAGAAGGAGAGCCATCGGAAGTTCCGTACCTTTGAAATAATAAAGTCGAGAACCTAGGATAAGATAATCATAGCACTTACCCTCGGTACGAAACCAACAAGACATTACAGCGTCTTGCATAAAATTCATTAGCGAGAAAAGCACAGTCCCACCAATGGCACGCATTTCCGTGGAAGAGAATGACTGTGGCGAGGGGAGGAGGCTGAATGGCTAAAGGTAAGCAAGGCTCCGGAACATGGAAGGAATACTTGCCGAATCCGAGTTCGAATCCGAGGCCGAGCCATCGTGGCCACGTAAAAATAGAGCACATCTCAGAGCCACTTTGTCGGAAGTCGTCACCTCCACATGGGTTATCGTGTCCGACTGTCCACTGCCTACCATCTTGTTCCAGAACCAGTCATAGCATTGACCTGAGCAAAGTTCAAAGAGAGGTGTGATTAAGACGAGGACGTAACATACGTCGTTCGCTCTGTGGGTCAAAAGCAGCTGGGTAGACGCAAGCGCATTGGCCATGCAAGATGATCTGGTTATAGATTAGAGAACGAGTAGATGACGGAAATCAAGTTTCGGACGTACAGTTTTTAAGATATGAAAGAAAGACATTGAAGGGAGGCGAGGGGTTGAGATCGAGTACGCACCAGGTAGATATACAAAATGAAAGGTAGACACGCGTTTTCAGCGTGCTTGGGAATTTTGGAATAACGTATCGCCCTAGTACAGCAGAATCCTCTATCAAACCTTCTACATACTTATAGCCAGCATTGAAGCCTCATCCATTACGTTACTTCGTCTGTGAGGGGGGAAAGGGTATCTTTAGGGTGCGAGTATCGTGCTGTCCAAGATGTCCAAGAAGAGGCGGAGGGGGGAGCCGTGTAGACAGCCCATAACCTCGAGGTGGTATTCCAATCGCATGGAATCAGTAGATTGACGCGATCAGCAGGATATCTGAACTGAATCATGCGACAAGGTATTATTTCGGAATCGGCAACTCTCGACCCGTTCACGAAGCGAGTACGAAGCAGCGGTGCAGATGGTTCAAGGTTAAGTGCAATTCGCACTCAGACTCTTTCGGCTTCCTGTGAACAGCCACCTTCCTTAGCGTGGCTACGTCAATGCTTTGAGGAATTAAATCTACGACATCTGCCTACAGGTTCTTATCATCTTGTGTTTATGATGCTCCTGGGCCTTGGATTGTCGAAACGTTGCCAGAGGGAACATGTTAGGAATCCGGCTAATTTGACTAAGTACGATCCTGTAGTACTAGTTCAAGGACTATGCCGAAAGCGAATGTAGAATAATGAGTTCAGTTTTACCAAGAAGGCTCCGACCGAGAGTTTAGCAAGCGCTAGGCGTAGCTAAGAAGATCCGAAAAGCACTTGGCGTAACCGACCTCCTTCACTTAGGTTCACACTAGGTCGTGGAGTTCAAGAAGTAAAAATTAGATATCCTTTGGGTGTACTATGATACTCGAATATATATTGTACTTGAGTGAAGGTTCTGGAAGATAATAGTCACAAGAATATACTGGAAGAGTATCGAAGAAGGTAGAAGAAGGAAAAAGAAGGAAAAAGAAGGAAAAAGAAAGAAAAGAAAAATAAGGAAAATTCTATAATATTCATGATAATTGGTACAGTAAGTGGTCGGTGACTGTTGACTAATGTTACCTGACTGATATCCATAACAGAACACGATGCATATAGCACAAGCAAATTGAATCAAAAGAGGACATACTCTCATAATGCAAACTGTTGCAGCTAGACTGGTAACCATCTCTCTGGACCCTTGACGTTGCAAGCAAGAAAGGGTGCTCACTGATTAGAGAGACTGGTAAATCGTAGTTTGAGATCCCAATTGGCTTCTTGCAGTCCCTTTATGCCGCACTCTCTTCCATTGCACAGCCTTACTTGGCAAAGGCTATTACTCTATTTCCCTGCATCGCTAATGATCAAACACGCGCTGCTCTGTGGCATGGCAGGGTCTGGATAGTGGATATTGTAATCACACCTATTGTAGAGAAGACATGATGATGGCAGGAGTGTACATCCAAGGGCCAGTGTAGGCCATCTCCCATTATTCATATTATTCATATTCATATTCCATTTGGGACTGGGACCTCCCTCGGAGCTGTGCTGCTTTTTGTGTGCTATCTGTTTCACTTTGTACTGCCAAGAGAGGGAGGGAAGATATTGGGGGTCTGTATAAGTACATTTTTGGTGCGTTTTAATCCCTGCCCCTGCAGTCATTTTGGTTCATTTTCTTGCACAGTTTATCATAGGACAATAAGCTGCCTTTCTGTCAGAACTGCCAGTGCTGTTCTCTTCTTTCCTTGAAGATTCCATTGATCTTCAGTTACACAGACAAATATTGCTGAGGCTGGGACAGCGTGTTGTTGAAGACGCGCTCAGCCACATATGGCAATCTGACAATCAGAGTAACGTCAAAGCACATGAACCTTCACGCACCTTCTCCTTGACTTGATCACCTGTCTGGTCACTCAGCAATGAGTCAGACATGGACACTAGTAGATGATAGTATATTCTAGAAGTACCCACCTTATAGTATATATACCAGGCAGACCAGCCTACTAATAACATAGATTTATACTCATACTCTCACCCACCTCTCTCACATGGTCAAGTCTTGTAGTTTACCACTGCACTCATAATCTCCATTTCACACTCTTTTATAACAGGTTATGGGCCCTGGCCCTAACTAATCTACAGAAGACTCACCATAATTAATTACCTTGCTGAACTACAATTCACCCCCATATATCATGTCCAACACCACACCCTCATCATTATTCCACATTGAGCTACTCTAGGAGCACAACTGGGTTCCGTGGAAGCATCGCATCACTGTGATCCTGTGAGAACGAGCCCTGTTGAAGTATGCCAATGAAACACTGAATAAACCAGTTCTGACAGACCTAAATTCACCAACTAAGGAAGAAATAGATGAAATCACAAAGTGGGAAGAGGGAGATGGATGAGTGCAGACCCAAATCGAGCTCATGTTGAGCAACTCACAGATGATACACATCGTAGGGGCAAAAACATTGGCCAAAATATGGATGCAGCTTAAATTAGTAAAAGAAGCTAGAGGAAAATTGGGAATACTCGCACACCAACACTGTCTTTACCACACTATGGCCAATGAGTCCACAGACATTGTTGAGCATACCACAGAAATGCATCAAATCCAGGAAGAGCTTGGTATGCTGGGGAGTATCATCACCGATAAAGACTTCCTGATGCTGCTTGTATCATCACTACCAGAATCTTGAGACCAGTTCACATCAGCATATCTAGGATCCACTGGAAATAACCCAACAGTCATATTGCATGAGTTCATTGCCATTATTCTGGAAGAGAACTGTCGATGAATCAAAAAATCTGGTGAAAGTGAAGCTGCCATGTATGGGTACAATAACAAAAAGACAGACAGCAGAAGCAGCTAAGAGAACTCCACATTGGGGAAGGTCTCCAATGATGTCGAGTGTTGGAACTGCCACAAGCAAGGTCACACATCAGCACAGTGTTGGTCTAAGGGTGGCAGCCAAGAAAGAAAAGGTCTAGGCAGAAAGCAGGGATAGAAGAAGAAGGAAAGATCTAATCAGGCAAAAGATTTAGGAAATGTGAAGGATGATGTTGTCAAAGCCACTTACAATGTAGAGTCTAAGCCCCAATTTGACTTACATTTCTCTACTTACAGCTGGCTATCTGACTCCAGAACAACCTCACATATCTTTAATCACTGAGAAACCTTTATAGACTTCAAGCTGCTCAAGGCCATAACTATCACAGACATTGGAAATATATCCATTCAGGCACTAGGCCAATGAACAGTCCTGTTAGACTACAAAGTCAATGGGAAAATTGTCACTCACAAACTGAAAGATGCACTTTATGTACTGAATGCTGTAAACAACCTAATCTCAATCAGCAGGCTTGATGATGCTAGTATGAAAGCTTCATTCAAGAATGGCATAGTCCAGTTTCTCTGACAGGATGGGAAAATCCTGGTGGAAGGAAAGAAGATATGCTGTTTGTATTTGATGAATGCTCAAGCATGTGACACTGTACAAGAACAGTCAAACATTGCTGACATTAAAAATACAAACACATAGGATACTTGGCACAAATGCATGGGACATCTAGAGAAGTCAGAGTTAGAGCGATTGAAGAGAGAAGGATTGGTGGAAGGATTCATAGTCGATGACAACTCACCTCCACTCAGTCAATGCAAAGCTTGCATCCAAGCCAAGATGACTCTTTGTCCATTCCCATAAGAAGCAAGACATCAAAGTGAGAAACCAGAGAAAATCACGCATGGTAATATTTGAGGACCAGCCTAAGTTGAGTCCCTGCAAAAGTCAAAATACAACATCATGCTTATGGATGATGCAACCTAGTAATGTACACCTGAATTCATGAAATTGAAGTCAGAAATATTTTAGAAGATTAAAGAATATGTCATCTTCATCAAAACACAGCATGAATTCACACTAAAGACACTACATGTTGACAATGCAAAGAAACTCATTAGTGGGGAGGTCAAACAATGGTTGAAGAAGAAAGGGATACAACTACTCACATCAGCACTATACGCACACTTATCTAATAGTGTAGCTGAACACTTTAATCACACACTAGTGGAGCTAGCATGAGCCATGATGATAGCCAACAATGTACCATCATTCCTATAGGAGACAGCAATAGAATATGTAGCATATATCAGAAACCATGCACCAATGCAAGCTCTTGATGGGAAAACACCTGAAGAAGCATGGACAGGAAGAAAACCCAATGTCTCACATCTACAAGAGTTCGGTTGTACAGTCTGGATCAAATGGGAAGGAATCAGTCTTTCAAAGCTGGGTGGAAACTCAGGAAAAGCAAAGAAACATACCTTCATAGGATTCACAGAGGATGCAACAGTTATCAAATACTATGACACAGAACTTCACACAATCTGAGAATCCCAGAACTACAAGTTTATTGAGCCCATGGCTATAGAACAAAGCACAGACAATGTGCAGCTTGAGGGGAAGGCAGCAGAGATGAACAATCTGCCATCACTAAAGGAAGCTGAAGAAAAAAGTCAGCAAACCACATCACTACAGCCCAAAACCAAAGAAACCTCTGAGCCAACACCAGAAGCAATATGATACATCTCACATATCACTAGTAATCATGACTACCACAAGCTCAACAATCCTAATGCATGGAAAGCAGCACCATCATAAACTCTATTGACCCTATCTGAACATCCCCCAGAATCAACAAATGTTGCAATGACTCAAAGCTATATTGCCAGTAATGGCAAGCATATTAATCATGACAACTTCCCACAAAGCCTTGCAGAGGCATAAGAATCAGCAGAATGGCCTGAATGGAAGAAGACTATGAATGAGGAAATGTCAATGATTAGAGAAATGGGGACTTACAAGCTTGAGGATCTACCAGAGGGACATGAAACCATAGGCTGCAGATAGACCTACATGAAGAAATATGATGAGCATGGAAAAGTCCTATGCTACAAAGTCTGCCTCATAGCATAAGGCTACTCACAGATTCCAGGAGTTAATTTTATGGAAACATTCACACCAGTCATCCATCTTGAATCTGTTCATGCTGCACTAGGTATAGCTGCCATCAAAAACCTCGAAATCAGTCAAATGCACATTAGAGGAGCTTACCTCAATGGAGAACTTGAGGAAGAAATATATATGTGCCAGCCTCCAGGCTATGATGATGAATTGGGATGCATCTGCAAATTATATAAGACTCTCTATAGGTTAAAACAGTTAGGACACAAGTGGAACTGTGAATTCAATAGGAAACTCATCTCCATTGGATTCTCAAAGCTTGAAGTCAACCATTGCATCTATAAACATGTCCAAAACAGCAGGACAGTATTCCTGACTGTATGGGTCAATGACCTGCTGATCTTCACAGAAATACCTGAGGATCTAGACAGAGTAAAAAAGGAGTTAGCAGGGCTATTCAACATCAAAGATATGGGAGAGCTGAAAAAAATCATTGGGATCAAAATAGAGAGAAACCATGACCACAACACTATCTCATTATCCCAGCAACAATACATCAAGGGAATACTCACCCATTTTGGCCTCCACAATGCATCACCCATTACCACTCCACTTGATCCTAATATCACTCTGCAGAAGCAACCAGCTGATGAACATGTTGAGCCTACCATTCAAGGCAGATATCAGTCTGCTATCAGCTCATTGATGTATACCATGATTTGCACATAGCCCAACATTGCATATGCTATACAGTTATTAAGCCAGTTCTCAAATAACCCAGGTTCTGAACACTGGTCAGCTGTAAAGTGAGTGTTTAGGTATCTATCTGGAACTAAGGACTTAAAGCTCACCTTCTAAGCCAATAAAGAACATGAGGTTCTCAGTGCCAGATACACAGATGCAGATTACACATCCAACCCAGATGACCAAAAGTCAGTCTCAGGCTACATCTACCTGTTGGGAGGTGGAGCATTCACATGATCATCCAAGAAACAGTCGACCATTACCTTGTTGTCTATAGAAGCAGAATACATGGCTCTAGCACATGCAACACATCAAGCAATCTGGAATCACAATTTCTTAGCTGAATTGGGTTACATTCAAGAAGAACCTACTCTGGTATTTGAAGACAACCAATCCACGACTGCCATCACCAGAGATCCACAATATCATGTGTGGTCAAAGCACTTTGATGTGCAGAATCATTTTGTCCACAAAAAAGTAGAATCTGGGGTCATTGAACTATTGTATTGCCCCACTGACAAAATGGTTGCTGACATTTTTATGAAAGCATTGCCGAGACCCAAGCATGAGAAGTTTGTTCATGAATTAGGCCTATTGCCATCTTGAGGGGGAGTGTTGAAGATGTGCTCAGCCACATATGGCAATCTGGCAATTGGAGCAACATTGAAGCATGCAAACCTTTGTGCACCTTCTCCTTGACTTGATCACCTGTCTGGTCACTCAGCAATGAGTCAGACATGGACACTAGTAGATGATAGTATATTCTAGAAGTACCCACCTTGTAGTATATATACCAGGCAGACCAGCCTACTAATAACATAGATTTATACTCATACTCTCACCCACCTCTCTCACACAGTCAAGTCTTGTAGTTTACCACTGCACTCATAACCTCCATTTCACACTCTTTTACAACACATGTATATAATGATAATGTACCTTTGTATGTGTTTGTTACACACCATGATCCCAGTTGCTCATGGAATGGGCTACTTTGAACACATGCAGGTAACAACAGATACCGCAAACTGGCCGACAAAGCCATGCGCCATGTAGCCGGTCTGGTAAGCCTGCTTCTTGTTCAATTTAACTATGATTTCTGATGTTGTTCTGCTTTCAGGATGCTGCCTTCCCCATTTAGTCTCCACCTTCAAACTCATCAGTATATTGTTAAGCTCATAGTGCCCAACAGCGCTCCACTGTTGGCAATCATCTCTACACCCGTGATTACGATGCCTTATTGAACAAATTTTACTACATTGGCTCGCATTTGGCTTGTTTTCATGCCAGCGACTGGTTGAACCATGAATCTATTATCTCATGTTCCGCCATTATATTATGTCCTGAGATTCCGTCAAGGCGGAACTATCCTTCAAAATCAGAGTATTGTAAGTACTGCCCTAGAACTTTTGGATGGATGCTGAAATACGTACGCCAGTACAGCGTGCGTATTTCCTAAGGCATGTATTGCGTGCGCACTGTGTTCATCACGATACGTTCCATCGACAGCATAGAGATAGGGCCTGAAGCCTTCGCTTACATCACTCCCGGACAAAGCAACAGATTTCTCTCATTGGATCAACGGTCGTTCTATCGGATCTAACTTCTATGCCTGGAGGATAACAGGTGATTCCATGATAGCTTCTGGAAATACCTAAGAACAGATGTTGCATACGATGGTATCTATAACGTCGATGATAAGACGTCTGATAAAGTCAATGATATGGAGAGTTTCTGGTTTGGGGAAATGTTGAAGTGTTTGTGGGTACCTTTCTGTTTGCTTTCAAGACGCAGAGCCTAATTATCTCGTTGAAAGTATCTGACATTTGACGATCCTATGAAAATGAGCATCGATGATTGTTAGTATTTCTTTTCGTGTTCTTCGAGAGCGCGCCTGACTGATACCATATTCAGATATCTTCAATAGCGAAGTGCATCTATTCAGAAAGTTGTAAGTTAGATGGTCATTCGTTGGCCGCCGGCACTCTGTGATGTTCAAGGCTGCTAGTAGTGGGTATCAGCTGTTTGTCACATCCCTATTATACATTTACCACGGTATCAGTATAGTTTGAACAGTCTACAGGTCATTATTCCTCTGTACAACTGCTATAAACGGTGTAATCCCAGAACTGTGTTCTCGTGGGTCCGTAGTATGAGGATTATAATGTGTTGACCACAAGCATTTGGCTAGTCCGAGCTCAGAGTCCTGCATTCGGGCTGAGTATGAAGGTTCTGAGTCAACCCTGAGGTATCTCGAATGCAAAGAAGGAAGTTCATTGGTCGCCTGGATTCTGAATGCACTGATGGCTGAGGATCGAGGATGTTGTGTTACCGCACATGAAAAAGAGTGCAATCAGTGATCACGCCAGACTCCTACATGGGACTTTGACGAACCTGGGTCGATTCACTATTAGTACCTTGTTCATTTTTCTTCCCGTTGCGAATGGATGTTCATTATTGGGCGCTGGATCACAGAGTATTAAAGTTCAGTATTGGTGCGGCATAAACAATGTCGGGTCGTGCATACACAAGCAGCGTTAAGAATCACTCTTTTTTACTGAACTTCCCTCAGGCAACCATTTCAGACAATTTACGCACCCTCTGTTAGCGTATATTTTGCCAACGAGCCTCGATTTCTTAAGATAGTTTAGTCTACGGACTCGGAGTCCTAGTCCGAGCATTTAGATACAAAAATGACCATTTGTGAACTACGATTTGGCGCAAGAGGTTTGAGTGCAATAGTGTCTGGTCCGATTCCAGTAGTCTACGATGATGGGGTTGGAAGTGATACATTATTTTTTTCAAGAACGTTGGGTAACAGTAGGTGGATCGCGCCCGAATGATGTTCATGTACGCTCTCTTTCTTTGGGCTGATCCAGAATAGATGCATAGTCAGAGCATATTTGACAGTAAACTATACCAACAGATGGCTGAGTCGTTGCCGTAAGAATCTACATATCAGCAGTTGTCAGTTCCAAGTAAGAGATGGAGAGGGCGACAGAAGACGTACAGGATTCAGAACTACAGAGCGTCGTTCCTCCAATGGTTATAAGGACCTCTCCTTGGCCAGACGCAATCAGATGTGTGGTGTGGTGAAAGGGCGAAGAAAAGCGTCGGCACTCATTATGAACGTAGCTGCTCTAGGAAGCCGGTGGATGACGGCCTCCGCTGCATACATTCATATCTTTCTTGTACACCCGTGACTTGAATTCCTGATCTACCAAATCCTCGTATCGTAAACCAGATCCTTCTCTTGATGGGTCATTGGAGAAGCGGCAGCCTGCGTAGTTGTAGCGGTGCGGCTGCAGCAATGGAAATAGCTGCGATTCGATTTCGTCTTCGTATGGGGGTCATAAGAGAGAGACCGTTGATATGAACTCACTTGAGAGTTCATATCCTCATCCTACTCCTGGGCAGTTATTCTCGATACCTCACCTAGGCTGGTGAACTGATGAGTTTCTCGAGTGGAGGCTAACTCTGCGTTGGAGACCTTGATGGTTGGTATCCGGCAAGCAGTGATGAGACAATCTACAATAGTGTCGGGGTTTGAAACATGTTTTGACTGCAACTATCATCTACCAGAGCCGATGCCTTCTTTCTTTCTACTCAACCTCGAAGCTACGGAGAACGTCTAATTTGAGGAACTCATCAAACAAGTAGACGCCGAACTGGAGTGCAAGCTCACCGTCGAGCAAGAACGCAAAAACGATGATATTCAACAAGCAATATGGTCATGAGAGGTGAAAGGCGATGGTGCGCGAAACTTTGAGTAAAGGCCCTGGTACGTCCCGTATTCACATTGTTTTATAAGATGCGCATACCCCCGCCTCGAATAATTCAACGACAGTTTACTGTACACACGGAGACTTATTCAGCATACCGTGAACATGGCAAATCTCAACATGGCTACGGTGATGTTGGTATCTGGATGAATAGGTCACAGGCGGAGGAATAGAGCTGTAAGCCTTTCAATGCTCTTTGTGACTATTAGTTGACTTGATATACTTGATTGCTAAGGCATTCGCTACAAATGGAGTCAAGGTGAAGCTGGACGTGCTGCCGCGTCAGTTATAGGCCTCTCAGGATCTACTGTCCTTCCTTCCCCAGGGCGCTAGTCCTTGATGCGCCTACACGATCCAGATGAATGTTACCAGTCAAGAATACATGAGGGCCGGTACAAAGCACACTAAAGGAATTGACAGCAAGCTCGATACTCTTGTCACCCTCCATTCCTCTTATCTATACTGACGACTTCCTAGTGCCAGATTTCCTGGGTTTCGCGATCCACACACTGAATCGGACGGTTTTCCATCTTCTTCCCCCTTCCCCCGTTTCAGCATTCTCCCATGTGCGTGACATCTAACTAGGCTGGATACTCTACTATACATTTGGAGTTGACCTCATTTACAATGAACAAATCTCACCTCACCTAACGCGTGGGAGGCATCGTACTTGAACAAACTAGAGTGCATTGAGGCTGGAAAATTTGGCTAATTATCCCGAACCCGTAAGCCAGATCCAAATGCCAAGCATCGGGGACATCACATGCCACCGATCTCCTCCCAGAGCCTGACGCCACTTCGCTACATATCGTTGTTTGATGACCAGAACCCGTTATCTAACGTGCTTCACTTCTCAATGCAAAGGAACGTGTCGACCTGTGTATCTACCCGGAGTCTCATATGACCGCTCGCGAATAACAACTATGTATGGTACTTCATATTAAGGCATTATATTGATCTCTCAAGCATAGGTTCCGGGATAGAAAATGAGCTAGTTCATCATTGGAGCATCGTCATGTCCTGTATATGGCGCTGTAAAAATCAACACCAGGCTTGGTTAAATGGCGCAAGCCCCAAACAGAAAATGGATTGTACCTTAACACACACACACCGAATTTTCTGCTTTTCTTCGATCTTCATTAATAGGATTATATAGATCGGTGGAAGAGCCAGACGGTCAATAGGATTCTCCGAAAGAAAGAAAAAACGTCATGTTCACCTGATGGAAGAATGTTCCCAGCTGACCGAACCTTGTTCTATAAATTAGACCCCCCTTCGGCACCTCGAAAGCATTAACTGTGAAACGAGCCTTGCTCATCAATGTCCCTCTTCTCTATAGAATTTGCATCTGTCTTCGCCGCCGCCTTGCTTGGCTGGTGGTTAAAACGCATTTCTGTTAAACATGTCAAGGGACCACCATCTGCTTCTTTCTGGCTAGGTAAGATGTCAATGTTATCTAGCTTACAGTATCAAACTCAACATTACGCACCAGGCCATGAGCAAGTCCTTCGTACTCAAGATGTCTTTGGCGATCTCGAAACGAAATGGCGCAGGGAATACGGCACCGTCTACCGTATCAGAGGCTGTTTTGGTGTAAGCTCGCTCTCAACCTTCGTTTTACACCAGTTTGTAAATAATGGCGCCACTCAGCAACACCTCCTGGTAGTATCCGATCCCAAGGCTCTTGAGCACATTTTTCATACCTCACGTCCTTATCCCAAAACTTCCGACACTAACTTTATCCTTGGTCTAATCCTTGGAGGGACTGGAGGGCTTATTGTAGCACAAAGTAAGTCATCTCTCGTAATGATATCATCTTACACTCAAATCTTTGTTTAGAGGATGATCATCGCCGGCAACGCAAGATCATGAATCCCGCGTTCTCTCCTGCTAATCTGCGGAATTTTCAGGTAATATTCCAGTGGTGCAGCGATAAGGTATGCATCGATCAACGCCCGTGGACCTCGATCATGGCCATCTACTACTAGGTTGTAAACGCTATGAGAAGATCTACACATGCTACTGGTGAAATAATCGATATCGTCTATTGGATGAGCAAGGTCTCTCTTGATACAATCGGTCTAAGTAAGTGCTGTCAACGCTTTTTCTACTAAGCAGCAGGCTTGACATTCAACAGGTGCTTTTCGACACGATTTTGGATCACTCGATGGTCGGGATACTGAGTTAGAGAAAGCCTTGAAGCACTTATTGTACGCAGATTCGGGCTTCTCGATAATTGGCATCTGACATCCGAGTACAGCACGGCCTCGCAGTCCAATCCATCAGCTCTAGAGCTCATGGTCGTAGGCCTCATACGAATACTTCCACATTCCATGTTGAATATTCTAAAGCTGTTTCCAACTCGGGAAACTCGCCAGCTGGCCAGCGTAGGAGAAGTGGCAAGAAAGGCTGCTCGAGAGATCTTGACTGCCCAGGCTAAGCTCGGGGTGCAGGACGAGTCGGATAAGGACATCGTTGATATTCTCAGTAAGTTCAGAGAGCTCGTTCTATCCGAATCCGTTGTTCATACTCTTGATTTAGCTAGAGCACGTCTTACAGGACAAATGTCGGACGACGAAATTGAACTCCAATTCATGTTCGTCGTCTTTTTGTCTAGTTGACATCCATCTGATCATAACCATCATTCTCTTAGGACGTTTTTACTTGCCGGACATGAGACAACGGGTTCAACACTGTCCTGGTTGCTATATGAACTCGCCGCACATCCGGAGCATCAATCCATAATACGTGAAGAAGTAAAGCACTCCTATCACAATGACTACGACTCTCTGCCGTTTTTGAATGCTGCAATCAAAGTGAGTATGTCAGTCTCTTTCCTGATTGCATTTGTGGATTTGCGGTCCTCTATTTGCAGGAAGCTCTTCGTCTCCATCCCATCTTGCATACGGCTACACGTGCTGCTCCGCATGATGACGTTCTTCCTCTTTCGGGGTCTAAAACACTGGCGATTCCTAAAGGACAGACCCTCCTTTGTTCCATGTACTTATACAACCGGTACGTCTATCCTATGAGTCCTATCCCGCTTCGCTGTGAATTTATCACCAACTATTCTAAGACTCCCGTCCATCTGGGGCGACGACGCAGAAAAATGGAATCCAACCCGCTTTCTCGACAAGAGCATACCCGTGTCATTAGGAGTGTATGCCAATTTGTAAGTACGAGCTGGTGTTTTTAATCCATAAATTTCCCAACTTGGTTTTAGGATGACATTCAGTAAGTCATTCTTCAATGTAATTGAATCAGCCCGTTCACGCTATGCTTAGGTGCTGGCCCCCGTTCGTGTATCGGGTAATTACCAACTTAAAAGCCACCCTTTTCAATAACCGTCTGCTGACTTGGCCTTTTTGTTCATACACAGATGGCGATACGCGTGCGTTCCTTCCTTTATCATAACTAGTTCCATAAATTTGGTCCATTTCTAAACCATAGGGTCATGGAGATGCAAACAGTTTTAGCGAACCTCATTCAAAATTTTGAATTCAGTTTGCCTGAGGGCATGGTAATACAGCAGTTCCCCAGCGCGCAAGCGATTGTGCCTGTTGTGAAAGGCGAAGCATATCTGGGTTCTCGGGTTCCTTTAAGGGTCAGAAGTTTAGGGTAGTCACTCTTTTCCAATACAGATAGACCCCCATAAATAGCCTCGTCCCTGATCAATCCCTCGGGTAGTTGCTGTTCGGAGAATCTATGCATTGGTTGTCATCAGCTTCAAGTAAGAGATGGTGAGGACGACAGGAAACGTACAGAACTATAGTGCATTGTTCCATCGATAGCTATAGCTTCCTCTCCTGGCTGAGATTGGACACTAATTGAAAGATCAAGACAGCACTGGCACTGATGATAAGGGTAAAATGGAAGAAACGGCGCTTGTGGAAATGGAGATTTGCTGTCATGCTCAGATCTGGATGCTAAAGTTGAGTGCGGCGACGTGAGGTACTGAGCCGCCACTTGGTCTTACCATTCACAGGTAGGGTGTTGCATCACCCTTATCAATCTCATGTTCAGGTTAGTATTCGGCTTCTTACAAGTCTTGTGGAAGCACTTTTATGTCTTATCCATACCTTCGATGCCTGTTCTCGCACCTAGCATGACAACCTAATTCATATCTTTTGGAGGTCTTTCGGTCACTGCTAGGTTGTCTTCTGCAATGTCTTACCTGGCGCACCTTGCTGATGCTCACCTTATTTTTGTCTTGATGGTCTGGTCACCCTGGGAATGTCTTCACTGACGCAACCCAATTTCGCAGCCAGAATGTCTTGACAGCTATATGTCTTCATCCATTCCGGTTCCACCGTTCTCCGGTCTACGGGTAACAGGATATTGGCCCGTACGCCCTCCAGAATGCATCACATGCTTCACAACTATATTTCAACATTTTAACTCCTTATAGTATCATTACGTGTCAAAGGGCGCGCCCCTCTCAGTACCTGTATGTTCGCAGTACAAGTCCTTGAGCCCAGACCGGCTGTCAGGCACGATCGGGGCAATTAGACTCGGCACCGAAAACGGCAGAGGTGGCCGGTCGGAATTGTGACCAGGGGCAGATGGGATGGCGTTCAGGGATCACAGCCAGACCTAGTGATTGCATGCCCACGACGAGAAGCACGACTTTTGACTTTCTATCTGGACTCGTATCTTAGGATCGCAGGATGCTGTCGGACGCCGAGCGACTAGTGGCAAAGAGAGGGTCCCAGGGGAAGACATAGTTCTTGAATGAATGCCAAATCAGAACGCGAATGCAGCCACCAATTCCTTCTTTATTGCATCTCACGCTACTGTTGGTCTGGTTATCGGTACAGGTGTCAAGGCGCGCCCTGTTCCTCTTCTTTTGGTGCAGAAGACTTCCACTATCCTCATTCTGGCTGGCCTGCATTGTATTAGCGTGAGCGCCGTTGCAAAAATCATGGACTGCACATACAACAAGAATAGAAAGCAAAGTCCACGGATATGTCTCTCATCTTTGGGGAATGAATGTTTGAAATCAAGAGGCACACTAGCCATATTCCCCCTCCCGCATCATTGGCAAAAGACTATAGTGTTCCTCCATACACCGCTGCCATTACGGCGATACACACATTTGCATACTAGAGGGATGACACGGATTCTTGAGTATATATACTCATACCTTCATATGGATTCCTGTCGCATCAACACCCTACGCCGAAGCCTGGGTCAATCGCATCTGACAAAGTATTGACTATGGCTCTTCCGCGCGTTGATCTTCATACTATCCAACATCAAGGAGCCCAAACCTGGGCTTCTGCTCTGTCGAATTTAGCTGGTATGGTGGTTTTACCGTGCTCTGCTCCACACTAATGCATTCCCTTTCTTTATTCCTCTCAGGACGTGTACTTGGGCTGTCAAACCTCCCGCCGAAGCAGACTACTGAAGACATATTGCGATCTTTCCTGCACCACTTTGACACCACCGACATGCCATCCGTCGAGGATGCTGCACTCGAAAATCTTTGTATCAAAGAGGCCGAACGTCGGGGATATGCCCTCGATGTACTCAGGCCTTACCTAACGGTTGGGCTCAATATTACTGCTTCGGCGTACCACCACCTCGCCAATGTCAACGTCAAAGTGTACATCGTCTTCTTTACTGCGCTCGTGGCGTACTTCGACGACGCTTATCCTGATGACCCCGACGCCCTCATCGGCGTTCCAAATTTTACCAAGGTGAATATCGAGGTCCATTATAGCTATTCCAGTGAATTCCATTGATTTCTTCCGCGCAGCATTTTGCTTCCTCTGAGAAACAGTCAACTAAGATGCTAGACGACTTTGCGAACGTCCTGGCAGAAGCCTCTCAGTTCTTTGGCGAGGTTGCTGCCGATTTTATTGTCCAAGCAGGCCTCAGATACATCACTGCATTAATTTTAGAGATACACAGTAAATCTGAACCGGCGAGTAACCTTCTCTCTCGCAGTTGGTTTACTTACTCATCGACGAAGGCAGACTCATAAAGTTGACAAATATGCCATATTTCTTCGCGAGCTCAGTGGAATAGCTGAAGCCTACACCGTGTTTATGTTTCCCAAAGACCTGCCGCATTATCTATACGTCCAGGCTCTTCCTCTCATACGCGATGTCATTAACTTCACGAATGATATCACCTCATTCTACAAGGAGGAGTGCGAAGGTGAAACACACAACCTTATATCGCTCTTGGCTGAAGCTCGTGACGAGTCAAAGAGTGAAGCTCTTCGCTACGTTGCGGAACGGTGCATCCAGGCGCACGAGAGGGTCTTGTGTATCTTGTCACCGCACCAAGGAGTGCGAAGCTCGTACGAAAATTTCGTTAAAGGGCATTTGGCGTTCTATCTGGGCGCAAAAAGATATAGGCTTAGTGAGTTGAATCTGTAGCCTACCGTTCGCTATCTGAATGTGTATCTCGACTTTCGTGCGATGACGGTGTTGTGTCAAATTGAGCAAGTTCTAATATTCCCATTCGACAATAATTGGATGGGGTATTTGATACCCGCAACGAGATGAGGATGGTCGTTTCCGGTGTATCGATGGGTACAGCCAAGCCTAGGCTCGATGAGATGATTGCCGCCGGGTAGGAAGGCTTCTGACGCTGGCCAGCAACGCCAACGCCCTGAAAATCGTGAAGGTGTCGCAAAACAGCTACTGTGAATCTCCAGCATGCCGGTAATATACTTTGTCAAGCAAAAAGACGCATTCTGGTTCTGGCCCAGTTGATACACATCCATAAACTTCGCAGCTACCTTCCTCCCACATACTAACTCTCCATTAAATGTCTTTCTCCGGGTACAAAAACCAATGGTGCCACCTAGCAACACCTCCTGGTAGTATCCGATCCCAAGGCTCTTGAGCACATTTTTCATACCTCACGTCCTTATCCCAAAACTTCCGACACTAACTTTATCCTTGGTCTAATCCTTGGAGGGACCGAAGGGCTTATTGTAGCAACAAAGTAGGTCATCTCTCGTAATGATATCATCTTACACTCAAATCTTTGTTTAGAGGATGACCATCACCGACAACGCAAGATCATGAATCCCGCATTCTCTCCTGCTAATCTGCGGAATTTTCAGGTAATATTCCAGTGGTGCAGCGATAAGGTATGCATCGATCAACGCCCGTGGACCTCGATCATGGTCATCTACTACTAGGTTGTAAACGCTATGAGAAGATCTACACATGCTAGTGGTGAAATAATCGATATCATCGATTGGATGGGCAAGGTCTCTCTCCAAAGCGGAAAAGGACTAATGTTCACGGCAATCGCGCTAGCGATGCCCTACTAATCACACCACTTTTATACTACTAAAATATATAGAATATACTAGAATGAATGAGAAATGTATCACTAAGAAAATGAATAAGCGTCCTGGGGAATATGGGGAGAACGAGCCAAAATATTCATGCAAGCTCGTATTTCCAAAATAGGAATCCGTATTCTTACAGTATAACAGGCACTGCTAAATGTATCTGTCAAGCTATAGTTTTTCTTCACTAAAATGCGGAAACTCTTGTGGAATATCAATAATGCCATGACTGTGCAAGCTGGCGCGATCTTGAATCAGTGGCCAGATCTCGAGTTGTACTGAATACAAGGCGATGTACCTTATCGCCATGTGAAGGAGCACTTAGTGCGTACGCTATTTCGATCGGGGTCGGAGAGGTATAGATCCAGTCAGTAGCAGCGGGCTCGCCTTACGATTACGAAAATGTCACAGATATCGAATTTACACAGTGGAGATGCAACAAGGTTAGCGTTAATGCTTGGGTTGTACAGAGTTTACCGTGGTTTTTGTTTTACGTTGATATACTGGTATGGGGACGGCGTAGGATTCTATATCGGAATGGAGATAAAAAAAAATAAAGAAAACGAACGGAAACCGGAAGTGTGGAAATGAATATATGGACGAGGGAGGAGGTAGGGAAGGAAATAAACAGGAGACCCCAAACAGTGGAGGGATTCAAGTGGACACGTCAGAGTTAGTGCTGCCGTCAGTCTTGGAAGGAGTGTTTCGCTTTCGCGCACGGCGGCCAGTAGGATTGGTGACATCGACGACCCAAAAATCTCCTTTCTGACCAACATCAGTAGGAAGAGGCTTATGACGCTGGAAAAGCGCATTTGCAGACAAGGCATGTTTGAGGGTTGCCTGAAACGATCCATTAGTAAATGTAGAAGAAGATCATTAATCATCAACTAACCGCCAATGCCTTGTCATTTAGTCGGAAATATTCCCAGCGGGTCATGAGCGCGTTTCGGATTTGTCCTGAGGTGGCCCTTCCGTCACGACTACCGTAAATAGCGACTGCTGCCAATTGGATGATAGTGTACCCTGGCCTGCTATGCCTGATGGGCTCATCTATGAGAGAGCTAAGGTGGATCGGTGCATTTAGTGGAATATGTACGAGACTTCGTATATGCGAAGCTGGATCAGGAAGGTTATATAGCTGAGGATAAGACGGGGGAGGGAAAATAGGTAGCCCATAGGCGATGATAATTCCTGGTGTGCGGGCTGGAGGGGCCCAGAGTGGGGTATTCGCCGTGCCGCCAGGGTAGCTTGCGGAAGGGTGTGCCGTGCCTCCATAGCCCTTTGAAACAAATCCATGTTAGCTGAATTATTACCCTCCAGATGCAGGATAATCGCTAACCATGTGATAGGGCATGTTTTGTGCATTGGAGTACGAGTGGGATTGAGTAGGATTCGCATAATATGAATGGTGGGTAACGAAAGAATTGTCCGCGCTTTGGCCAGCAGGGACATTGTATTCGTTCTGAGAAGCGGGATAGCCAGAATCCATGATCCTGTTATAGAAACGTGAGTCAGTCGCCTCGATAGAGGTCACCGACACATACAGCAATGTATGGGTAAGCATGGAAACAGGAGAAAAGAGCAGGAGAAAAGAGAAGAGCAGGAGATGTTAGAGAAGTATTGGGAGGCCACTGCTGGCTGTACATTGCAGCCCCACGTCGAGTCTTATATAGTAGAAACCCCAGGCATTGTAAGCGCACCATACATAGCTATGCTCAAGAATTGGTTTCTATCCGATAGCCGACGATTGACTCCGGACACGAACTAATCAGAAACATACCCTATAAAGAAGTTGATGAAAAGGGCATGAGGCAAAAGTCTCCATAGATAGATGTCAATATTGATTTTAGTTGGAGTGTGTATGTGTAGCCGAGGAGCCGGGCCCGAGATAACCATATTCAGACCTTCCTAAGAAGGGACTTTGTTGAGGGTCGACTCTCCAGCTCTTCTATTGGCGGCAGGGTGTTATACAGGTCACACGGTACCTGAAGAGATGAGAGAAGTGTGCTTAAACCAGATTTAGCTACCATTTCATTCCATATGAACATGACGAAAAATATGGGCTCGAGGCTCAAACCAAGCTCCAGAAACGTCAAAAGAAGTCAAGGCCTGCAATACGGTAGGTCGCCACCATAGAAGATATACAAGTATTCATCTTTCGTGATCTTGCGAGAACCTTGAACTTGGAGTTATGAGGATCCCATATCATAAGTTACGAGCCGTCCGCTTCGATTGTGATCACTGGAGTAAAAATACCTTCAAATTGAACTCATACGGAAGTACTTATCTGAGAAGTTCGTCCCACTTAGTACTGTCCGGTTTGAGGGCGATTGTGGATTCGGGATCCACTATTTCGTCAAGTACCAAGCATCACGGTATGTCTAGGGCAGAATTCATCCATTGGAAAAAGGCCGCTACAAAAACGTGAGATACTCAAACAGAGAAAAAAAGAAATAAGTACGTTAAACTGCAACGGCCTTTGTGCAGACGTGCCGCACCAGCAGTTAGGACGGAAGCATAATTTTATGAATGTCGAATTAAAAACGATTTTAGCACGACCTGCGACACCCGCCACATAGCTGAAGAGTGACGCGTCTCGAATCTTTTCTTGTCTTGACCGTCACACGTCAATGTTCGAACACTCCTGTAATGGACACGTCGGCTTCTGCGGTTGAAAGCTGGCACCAAGCATGTTCAAACAACGCGTCTGTGGCGCCAAAAGATCACGTCGCCGGGACGATCTGGGCTCGAATTCGTATTTGACGCATTGAGGGCATCCGTGCACGTCATCTGTTCTTAAAATGTCTGATTTCAATTGAAATAATGCCGCACTGATTCAGCAAGCAATCAGAGATTCACCAATGCGACATCACCATCCACACGTAAAACGTCTCCATTGGTATAATCTAACGCTGCTAGATACGCAGCCGCTATACCTTCTCAGCTTCACTGAAGAAAATATCAGTAAGAAAATATATCCCATCAAAAAATACATTAGATTCACGTCCTCCCGAGCACTGGCGCCAATAGCCCAGGTAGCGTCTCCGTCTTGAGCAACCCTGCAGGTATTGGGTTCACCCAAATTGAAATGCCTCTCACAGCTAAACTATTCCCAAGGGATAGAGTGAAATGTTCCAGCGGCTTTCATTGCGCCATATGCAAACTTTCATGGGATGAGCTAGAGGATCATAGGAAATGGGAGGCACGTACGGAAATGACACTTGGAGACGAATGCATACGCTGTTGATGTTGGTGATACTGGACGTTCCTCGGGGACGAGGACACGCTCCGGTTTCGAGGAGTGATTGAAAGGTCCGTACAACAGAGGATGGAGCGATGGTTTTTCGTTTCGAAGGTGTCACACCAGTTTTGCACTATTTCGGGCTCTAAGGGAGCCGGCGAAGCCGACGCTGAGAGGAGATCAGTGTATGCTGAAGGGGGAGAATGGGATAGACGGACGATGTCAAGCTTGCCATCAACTCTTTCGATGTGTTCAGTACCCGCTTTGACACTTTTTTCACCTGTCACATTCATGCGGAGGCTGGTTACATGTAAGAACGGGTATGAAGAAGTACCTTTGCCTACTAGATAAGGTATCCTGGAGTGCCCGTGATGGTCACAGCGACCTGCTCTAGCACATCTAACCTTCAGCCAGTAACGTATACTTTCGCGCCAACTGCAGCAAAAGTCTTCCCCGATTGTAAATCCTCTGTTAAAGTGCCAGTGGGAAGTTCCAATCAAGAACATAGACACTAGCACCTCCAGTGACAAGACCTACTCGTCCGGAAAGCAACATCGTTGTAGCCACAGAGATCTGTCATATTCTTCGAATACTGAATGGCCTACCTACGTGGAGGCTATTATCCGGGTGGCTGAATGACATATACGTCTTATTCAGCAAGACTGTATGCCGGTCAAGGCGGTCAATGGTGATTGCCTTTGCCCGGTTAGATATCTGGAGATATGATTATCGTCAGCTAGAATGAGTCCATCTATGAGAGTCAATGCAACCGTATCGCGTGAGTCATGTTCAACTTACGAAGAAAATTAGGAGATAAACAGAGATACTGGTATTGTCGTAGGCTTATGTTTTGTTTCATTTCGTATTCTTCATGGCTATCACCGCGACCGGGAATAGAGGAGCGCCGATAGTCACCTCGTTGGCGAGTCGATAAATCTCAGAGGCGATTTAAATTTATGTACGTAATGAAGTATTGAACGCGACTCACTGCATCGATAACTCTTCTTACCCTGATCGCATTCCCCAAATTTTACGGCATGGAAAAACTTTACGAGACTGCTGGACCGTGGTCTTCGCTCATAGACACTCTACAGATTTGAGGCCGCTCGAAGACCAATAACAGCAAATACAGATACTCCGTATTTAGGGTGGGCAAAGGGACAAAGATCGTTTATTCGTGTGTTGATCAAGTTGAATGTCGAAGTCGGAAGCTATCATGCTGTCAGATATCAAAATAAAAGGCAGGCGAAATCGCGGCTGTTCACCGGCTCCTAGAGTATTGACTTTACCTCATTGACTTCAACTAATGCTCGTCATATAGTCCTTTCCTCGATATTAGTGACCTCTACGAGTGCTGTAAGTGGAGCGAAAAAGAAGCCACAGCCGCCTGTAGACATGTAGTATAGACCAATGTGTACAAAAACGATGCCGGATTTGAGAGTAAAACGCGTCCTATAGCTATGAAGATTGTGGTGGGTGACAGGCAAGAGCCTGGGCAGAGGACGTTGTTTGTTTGTTTGGCCTCGAAAGGACCATCCTTACGATTGCTATCACGTCCGTAATATTTGACGAGATTTTTCTACCACTGTCGGCAAATTCGACGATAAAATTTGATGCTACACTGTGCTAGTCATGGATGTGCCTTGCACTAGTAGCATGAGGTGTGCCCTCCAAAGCGAAGAATGCTGTAGAGTCGCCAAGGAACTCGCTGTGTTCAATGACCTACTACATCGAGGCAGAATGGATGTGACAACGGTTTGTGTTCTCTAGCAAAGGAATAGGACGATTCATGGGTGGCATGGATGAATGCGGGACTCATTTGTATTGACCAGTCTCTTCGATGGCAAGTGGCACAAAGGTCTGTGTTTTCCTCGCCTCGCATATATGTTCTTCATTGACCAGATGGCAGGAAATGCTAACAACTTTTGCATTCATGTAAAGACTTGCTCAGCGCGAGCAGTCAAAGGCAATCTGTTCCTAGGTGCCCACCCAGCGACCTTCCCTTCGTATCTTTGGTCTGCGACCGTCACTCATCGCTTCCGCTTTGAATCCTTTTCTAGGCTCTTGATAGTAAATCAGAGCATTGCTGGAGAAAGAAGGTGCTCCTTTCATGGTGTAGGACACGTTTTCTGAGGCTGAGCCAGTGCAAAGAGCACACCGTTGCGACATGCTTTGATTCACTCCTAAGACCTTTGGAAAGAGTCGTTGTGAGTTTTCACTTGTTGGCTTCTTTTTCTACCATACCCATGCCCTGTTCTTTATAGTCTAGCCTCCCCGCCGTTTTTCCATTGGAGGTTGCCGGAGATAATACTACGTACTTATGTGCAGTCTTCAAATGGTTCGGGCCGGGCGCTCCTCGCTGATGACCCTGTCCTATTTATTATCAAGCTTCCTGACGGGGAACATTTTCCAGGCACTCACAGTCATTCTTGTCAAGAAATCGCCGAGTTGACCTCCTTGCGAGGAACTCTTACACCTGTACCCAAATCAGCTCAACACCGCCCTCAGTAAACCTCCTGCTAGGCTTCCTCCTTGAGCCTTGTCACCCTCTCCATCTGTGATGTGGTCTGGCAAGCTTGATATCATCGATGCAGAGAAAACGACGTCCGCTTTTGAAACGTCTGATCCCCCGGATCTTCTTTCCACGTTCTAAAGCTGTAGCGGCCTCTTCCGATGTTGCAGTCCCTATCCAATCTATCCCTATAACTTCAGTTACCAACGGGCATATCGATACGATTGGCGATGTACACCCAAGAATACCTTTATCGATTGTGTGGCGACGTAGAGGTATTCTTCTTCCGTTCTCAAACTCTTCAGACCTGATCCATAATCTCAGATGCTACAAATGCCACAGTACCGCGACGTACACTACTACAGGCATTTATACATCCTTTGAAGATTCTCGAGAAGACTGCAGAAGTTATTCCAGTTCCAGGGTTAAAAGGCGTAGTGGCCGCACTTGTTGTCATTGTCGATATCATTCAGGCAGGTCCATTATGCTTAATGCTCCAGTTATCGATGGCGCTAACATTGAGCGCTAGGAAACCGATCAAAACAAGCAGGATCTTCAAGAGATCATCAACATGATTGAAAGGCTTGATTATCTTCTATCACCTTTTAGGACCCTTCCAGACAGGAAAATGGAAATCCCCATGGCGCTGAAAGAACACATTGAAGGATTTCAAAAGTTCGTCATCTGCACAATGTCTTTCATTCTCCCAGCAGCTCATTTGCCAATTAGCTGCCTTACATCGGTAGAAGACACATGTCGAAACCTCCAAAACAGCACTCTTATCGATGGGTTTCTCTATTCGTCCGAAGACAAACAGATCATAGTGGGTATATTCCGGCAACTGAGGTTCTTATTGGAAGGTTTGTTGGTGGGCAAAAGCACTCTTCATGCAAGTACGAATCACTGACACATAGTAGACCGGATCCGTGCTTCGTATCGAAGTCAATACCTCGGTAAGTCCAAACACTTCGAGAAACTTGGTCTAGCTTATGTACCCCGGTCAGAATATACATACAGATGGTGAGCCCATCGTATTTGATGGCGGCATGTTTGAACAGATCGCCAGTGCATTCGTTAATTATCAACGCTATTCCTCGTTCCCAAGCCGCGCGCTGGCGAAATGGAGCCCCAGGCGAGTGCTTAGAGGGTACCCGAACTGCGATTTTGGAGGACATAATGGCCTGGATACAGGATAGTTCCGACACGCGCTGCGTTTGTTGGTTAAACAGTGTCGCTGGTGCAGGCAAGAGTACCGTGGCAAGGAGCGTCGCGCATTGGGCTGCGGACAGAGGCATCCTCGGGGGAAGTTTCTTTTGCTCAAGGAATGACCCGCAACAAAAGGATGCAAGGCTCATCATTCCTACCATTGCTTTTCACCTCTCCGAACTCGATATGACGTTTCGCCAGGAGCTTGTTTTGGTTGTGCGACACTGGGACGGCATTGATTTTGAAACGCCATCTCAGCAATTGGAGAGGCTGGTGATGAAACCATTGCGAAGCATAGGCCGTCGCTCCGACCCGCTCTTGCTTATTGTTGATGCGCTGGATGAATGCACGAATGAGATCGCTCGTCGTGAGCTGATTTCGGGCTTTCTATCCATCACTCATGGCCTTCAAGCTGTGAAAGTCTTGATAACAAGCCGCCCCGAAGTCCCCGAACGTGAGACCTTCCAGTCGGTTTCAAGTGCTCGATGGAAAGATATCATACTGCATCGCATAGACAGACGCGTAGTCGACGCTGACATACGGATATATCTTCACGCCAAATTGATCACCATGATTCCGAGCCCTCCCATCTCTGGCGACCTAGCGACGAGTAACAGTAGTTGGCCTCCAGAACATCTTTTAGATCAGCTTGTCCAGAAATCTGCTGGATTGTTCGTATTTGCGACAACCGTATGCAGATTCATCGAATCTCCAGGTGACAGAGCGGAACAATTGATTCAGATCGCCAGTGTCTCCGAGAGTCACAACGAAGGGGAATATGGTTTAGACCATCTTTATCGAAGGACAATATCCTCTGCTATCGAAGACCTTCCTGATTCAAAAGTCAACCATCTTCGAACGGTTTTGGGTACCATCATTCTCTTACAGGAGCCGATGACGCTTCCTAATATCTGCCTTTTATTAAAAATGACCCGACACCATGTTGAAGGAATGCTTTCTCGCTTTCACTCTGTTGTCGTCGTTCCTTCAGACGACCGTGACTTTGTCCGTCTTTTCCACTCTTCTTTCAGAGACTTTCTCACGTCGAACACTCGCTGTTCAAACAAATGTGAAGTGGAATGGTGCATGAACAGCCGAAAGTGCGCACATACTAAACTTTTTGTTTCACGTCTTCGAGTTCGACCCGCCCAGAATCACCGTTCCATATTTTTCCAACTCCTTGATCTCATGAATAACGCATTTTCTGGACCACGTTTCAACATGTCAGGCGACAACACTGTTGCCTCAATCACCTACTGTGGTGAAGAGGACATTTTGAGATATGCGTGCCTTTATTGGACTGATCATCTCTCGTTCGTTTCTACGCACAATGCGGCGGAGGTCCTAATTGTGGTAGACTTTCTCAGTTCTTTCCTGTACGAGCAGGGCGATGCATGGCTATCCTACATGAGCAAAGACGCTGGAACCTTCAAGGTTGGAGTACAATCACTAGACACGATAGACTACTGGAGCGAAGTATGTGTGTCTTGGTTGCATCCCTGTTAGCAGATACTCATCGCAACTGGATAGAAGCTATCGGGTCAATCCAAACTTCGTGATTGGATAACAAGCGCGCGAACTGAGCTCTCAGCAAAAGCTCTGCTAGGAAATCTAACCTAATCTCTAGCTTTCCCAAAGTACTGACTCTGTTGAGACAAACGGAATCAATTCTTTTGGGACATGTTGCGTGAATCGTTAAGGATGTTATGATAAACAGCATCGCGGGCCAACTTGGGATTGGGATTATGACCTTGGTCCGAAGTTCGAAGAGGGAAGATAGGTATTCACATGTTACGGAAAGCATTTTGCAACAGCCTTTTCTATGAAATGACTATGAAAGGGAGCGCTTGGAGTGTCTCTTGAGAAGGGCACCGAAGAAGAGCATTAGGCCAATGGCAGTTGCAAAGGACTGTTTCTCCCTCATCTCATATTCAACGTTTCGAATATTTGCAGGACATATATACTCCATTTACTACACAGCCTGGATAAGCAGGTCGCACAAGGGCCGGATGTGAGCGATATGGATTCTGTAGGGACCTGTAGTTACGTCATTCCTTGGTCTTTATTTGTCTACGCCTTCGGACTGCCTACGTATCTGCTGTTTCTGGCCTTTTCATCTAGATCATCTAGGATTCCCTACCATACTTTCGGGTATACGCCGATTCGTACTCGGTTCTCGGGTTGAGGACTCCTCGCGTTGCAGATCCTTTACACTGGAGGTAATGCTGTGAGCATCAGGAAACTAGAGCTCAGCATTAGGACAGCCTCAACGACAGTTCTATATCCATTTCGTGCTTCGATTAGTTACACGCCTGGCTTGCTAAGTCCATATCTCTGAACTCGACCCCTCCAATACGATGAACTTGTACTCAATCATCAACGAGTAATGTTATTCTGCAGAAAGCACCTGTAGTGAGGAAACTACTAAAAGGCCAATCCTCAGTCAAACAAGTAATTGACTACACAGCACTCACCAAGGATTACAGCATATCGGGTAAAGGGCCCGGAAAAGCTTGCTAATCCATTGTCGTTGTAGAGGGTGGCGGAGTCGGCGAGGCCAAACAAACAAACATCACTTTCTCCTCCCAACGACGACGACAACCTTAACTCTCCGAGTGCCATATTGGCTTTTAACATTACAGGACAACGCTGCCTCACTCGGTACTTGTCGTTATTCATGCCAGGAGGCTGATTGGCTATTACGAACACCTCTTGTTCCTTAATGGCATTGGACAAGATGTTAGAACCGGGCGAAGGACGCTGTGCGCGACACTGGGATAAGGATGGCATCTTATTACTTGCAGGATCGGGCCGAGCCAGTGCTACCTTTTTTAGTTGGTGAATTGGCGGTACAGAGGTTCGTGTTTTGGTGGTGTCGTTTGGGTGTCGTGCACATCATCTTGACATAGAACTGACAGGTAACACGGGCTACGATCTTAATCAGAGAGAAAGCACGTTCATCCCTGAGGATACTTAATCCCCTCGGTGCTTGTCAAGAATCAAGATAGGGCACACATGGTCCCGAACTCGCCTGAGGTGGAGGATATAGGCTGCCAGCTGCCGAAATTTTTGGCGGAAAGCAGAATCACCAGGATGTTTTGAAAGGTGGGAAAAACAAGCCGATTTATCTTCAAATTGATTTGTCCATAGACCTACGAACGGGGCCGTACGAGTCGCATGGCGTCCTCGGCATTAACATTGCCGGAGCCGGTCATGTTCATCACATTCTACCCGGTATCTCTCTTTCCTTCTAGCCTTCACCGTCACAACCAGCGAACGCACTACATGGCCTCAAATAAACGTCTGTCTCAAATCTCAGGCCACCTCAGTAATTCACACAGCCGAGGTCTCTTGGCGGATGAGGTCGCCATCATTACTGGTGGGAAACTTCCCGCATCTATCAACATTCGCAGCTAATCCTAATCAAACGTTCAGGCGCCGGTCAAGGAATCGGACGTAGTGCAGCACTACTCTTCGCCAAAGAGGGTGCCAAAGTCGTCATCAGCGACATCGACGCAACAAAACTCATCTCTGTGGCCGCCGAAATTGAGGCACTCGGAGGTTCCGGGAATGTCCTCTCAGTAGCAGGCGACGTCGGTGCAGATGACTTTCCGAAAAAGATCGTCGATGCTACAATCAAGTACATGTCCACTCTAATTTGGGTCTTGAATGGTGTGACTCATCTCATCTAGGGCATTCGGAAAAATCAACCACATCGTTAATAACGCTGGGTTCACATTTGACAAGATGCTTCATACTACTCCTGATGAGGCTTTTGACGTGATACTCAAGATTCACGTAAGGGCGCCATTTAGGCTGGTGAGGCAGGCAGCGCCTTATTTCCGAGTGAAGGTAAGTAGTATGCCAATTCTCTGCTTCCAAATATCTAATATTCAATCTCAGGGCTCCACGGAAAACCGCTCCGTAATCAACGTCTCCTCCACTACTGGCCTCCACGGGAATGTCGGACAAGCAAACTATGCCGCAGCCAAGTCCGCTGTTATCGGTCTCACTAAGACGATTGCGAAGGAGTGGGGTCCATTTGGTGTGCGCGCGAATACCATTGCGTTCGGTTTGGTACATACGAGGTGCGTATCACTTAGTTCGTAGAAGGGAGCTCCCACTGACATGGATACACCCTAGGCTGACTGCCGCGAAGGAAGCTGGGGCGACGATAGAAATCAATGGAAAGAAAGTCGCGTTGGGTGTACCCGGGGCTAAGGCATCTTCCTCTCCTGAGGAGTATCCCCTCATTCCCCTTCGCCGCGGAGGGACGCCAGATGAAGCCGCAGCCGCCATGCTATTGTGAGTACTCCCGTTTCTTCATTCCAATCTTGTCTTAGTATTTGCAGCCTCGCGTCGCCTCTCGCCTCTTATGTTTCAGGTCACACGTTGGAAGTCACCGGAGGTGCTGGTATATAAGAACCGGCTCTTAGGTTCCACATACATCCCAAAAATATGTTCGGTTGAAACAAATAGTACGGTGCATCAGTGTAGCTAACTTCAAGTTGTGACTCAACATAGCACCCTTGTTTCCTTTCTCTGTCAAGCCAAGTCTGCGCCGACGGCTCCCGAGTATACGAAGACTGTCAACATAAAAGGAGCTTCGTAATTTAGACCAGGGTCGACGACTCTTGACTTCGTTTACCTACCAGGAACCTATGATGAATGTCAAAGAAGGCATCCAGACCCAAGGGGCAAGCTCCCTTCGTATTCTTCCAACACGATCTCGCAATACACACCCCATTCTCACTTCCAACGAAGCTGTCTTTTCTTTTCTATCGTCCCCTCGAGAGTGTATCACCGCATAAGTCCCACCTATTTCTGTGCCCGTCCACGTTCGCGACTCACTTGAAGAGATCTTTTCCCATTCCTCCAATGCGCCCTATTCTATTCTATGTTACGTTAGCTTTGCGCAGCTCTACTCATCCCGTGCCTAGACTTCCCTTCAGGCCGGGTTCTTTCCCCCAACAGTAACTGTATTGAAATCCCTCCTTCCCTATCTCTTACGTTCTTCCCCACTGACGAGATCCCGCAAAATGTCGATCAAAACTTCGTTCTCAATGTTGGGTGTTGTTAGTAAGATGATATAATTATGCAATAATGGGGTATCAAAAGTTGGCAAGAGTGAAAAGCGAAGTGCGAATAGAAAACCAAGAAAAAGCTAACAGTACAACCAAATGATAAGTGAGTAAATATAATACGTTCATAATTTCGTGCCCACCACCAACCGTTCATTACTCTGGGCGTCGTCACATCGTTTAGCAATCCTCTCTGCGACAGTAACGGCCTCTTCTACTACCCCTCTCGAAGGTGAAGACCCTTCTGTATGTTTCAATAGATCTTTACATCAACTCAGCACCAAAAAGAATATGAAGAAAAATCAAGCCGACAAACCTCGGTAAAACAACGCATATCGTGTAACCCTCTGCACTGGGAGGATGCCCCGATCTCTTAGTGTCTGAGCATTTTTACTAGTCCAAGCTGGGAGTGTGGGAAGGGATTTCCGCCATGTTCCCTTCATCCTCGAAGATACAGACCTTCTAGGGGAAGGCAGCAAGGACACAGATGCGGGTAGCGTTGAGCTCCTTTTTGGGGTCATGGAAACAGACAAGCTCCTGGAAGAGAAATAGCTAGACGTAGAGTTGCGCCAAAGTTCTCGCGACGCCAGTGACAGCATTGTCGAACTTCTTTTGGGTTTGTTGTTCTCCGTAGTCGAATTCGGCAAGGACGGCAGGTCCTTCTCGGTTCCCCTAGGACCTTTTGACAACCGCCTCTGACTCCTGACTTCAATTCCGTCATCGAACCAGCCGCCAACTACGGAACACCACCCACTCAGTGCGTCTCCCATCTCTTCCTCCATCGCTACGAACGCGCCGGCTATTCCGGCGACCGACGGATCGGATTCCATTGCTCCGAGGAGAGCTTGAGAAACATCGATAAGTGCGATCAGCCGGGTATGCATGAGCAATGGCGAGGGATGCGACGGCCATGGTACGCCTTCCTCCTCACCGCATGAATGGGGTGATGAACACAGCATCTCGTACAGATGGTTGAGATAACGTCTCTCGGTCCTGAGAAGGTCCCTTGTCGTAAACAATGCCATTAAACTGGACCTTCGTTCCGGCACACTGGCATTACATGTCGTATCCATTGCATCATCATTGGCATAAGACTCGTATTCGAAGCTTGTGCACCGAGTGAGGCTGAACACGGTTTCTGCAAATGCCTCATCCGTAATGGCATCGTCAGTCATGAGAGTCCACCTGCGCCGGCGTTTGAGTTCAAGCTCATCGTCCTCATCGTCTTCTGAGAAGCAGCCAGAAGAGGAAGAGGGGTAAGCATTTCTGCGAACAAAAGGAGGTCGGGAGCTGGGTGGAAAAGCTTCTTGGTCGTCATCATCCGAGCCCACGGTAAACATGCCTCGTCTCTATGGCACATATGAATTAATTGATTGCAGCAGGGGTGGAGCAGACGTACTGGAGAAAGAGCAGGAGTACACTGTACAAATTTGGCGGCAGAGAAGCTAGATGGGGGCGGGGTCGGCGATGCCTTGCGCCTCCGAAAACTGAAGGAAAGCGTCGCCCGCCGCTTTGGAGGCGTGGAGACAGTCGGTGGTTCAGTCGGCCTCTGCTTCGTCAATTTCCGCGACGGCACCGACGCCGTTCGTTTTGGTCGTATTAATGGCGTCGTCGACGAGTTACTATACGAGGTCACCGTTTCCGGCCGCGAAGTCAGGGTGCTGGGAGCAGACAACGTACTAGCTATCGGACTCGGGACCGGGCTCCTCTGCTGCCTCATGCTCGTCGAAGAGAAGGAGTATGGGAAATGAGAAAATGAAGGAGGCATGTCCGACACAGATGAAAAAGGCGATCCAGTCGGCGGTGGTTTCCTTAGCTTGTTCCTGGGCGGCCTGGGGGCAGGGTAGGGTGTTGACGGCGTGACAGGCTCGTGGGAGTGGGACGACGTCGAGGGGGTCGACACATCACCGAGATATATGAGCTCTGGAACATCCATCCCAGCGACCGCCATGGCAGGAGGCAGGGTGGGTAATGAACCGTGGGATCAGAGTGTTGCTGCTCACAACGCTAATAATAAATTTCGTAGGTGTAATGACGTCATTTCCGTGTCACTGCCCCTATGCATGTACATTCCATCTCCGTGCATCACCTCCCATCATTCATTCCTCAATAAGTAATACCTCTTCTCGTCCATGTCTTGCCGCTTTCAAATTGTGGCGTAACAGCCTAGTGTAATATTGACTGCATACACGGATGTAGCGAATTAGGTGTATACTTCATTTCCTTACTACTCCCGCCCCGACGACAGCAACCCGGGATCCCTTGCATTCCACCTGTCCTCCCACTCAACGGTCCTTTGATATACCGATTTCGTTAACTTATCATGTAACTATTGGACCTACACTCAGTGTTCGTGATGGGACTACTGTTGGCTTCTTGTTGTCGAGGAATCTTTCTTCATCATATGGCACCGCTTCTAAGCCACCACATCATGATCGTCTTCTCCGGTTACTCATTCCAACTTTTATCGGATCGATAAACATAAGTGTTGTTGCGGGTAGAGATAGACTCCATCATTAAGCTAATTGCGTCACCAAATATACCCTTTTCTCTGTTCTTCCCTTTGCTCTTGAATAACATAGCATATTCTCCGGCGCGGTACGCTAAGAGCCACCCACCTCTCCGGCCTACGATTCGATGTTCCCGCTAGCCTATATCCCACCGCCGCACCCTGTATCTCCATACGAGTTGGATAGGGCGTCAGATAAGAATGCGGCGTACGACCCTCGTTGAATATAATTAGAGGGCAGTCGTGCCAAGGATGCTACATTTGTACATCTCTCACCAATGATAGTGTTTAATCTACACCGAAGTATGGCAATCATCTTGAACTTGCCCAAAACCACCCTAACAACGTATTTTAGGTGTGACAACCGCAGTATGAAGGTGATAGCTTTAGTACAACCCACTGTACTTTGGCATAAACGCCAACACCCAAACACCGCGAATACGTAAATGCACGCCTCGCAGCCACAACTTGCGGCACCTCGGTAACTTTCATCACGGATCGCCAAACCTCTTCCTCGTCAACTCTAAACAGCGAAATAACAAATTCCACCACGAGAACCACAACACATCTTCTTCCATCATACTTTTGATCTCAAGGTAGCGCTTAGGCCTCAAGTCTCGCTGTTCTAGTTAAATGCGTCCATTTGCCACACTTCTTCTCCAGCATCCAATATGACAACAAATGTGCTCGTGTCAGGAAATGTCGAAAACATATCACTCAGTCGGTTTCTTGCTTCCTTCATCGCGCAGGTACACGCGAGTACGTCTTTGAACTCGTGTACATGACGTACTACAGCAGCAGCATCGCAATGGTGTCGGAACTTCGCGATTGGTAGGGAGACACATCGCCAGTATGTCCAATGATCATGACGTTCGAAGGTACGTGCTTCGCACAGAAGCCAAAGAATTCCGCCAAGCACTACAATCGTGACTCCTTGCTCTTGAGGCTCGAATGTTTCGATGTTTCTGGATTTCTAGCGACTTCTCTTTCCTTCGCATACCACCTCCTGTTTCATAATTTAGAAGCTACATTCAGCTTGCTTTCGCGTTCACATAAAACTGACTTAAGCTCTCATGTAACACCTTGGTTATGCTTGAGCCGGAAAATACCTCGGATATAAACACTTACCTTGGCTTTCATTTGAGTACAGTTGCTGGACAGTGAATGACTGCTCGCCTACCACTGGCATAGTATCTTAAGGGTGTTTTTCCGCTCCTCTATCTGGTTGAAGTGTACTATCCGCAGGCCGGATATACGAAAACCCGTACAAAAATGGAATAGATTATAACCCAGGCGTATGGACGTGGGTTCTGGTGAGACGACGAGAGCATCTTATCAGTACGACATAAGAAGAATGAGGCAAGAGGCACGCGCGGCTTCTTCCTTAGCTTCCAATCTGAACAATTTCTCCGCCCGCATCAGGAAATTTGGAAGACTCGACCCGTTTCTTGATTGTCGCGTACGCGCACACGAGTACGTTTTTGAAGTTTGAATTCGTATGCGAACCTGGACATACCGCAGCACTACAACACGTCAACGATCGGTAAAACCATATCGGCCATTCTGATATCGTTTTGTTTGTGCCCGCTTCAATTAGGAGGCACATCGCGAATAATCACTAGAATCGTGATCTCGAGGTCCGGCGGCTTCTTTCTCCAAGTCCCTTCTTGGATTCCGGCGGCTTCTCTCTCCTATGACAGGCCGCTTAAAACCCCGCTGTCTTTCTCGATTATATAAAAGGCCTCGCTCGAGCCGGAGCGCGATGACATCGAGGAATATCCGTCCTTACAAACTGTCATCTTTCTTTGTATTAGGCAAATGCCGTTGTAATTCCCGGTTATCCCCTGCGCAATCAGGTTCATGACCGAATGTAAAGTTGTATGTTTCTGTCGTCAACAAACCAAGCAAGGGTGTCAGTGGAAGAAGGTTATACATAAAAGATGTGTTCACCTTTCAATCATGACAAAGAAATACAAAAACCTCTTCCGTTACATCGAAGGTGACGAATATTTGACTTGGAGGGGAGACGTCACTGACGTCCCTCATCAGTTTATGGCTGTACAATAGACATTGCACGCACCTTTAAGTTGTTGATGATAAATCGAGTACGAAAAGCTAGGGGACCTTCAACGCTGATCTTGACGTTTTCAATAATTATAATTGGGTACTATCGGTGCAATGAGCAAGAGAGCTTAGTGAATACGTGCGACTCACCTTTTTCTGCTCCCTTAGCTTCTTGTCTGATAGCGCAAAGCTGGGATCGCAGGCAGGTGAGGAGAGAACCATGAGTGACAGTTTGGATGGCGAGGTCCCAGCTTCTGCGTTCGGTGTCTTTTCGCATTTTTTCTTGTCGCACTGGATCTTGTCATCAGGGCCGCTTGAATTCATCGAACTGCACAGGCGTGAGCGGAATATTACGGAGGAGGGTGCTTCAATCTTTGTCCAGCGTTCCAAAAAGGCTCCCTTTGGTGAGCAGTGCCATGCTGCAGTGGTCGCCCTTTTCATCCGGAGTATACTTTGTAATACGGTGTACAAAATCGGCGAAGAGACTGCGGAGAGTTACTGCCTTGATGGGGCTTTGCCGTCGCGTACCTATGTTGGAGTCAAAACGCGAGACGAAAAGCATAAAATGCGCATATCAAAACGTACAGCCAACAAGCGTGAACCTGCGCAATTGTCACCGCCCACACATCCTCGTCCTCGACCTAACTATCCGTGACGTCGTCAACAATGAAAGCCAGAGCCTCAGTATGCCCACGATGGAGAAGGGTCTTGTAAGGCTCGGATTCGATCTTCGAGAGCATCTATATTCTTGTTCTCGTTGAATATGTCCTCGGCGACTTCCTTTGGGAGTGGTAGGAAAATGGAGGTGGCGGTCACCTACTGTGTATAGGAGACCTGTCCGCTAGGGTGATGTCGACGGAGCGTAATAACGTATTGTTGACAGTAAGTGAGTGCTCCGGACGCATATACGACGGTACAAGGAACACGACGACGGACACAAGGGACAGGGAGAGAAAGCAGAGATGATGGGGGAAGAGAAGAAAGAAGTATTGGGGGTGGTATCGCGAATGTGTGCGCCTTTTATAGCCTGGTAAGGGGTTGGTCCGGGTCCCATGCTGGTTGCGCGATACGTGACGACGCGATGACGTAGCAGAACGAGATGATGCAATGAACGCGACGATGGTCCCGGAGAACAGAATACGGGAACCACATGACACTTCAGCCTTCAGGATTTGGCCAAGCGTTGCGTCACGCGAAGGGTCAGTGCAGTATGTGGGACTTGGCCGCTTCTGTTACCAAATACCATAGATGTTCTAATGGAGGATATGATTTTGATTCAACTTCGTAATTGGACAGCAACGGCGCGAACCAACCTTCCATCAAATCACCGAAATCTGCCTATCGTGTATCGCCACACTCAACTCTAGCAAACGTGGAATGATCAACTTCCACCGCGATACACAGGCCTCGAGCATCATACTCGTGTCGTAAATTTTCTCTTTGTTACACTTCTTCCTCAGCATCTGGCCCAAATGCGAGTTTCGCTGCCCGTATCATGAAAATGTGGACAACTCAATCCAGATCGTGTTTGTGGGACCTTCATCATACACGTAGTGCAATGTATCAACGATCAGAGCCATCCTGAGTTCCTCACATGATGTACTCATGGCCGTTCTGTTTTTGCCGGCTTTGGCTGCTGGAGAGGCGCATCACGACGCATTCCGCCAATCACTAGAATCGCGGTTCCTCTCTCTCCCTCGAGGCTCGTGGTCCGACAGCTTCTTTCTCCCCTTCTTGATTTCAGGCGGCTTCTCTCTCCTACGCCATTGAAATTCCCACAGTTGGGTTAATGGTTATAGATATAAAGGCCGCACTTATCCTCTGGTTGGGCCGATATCGCTGGGACCTGAGCACCAATGGAATATCTTTGACAGCAATAACATACATCATGGACAGGTCTGATTTGATACATGGTATCTTTTGGTTGGGCTATAAATTCTCGTACTTATGATTATCTTAGATACACACCATGTGGTTCAAGTGCGAACTAGTGGTATCTAGTAAGTATGGCTTATCTGTAACTATTGTCAGATGCTCATCACACTTCTTCTAGAGTCTATAACCTATGAGCCTAATTTGAGCTCGTTCCTGGATAGCGCTGATGTGGATTGACTTGCAAGCAGGGGTGCCTCTCCTAGAAAATTTGGTCGGAATTATGACTTCAACCGCCCCCAAGGGTGTTGGATTTGAGATGATTTCGCTGTTTCCAGTCATATATTCAAGTTCGACGATGAAAATATCATGAAAAGGATGGGTATCTAATTATGCGTCGAATAGTACAGTATCATTTAATAATCGATAAATTAAAGAAGGAAATCGTACTATATGCCAAGCTCGCTAAGTCTATATCTTTTCATGCCCAAGTGAAGGGCCAGGTACCCGTTCGTGAAATTCCTGAAAGCCTTGTGCGCCTCCCTATGCGGAGACAAGATACGCAGGGTTCTCTCGTATGCCGTTAAGCATTGCCTCACCACGTAGCGGAGGACTTTGATCTTTGGCGAACCGCGGGCTTGAGCTAGCAGAGATATGAAATTGTTCGTATCGCCGCTGCACTCCTCCTTGTAGAATGAGAGGATGTCGTTCGCGAAGTCGATGAAATCTCGCATGGAAGGGAGGGCTTGGATATATAGGTGGTATGGGATGTCTCTGGGGAAAATGAACATAGCAAACGCTTCCGCAAGTCCGCATTGCTCCCGAAGAAATATGGCGTATTCTTCAATTCGATGCGTCTATGAATTTCAATAAGCCAATGTATAGAGAGATGTAGATTGCGAGTTACTCACCGGCTCGAACTTGCTCTGGACCTCTAAAATTAGTCCAGTAATAAACTTCAGAGCGGAGTGCACGATGAAATCTGCGGTGACTTTGCCGAAGTGCTGAGAACTTTCGGTAAGAAGATCGGCCAAGTCGTTCAGGATTTTGCTTGACTGCTTCTCTGATGATGTGAAACGCTACATAGCACGATCAACGTCTGAGCTGAATTGCGACCAAAAGTATGTACTGACCCTGGTGAAATCGGGGACCCCACCCAACGCGTCTGAATCGTCCGGATAGACATCATCCAGGTATATCAAGAACATGCAGAAGAACGAAATGAATATCTTGACGTTGGTATCGTCGATGTAGTGGTATGCGGCGGTGGTAATGTTCAGCCCCAATACCAGGTAAGGCTTAAGTACCTCGACCGAATAACCACGACGCTCGGCCTCTACTAGACAGAGAGTTTGGAGAGATGGGTCCCAAATGGAAGGAAGATTGCTTGTGTCAAAGTGATGCAGGAAAGACAATATAGTATTGCCAACTTCCTCCGATGCATGCCTCGGTTTCTGTACGAAATGTTAAGGACGGTAAATGATACATATACAGAAAAGGCGCACAAGGGCCAATAGATGACCTTTACGAACGTCATGAATGAGTGACGGAATCGACCAAGAGCATGAAGGGACTTACCAGCAAGACTGGAAAGAGCCGACGTCCAGGAGGGTATGTCTCGGCGTCGGATGCAACGTCTAGTACGTGTCGAAGTAGATAAAGTCATTGCAAGTGTCAGAAGACGCCGCTGAGGATCCAGTGAGGAGGTTGAGCACTACAAGGTGCTTTATATACCTCTACGTCCCATTTTTGTCTGAATCCGAGATCAACGTAGCAAAGAAGATCCAGCAGAGAGCATCTATACGCGGTTATCTCCATTTCGTCTTTGAAATTCCGCGTCCAAGTGTTCCCTAGAAAGAAAAGATAAAGCGTGAGACCGATGTCTGTGTAAGACAGCAGGCAGCAGAAACAAAGGACGATGACACTACTTGAAACTTACAGTCTGCCGGATTGATCTCCGATAACAAGGTATATTCGAAACAAGTTCTGTCTCTATAGAATACCGAGCGCCGTGGAGCGGTGTTCTCTCGTTTTTGAGAGGTTAAGTCGGCCCGAAGCATTGTCCTAATGTCGAGCGGCTTGCGGCGAAGAAAATAGAGACCCATAGAGGCTTATACTGCATCCGTATTTCCGCTCATAGATCCTGTGGCTAAGCGAAGCCGTCAGGGACTGCCAGTCGCATATTGTAAGCAGAACGAGCGGGAGCAGATCACTTATTTGCCCGTCTCTGCAGCGCGGCACGTATGGAAAAGGCCGCCGTAACCCGTCTCTCTTCATTATCCATCGCAGGCCTCGACTGCTTAGTACACACCCTGCATAGCCCCCGCAAATATCAATGAGTGAAACGAGCCCCTTATGGATAAGCGCGTAAATGAAGGAATAGGCTGTGCACATTCCTAGTGCCTGTAATAAAACCAGCGCTTTGAGTTTTGAGTTCCGTGCTCAATGAACTGACTAAACAACAGCGGTATGGGTATCATTTTGGATACCGGCCCTAGACTCAGGGAATAAGTATGTAGAAACTGCGTTCATTATATACGTGGCAAATACTTACAAATCATCGCAGTGGAGGATATGGTTTGTCAGCCGGACGAAACCAGCGCTTCATCGTAGCGAAAATAACACCGAAAGTCCTTCCACGCGTCGCGAAGACATAGTACGTTCGGACAGAGCTGAGACAGAGGATTTGAAAATAATCAGCGTCATTATCAAGTCGACAATCGGTGCCAATCGGAGGCAGTTCGCTACTACACGTGGCCGGCCCTGAATGTACTTTAACCAAATTAAACTTTTACATTAAGAAGACGATGCCCGGAAAATGACCGCCGGCCTCTCACGAGTCACGTCTGCTCGGAATCAAAAGGTTACCCGGCAAGTGCTGTAATATTATTATAGATGTCATAACACATTACTGCAGCTTCTCAATATTCGATTTCGCCGTTTGTTGTAACTCGGGCCAAGCTTTAGCTCGAGCCCGAATTTGGTCGAGGGTGTACAATGTCATATTTTCGGTTGCGGTACCGATGGGGCGAAAATTAGTCCATGTTTAAGAACGTTGGTGATGATCTCTCCTACTAGATCCCCTTCATTTTCCATCCCATGACCAGCCTGCTCCATTTGGCAGATACATCAATCACAGGAATTAAAGTATGAACTGTTCCTGTGGAAAGGACTCTTCAGACAGAATGTGCCACACGGAAGTGCCTATCGAATCCGCGGTACTCCCTCGGTTGTGGTTAGCCACCCGAGCATCATGATTGGCCATATCAGGTGCACCTAGGTATAAACCAGCTGAAATTGTGCTATCGAAACTGAGGAAATCATGAGGGGCTTTGTCCATTGCGGAAAAAATATGGTGGAAGACTGTAAAGATTAGCGCTTTGACACTTGACAGTGAATCGGCCTCGTGCCGAGCAAGGTGCCTGATACAATCATGTGACAACTGCATTCTTATGCAAACGCGTGAAATTAACGAGACGATCCACCTATGTGTTGTATATTCATGATTAGATAAACATATGGAGTCCTAGCTCCAGGCTGCCCAATCTGCTAGTTGCCGTGTAACGGTAAGTGCAGAATTCTAAGAATGCTCGGAGTTGGCGGTGGGAGACGCTTAGCCAGTAAATTTTCTTTGCAGCCCTTGATTAAATTTCAGGTCATATGGTGGAATAAATATAAGACATTGTTACGGAAATAGAAATGTGTACTCAGACTCTCTGCCGAATATTGGGGGAAGCCTAGGTGTCTTTTTTTCCTCTTGTTTGTAGAGCATTGTATTTTCACACACAGTAAGCAGCAATTAACCAAGTTAATTCAGAGTACTCGCTTGGGGTGGGGGGTGTGCCCCTAGGTAGGATTAACAAAGATGATAAAACCTAAACGATGTGGCCGAACTGGGGATCTACACGGGGGAATGCGTTTACGCACAACTATTCTATGTAGTTAGTGTGGGAGTCTATGCCTTCCTCTCGTATTTTTTCGGCCCAGCACCATACCCACTAAAACCCGGTTGTGGTCAATCCAGTCCTCCGGCAGGGTTCTCTCGTCATGTAAAATGTCCCTCCAGGTCGATAGAATTATTGCCTTTTTCAGTGCTTTTGGGCCATACTTGTGCTTTTTGGCCAATAGGCGGTCTATCGTCAGTCGTTAGTTCATCGCATCGATCCACAAATTCCGTACTTCATCTTCCGTGTGCCAACTTGCCGGGTCATCATCCCCTCGTTGGATTCGCCGCTGGCACCTTATTTTCCATATCATGTGCACCGTCTCTGTCATCAGAATCCGGTACAGTCATGTTGCGGCTCTGTCAACCTTCCCTTCCACTGTTTTTATCTGTATCAGTAAGCCTAGGTGTTCTTGTCGGCATGCTTACTTGAACCAATATTACTTGGTTATCTTATTTTACATTTCCTGTTTGTGGCCTAACGTCGTTCTGACATTTTCATTTTTATGGCACACATTGGCTGCCTGGTTAATATCAGGTCGTCCGAATGATGCGTCACAAGGCCGGTTCTAGGAATCATCAAAATATCTCCGAGTCGGTGAGAGCCCAGGCTGCTATCCAATATCCGAGTCTCCGACGCTAAACCTTCTATCCTTCCTGAAGGCATGACGGGCTTGTTGATAGAGGCCAAACTTCTAGAACTGCACAAGGCTGTGCAATCGACAAAGCCTGAAGTAATTGCTGCTGCAGGGACGAATGTCCAGTTATATACGTACGTGCAGGATCGTCGCTCCCCTCCTTCGGGTTTGTGGCGCCGTACTAATTTAGTCTGTCGAGTGGTTACCACTGCTAGTAAATATACATGATTTTGGTAGCTTCGACGAGTCTAGAAGGGACTGGAACATCCATTAATGAGCTGATATTTGCCTATTATATTGACGAAGACAAGACGAAGATGGCACGCGTGCCGTATGAAATGATGTTAAATTAAACAAGGGTGGAGAAATCAGGGCGAGAACTCAAGTTTTCTTTGTTTGCCGTTCTTAATGGTATAGTCTAAAAGGACGACACCGTTGTACCAAGGGACCTTAGGGGATTATATGACAACTCGGATGATTTGACGGAGAGCACCCGGGATAAATAGTCACAGGTTCACATGTTGTTGAGCATTTCCTCTTCCCCATGAGCTGTGGCAGCCAGGGTTATTCTTGAAGGAATGTCACAACTCCGAATGGTTGCCGAAACGCATGACAGGTAGGTATACCTCCTACACCTTAAAGATACCCGGTGGCAGTTCCAAGCTCCTTCATGAATACAATAGGTGAGCTCCCTTAAACAAAGAAATCTATCAATGTAGATGATCTGAAATATGGCGAGCCCGACAGACTTAGCGCGTAGTAATTAACTGGCACTGAATACGCGTGACGTCATTGTATATAGCCTCCTATTCTCCGAAGTACAAGTCATAATCCTTTGATACCGACAGGGAGCCAAGCTAAGTAGGGGGATACGATTACACTCCCGGGCCATACGACTAGACTACGTATAATTCTCCCGACACCGCACTCTTTGGCAATAAGTTGAAGTAGATTCTTCCGCTGACATAGAAGAATGTAGTGGCAATTCTGCTGGGAAACGGATGCCGATGAAAGCGGTGGAAGTGACACCGAAATAGGAAGCCGTGAAGAGACTGGAGGTAAAGAAGTTGAGGCAGCCGGTATTGATAGCAGATACCAGTGTGGCTCTGACGATGTGATTGCCTCTATTATTTGGCCACATGACGCCGTTCCATCTCCTAATCATAATTTCGGCCCCAACGCCCCAGATAACAATGATGGTGATACAAAAGGTGCCGACAGCGACACGGAAAGGCGATTCCGACTAGTGCTACACAGAGATGGCTTGCGAATTCAGAAGAAGAGAAGGGTGAGCTACCACAACCATTCCTTTGTCCGAAGAAAGTGATCAATTTTTCTTCCGACGATACCCTACAAATGGAACCTCCACAGATTCCTCGCTGGAAGGAAACAACAGCACAACCACCAGTTTCCCAGTCACGGGAGGTATAAACCTGGAGGTAGATGGATATCCGGAGTCTGGGACAGACCTGCACGTAAGCATGTTGATGAGAGGGATCATGGAAGGCACGAATGCTGCAACGAACATACCGGCTGCGACGATCGCTTAGAGGGAGGTCAACTTCTCCGCTTTCACCTAACTACTATTGCTGTCGGCTAGCGATTGTTCTATCGAAAGGGCTAGCTTGACAGATTGAGAAGGTCAGTTCACAATGTCAATAGAATATACTTGTTCTGACTTTCATTTCGTTGAGCTACGTTGAGTGTATTTTCGGTCCTCAAACAGAAAGCACACAAAATAACTGTTAATCGAAGCAATGGTGGTATTTGAATAATCAGTCCGCGACCTTTAGACTGCATTTCAGCAGTGATGGCCTGACCATGGAACCGCGTCAATTCGCAGAATATCCAGTGTCAGCGCAAATTCAGCTTACAGTCGTTTACATCGAACCTAAGAGCAGTGCGTGCGTTTTGCAAATAAAGAGAGTGCTTCTGTATGACGAAGTGCAGTGCTTCTTGTTCCACAAAACCACCAAAAGTATTGTGTATCTTAAATTGGCTGTGATAAAGTGAGTAAGCATGGTCATGGAGACAAACCGGTAAGACGAACTTCCTAAAAGTCTTCATTCCTTCAACTGGATTGGCGGGAGGAATGCAATCTATGGATTCATTGTTGTCAGAGATATCCATGGGAGTAGCCATTCCAAGAGATAATGCCAAGTAGGAGAGCAGGGTTGTACAGGAGCCGGGTTGAATATGGACTGCAGTGAGAGCTGACCTTGGTAAAGCAAGGATATAGGAATCACTCGCCGATATCTTCCATTCAAACAGCAGGGAAGTTTCGTCATAGAGACAACAAGCTTTGAAGTGTTTTCGCATACACTTTAACCCTCACAACAGATGTCAGTGAATTTTGGCTCGTAAAAAATGAAAACCTTTCTCGGTACTGAAAAGGCCGTCAATAAAACGTGATAAAAAACATTTCCCCCTATGGAACAATGGAATTACCGTACCTTTTCTTTTTACAGCGCTTAAAACAAGGGCATAAAATTTCAAGTCTCATTTTGGGCCATCGAAAACGCACCAGCCTCAAAAATCTGATGTCATTAGAGTCTGCTAGAGTCTAGACTATCCAAAAAGGTGTTTGTATCCAGATCAGAGGACCTACTGATCATGACTACATGCCCTGATTCGGAGCTGCTGATGGGCGGAGCGTAGGACTTGTAATATTGAATCGTTGATTGCAGGTCCGTAGGTCCGAAGGCACGTGGTTGGTTTAGCACAGCCTTCACGTGAGAACCCGACGATCACGGGTAAGTACGGGGGCAATCATATCCTCGCCGCTGCCTTCTCAATCTTTCCCGCCAATCGGCTGCACATCTGCCTAGCACCGCCGTCATTATGATCCCCCCGACCCTGCTACCATGATGTGTGGTGACTTCGACTACGATGGGCGGGGACGTCCCTGATACGGCCTGGCTCGCCCACCGCTACTACTAGCACTTCGCGTCCCCGGCACCTTAAGCGCTGATGATGGTAAATTGAGAGTCATGATACTGTGTGCCATCTGTTTCCCGTCGACCTGACTGCGAAATATGTGACTTGTGATTACTAGCCTTAAGCCTCGGAATACTGCAAATTATTTATTGTTTTATCTTAATATACGGGACGCTGCGGAACATAATTGATAATATTTACTTTCATAGGCCTGGAGTCCCCAAAATGATTGAATTAGAAACACGGAGCCCCACCTCTACACAGTAATCAATAACGTCCTCGTGTCTCTCGGACCTAGCTTAGAACAGCCGCAGGTCGCCCATCTCTCATTGCAGTACTTGTCCCGCATTCGCATCGATCAGCTGTTGTTGAGCTGACAGTTTCACGTTCAATCAGTGCACATGCAACATTGCGTATCCATAATCAACATCGCTCACGTTTCCGACCCTTCCTCAAAATTCAAGCTGCTGGCAATGCCCGGTATCAAACAGCAATTCCCGTCCCCAATTTATGCTGCCTGCCTTCAAGTTGCACCGGCAATTGCGACCGGATCTCACTCATCTCAAAGTTCACATACATCAGGGTCGACATATATTCACGGAGAACGTTCCTGTCAGTCGCCGTGCAGTAATCCGTGAACGCTTTACCTTTAGGCATCCCACACTCTGGCAGTGTTTTGTTATAGGTTGGGGCGAACAAGCACAGTCCGACTGGCCGGATCCCTCGACGCCTTTGGAACCGGTGAATATTGACCTTGATTCTATACCAATGCTTTGCCAGTCAGCAACAATAACATCTGATGCCTCATCCAGTTGATCTCGATGTGGCAGTTTGACATGTCTGTTCAGTACGCCTAAGGAAATGCCTTTTGCCGGATATCATCCCGTGTGTTCCTCGTGTCAAAGTACGCAGTCTCTCTATCTGTCCGATGGGTTTATCATAATAGTAGCTCAGGACGCTGTATGCTAGGGCCGTACCAAACCCAATACAAGAATTTAACCATTCATATGTTGGGATTTGAACGGCTATATGTTTGCAATCACCTTCCTCAATGTCAGCTGTTGAAGTGGTTGGTTCCTCGTGTATGCTTAGCCGCTTCGACTTATCGACGGACGGATTTTCTTTGACACTGCCAATTTCAGGACGAATACTCGCTACCAAGGTGCCTCTGGGTCAGCTCCCCCGCATCACCTACTACTGGTCATTTATATACTCAAATACAGGAATTGAGAGGGAATGGGAATGAAGAAACCAATGACAGCGCATTCAGGATGACAAGTGAAGGAACACATTGATATGACCAATATCCTTCTGTATTCCCGGAGAAGTTCTCGACGACACAAACGACGCACACAACACATTAAAAGAAAGAAATCAGTTGCAATATTTTACCCAAGGATATTTCGTTCACGAAGTCAGTCAACGATCTCGTTCTGCTTTGTGGCGGGGCTCGCTCATGTGGCATAGCATCCTCTTCTCATCAGACCCATGAGACATACGTCCCTCAGTGCGGACCTTCTCTTCGGCTTGTTAGAGAGAAGAACAGAGGAAGCGACAAATCCGTAGGCTTCACCGATCACACAGGATGCGAATGAAGATGCTAAGACCGCTCTGAACCAGTGTCATTGAGCCAGAATCGCGTAGGCATGCATACCTTCTCTTCGTCTCGGATGACTCCTGCCGCGCATAACTCATCTAGGCATGAGAGGAGCCTAATAGTAGTTTAGAACTAACAGATCCAGGTCAATTAATAGTCAGACGGAATCAAGACTGTTGGAATCCTGGGTGTTGCGCAGGGTAGACTCCAGACTGGTAAAGCCAGATGTAAAGGAATTGTTATTCTATGGCTCCTACAGAGCTCATATTTATACTACTTCGCACTAGAATCTAGAATGTACTACAGCTTTCTACGACTCTCTTGCTTACTCATCGACTCTCGGCACGATGCCGGATTGCTCCTTCTAGAACTTTCCAGCAAAATCCCAACAAAGACAAATGACTCAGCGGTAGCTAATGTCAGCCTGGTATTTTCTCGTCTGATATGTAAAGAAGTATCTTTCAGGGACCTGTATGTGGCCTTAGCTTATGGGATCGAAACGACATCCTGTTGTGAGACCTGTCCCTTCCAGGCCTCTAGCACAAAAATAGAATTTAATATTTCTTGTTGCAATACATATATAGGGTCGATGGCGTAGTTGGTTATCGCATCTGTCTAACACACAGAAGGTCCTCAGTTCGAACCTGGGTCGACTCAGTTTTGTACCGTCTCGTTAGCGCCTTAATCATTGATCAATGTTTAGCGTGAAACTCAAATACGAATTGTAGATGAAGTCGCAAAGAAGTTCGAACCATGATGTCGCACCCTAGCAGAGAGTTGTTGTAAAATACTCCGTTATGTCAGTTTTTTTACCAGTAAAATATTGGTCAGTAGTCAGTGGTCAATGTAGATATGGTGTGTGACGTCAAGCCGTCTCGAGGTCTTCTAGATCCTATTTTCCCAGCGGATCGTACAGATTGGCCTCTTCGTTACAGAGGAATGGAGTCGGCGTATATAAACCTGATTATGTCGTCGTCAGTCCCCAATTCGTGCTTTCGATAGATATAACTACCGTTTGCTACTTATCCTGCTTGAGTTCAGCCCTGAGATTCTAACGCTGAGGGTGGAAATATCCAGCAACAACGAAGCAGGGAGATCGGATTCTTCCCGGGCTGATCCGAGGATTACGGACTCTTGTTGGGACATTCACGGTCTCAGCGCTAGCACTAGCGTGATCTTGCCCGGGGAGCGTACAGCACCTTTGCCTTCCTCCTTGGACTCCTATGTCCCAACGACAGCGATCTTGTACAAGACCCGTAGGACAAACCAGGGTGGTGCGGATGATGAATCAGCTTACTTTCATCCCGAGAACCCATGCAGTTTGAATAGCTTCATGCCCCGTAGACTGAGACAATAATGAGGAATTACAATAGTACCCCCGAGGAGTCCATATGAAACTCCGCACTGACGAGATGCGCAGTAGCACAATATAGAATGGGTTAGACTTTACTTGAAGATCATTAGCTAACGTATGAACGTCAAATCATAATGACTAGTAAAGATGTACTCATGTACTTTCATCCCGTCTCGTCTCATTCTGAGAGGAGGCGTTATCATCGGCGCCCCCCACTCTTCGAGGATCTATGTTAAGTCGGTCCTGTGGTATCCCGGTAGCTGGTGGCTTTTGCCTGAAGATCGGATGATGTCGACAGGAGAGATGGGTGTCAGATTGTAAGTTATAACACAGCGACTGCAGGCTAGTAGGCTGTTAGCTCGGGAATAGGTCCGTTGCCCTGGTGCTATTTGGATCTGTCTCGCAAGCAAATTATCCTTGCAGAGTTGCTCAAATGTCAGAAATACATCTGGTTGCATCTTATTGAGCCTGATACTCCACATTGTTCGGGTCCTCCCCATATTCTCCTGCTTATGTTATTCAGGGATTTTGGGAAGTGGAGCCTTTTGATGTTTTCCCATGAATCATCGCGGGGGCATCGGAGTGGCCTCTCTACACTGACGGGGAACTGGGTGTATTTTCGTCTGAATTATCGTTGCTGGATGGATCAAGAACTAAATTGTGCTCCAAACGTTCGATGTCTCTGTGGCCCGCGATCTCGAGATGGTTGTCTGTGGGAATCTGCATTTATTGCGGACTCACATCACTTTCTCCAAGGTTTTGAAGTCTTTGACCCATTATTTTAAAACTTTGAACGTACTGTTTAGAAGCAAGGCTTGGAGGCATAGGTCATGAGTTCGTAATTCGAGCACCTTTCCTGGTTGGGTTCCATTCCTTCAACGACGTGTAAGTGAAATTCGAAAATTGTGGCATTGGTTCCGCACCTCTTTTCTCGGGGTCCTCGACAATGAGTCCTCCAAGGACTGTCAGCTGCCTCATCACTCTGTGAGCACATCTTCATCAAATACGACAGGTTCCTCAAGCTAAGCTCTTTCTAGTAAGGCGCAGTGACCGCCTTCCAACTGGCCAACATTCTCGCCCCTCCTAGACCCGGAAGCATAGACGGGACATCCCATCCCGCCCGTCAAGAGGGTATGCCCTTGAAAAATTGGTAACTGCGAGCCATAAATCCGGGTGTAACGTCATGCGTATTAGTTTCCTGAGATATGAATACAATAGTTGGTAATTTGTGATATATCGATGACAAACGATAGGGCAGCCAGAGCGATAGGAGGGACGGTCGGATGAAGTGGGAACACGTTGACGCCGGCGAAGGAGAGTTCCATGAAAGACAGAGAACTGCCTGTGAAGAGCAGCTTCTCTCGATTCCCTTGATTGCCGAGACATGCAAGGCAGTCTTCTATAGAGGCTGTTACAATTGCAGTACTCAACTTACGTAACAGGCATGAATTCTAAAAACCCTAATAACACTACGATGAGCTCTTCGAAAGTTACGGCGCCTCGCCCTGCTCAGTGCTTGAAGAAATGTGCGTAGAACGACGTCTAAGAGCCTGAGTGAGGGGGTACAAGAAGTTCCCTTAGAGTCGGATATATTGAACGCAGCCTGTTCTTGTCAGAGACCAGAAGATCCACTAGGTCGTGCGTCGCGAATATTTTTTGGGTCATCCAGAATGTAGTCGGCGGCAGTCACGCGCCGATCCGGTTAATCCAGAAGCGACATGCCATTAACAGAGAAGGACTTCTTTAGGCAGCGGGAATTCAGAGAAAAGCCGAAACAAGGATTTGTTAGAAACGTTGTAATGCTGTTTTTTCGTCTGTTTATCTTTCCAAGAATAATGTAATGAAAGACTTTCCTTGTAAATGAACAGAGGTTGTAACTAGTGTCGGTAGTCATTGTCCAGTCACGAAGTAAGCCACGTGTCAAGACGGCATACACACGGCACCGAGTCTGAGTCCGAGTCCGAGCGCTAAATGGTAATTCCGCACCATCCACTGTTCCTCTTCCTTCCGTCAACGAAGATCACAGTAATAACGCGCACAAGTACGCGTGCTCTTCGCCGGTTTTACAAAATCTCCTTCCTCCCTTACGATCATGGGGGAGATTCTGTTCGTCGGTATTGTACCAGCTCCGTGAGCTTGCTCTCCTGGCCTTAATAATAAAAAACTCACCTTTCTCGCTCAATTTTCGTTAGGACTCAATTCATCGATTGTGAGAGACTAGATATATCCGTAAATGGAAATAATATACTTTGATTTTTAGAACATCTGCGACACAACCTCTCCAGTTCTACAGAAGTTGATCAATGCTATTCAATACTGGCCCATGATCATCGGCGTGAACCGACCTTGCTTCGTGAATAGCAAATCCAAGTCCGCATCTGTCGATAATGACGACATGCGGATTCACTTGCTCTATCATCAAGGATTGATTTATTCTCTTAGTGCTAGTCCCGGGAGCTCACGCAGCGTCGTTTTATGGAAGCAGTAAACCCTCCTTCACATCGGAAACCAGAATGGGAAGCCGATTGAGTCCTCTGGCTATTTCTTTTGTCCCATCATTAATATCATGCTATCAGAATCACAAAGTATAGTAGGTTGGCACGCTTTGAGACTTTTGGTTTTTGAGTTTGCCTTCAATTCGTCTGTGCTGGCTGTTTTACATTCAGGCGTACCTCACTAATGAATTCGGTCGCATTGCACAATCAGTAAATGGTGAATTCTTTACCCAGCGCTTGTTGTCGGCACTTGAAGCGCGAACTCTATAACAGATGTCCGCTTGTCAAACGATCGTCCAGTGGAACATTTCTACATCTACAGACAATGCGCTACATCCTATTGCTGTCTGATTGTGTGGCAGCGCCAACGGCAAACAAATCAGGCAGTGATGCACCCGAACGCCGACGGCTATCATTCGGCCACTCTATTGGAGTAAAGAATAAGCGGCCCTTCCAGCGGTTTTGCATCGGATAGCCGCGGACTCTGGGTAGAGACAGCAGTTTACGGATCTTCTTTGGGGTTCATTCTCTGATAATGCCTAGAGCATCGCTTCGGCACCATGGTACTCCAAAGTACATGCACAGCTACCGTTCGAATGGCGTTCTAGTTAGAGCTGAGGTGAGCCTTTGTCTCAGGTACAAGTATTGCGAGGGTAAATCATTTGTAACAGGGCAGGATGTATGATACACGACACAATATACGAGACGATACTGAAAATACACTTCCGATCCATCCTCGGCGCTAGCGTGCGAAATATGGCAACGTCCGCAATAGGTATCCCTACACCACCGACGCGGTCTTTTTGCAGTAAATGTACGATTCAAAATACGGGATGTCTCCATGAGTAGGTAGTCTCTGTTTTTCGCCTCTGAATGCAGGCACCAACACTTCGGAAGAAACTTTGTGCTTTGCGACATCACGACTGAGGCTGTCCGATGTGCCCCGGCATTCAAGGAAGTTGGTCTTCACCAAAGCACATTCCTGCCTATCAGACCGGCATTCTATCCGACCATGTTTCGACGTTATTCCCGCGCCCATGGTACCATCAGTTTCGTTCTCTAAGCAATTATTTCAGGAGAGCGCCAGGTTCGTTAGAAGGAGAAATCACTGGTGACATATCATAACGAGTCAACGGTTTAACGCCCTCGGCTCTCAGTTTGTTGCGACGACAGTGGTATATAAGACTCCCTAGAACACTTCAACTCTCCATTTCCAAGCCCTCGGGCCTCATCGACTCATCACACAAGCGCTTCTATCTTCATAATCCAAAGATGACACTATCTACTACTACACGTCCAACTTCGACATACAGTCGCGTCGGTACGTTTGTTTCTCTGTTTCTATGTCACCCAAACTCACGTATACCCAGATCGCTTAAAGACTCGTGTACGCCGATTCATCCTTAAGAAGTTATCGTTCCCTTATATTTTAAATAGAAACGGAAGAGCACTTCGGAAGAAATTGGGGACACAATACGTGCTTTCCTGCAGCACTTTGACACCACCGACCTACCGTCTATTTGGGATCCGACACTGGAAGCCCTCTGCCTCGTAGAGGCTGAACGTCGTGGATACTCCATCGATGTCCTCAGACCTTACCTGACACTTGGACTCAACATCACTGTTTCTGCGTATCACCATATTGACGATGCCAATGTCAAAGTGTTTATCGCGTTCTTCTGCATGTTTCTGATATACCTCGATGACGTCTATCCCGGCGATTCCGATGTCTTGGGTGGGGTTCCTGATTTTACTAAGGTAAGATCACAATCATCATTATCGATATTGTTTCCGACGCTAATTATGTCATGCAGCGGTTCACATCATCAGAGAAGCAGTCGAGCAAGATCTTGAACGACCTGGCAGACCTTTTGACTGAGAGTTCTCAGCACTTTGGCAGAGTCACTGCTGACTTTATCGTCCACTCTGCCCTCAAGTTCATTACTGGGCTGATCCTAGAGGTTCAGAGCAAGCAGGAATCGGTAAGTAACTTACGCCGATAAAGTAATTCATATTACTAATTTGAATTTACAGACACAACAAGTTGAAGAATATGCCATATTCCTTCGCGAACAATGTGGGCTCGCGGAAGCTTTCGCAATGTTCATTTTTCCCCGGGACCTCCCATTCCACCTATACATCCAGGCTCTCCCTTCGATGCGAGATTTCATCGACTTCGCGAATGACATCCTTTCGTTCTACAAAGAGGAGCGCAGCGGTGATATCAACAATTTTATATCGCTACTAGCTCAAGCTCGTAGCGCGCCTAAGAATCAGGTTCTCCGCTACGTAGTAATGCAGTGCCTTGAATCATACGAAAGGGTCCTGCGTATCTTGTCACCTCATCAAGAAGCGTACGTGGCATTTAGAGAGTTCACAGATGGGTATCTGGCGCTTCATTTGGGAATGAAGAGGTATAGACTTAGCGAACTGGGATTATAATTCGTTTCCTCTCTAATTTATATATTATAAGTAAACTAGTGTACACTACAATACAATATCTTTAAAACTTGGGTCCTCTTGTTTTTGATAAGCCTCAACTTTATGGCATCAAGAGCGGGCTGAGCTGGAGTACAGGCATGTCAGCGTGGCGCATGACGTCGAATCCCCATCCGAAAATGACAAAAATTATCTGTCACTGCACACGACCATTCTGTAAGTGACGGGACCTTGAGTCGGTGACTTCGAACACCATTACCGGTGCCTGCTCTTTTGAAACGCATTCCAGGTTGTAGATGGTCTGGTCTTGACCGGTCCGAGCATCCGGGACTTCTTTACTATCGATGCGATTTATTCAAGCCGCCCTCCGTAGATTGCGTCTGTATCGGAACACTCATTGTACTTGCAGGGTACACAGCTAACTTTCTCTCACGGGTAGTCACTATCGACGGCCCCTTATTACGTCGTGGATATGATCTGGCAAGTTGGGCGTGTCCATGGCAAAAAACAACTGCTCTACACTTCAATGCTCTGTATGGCGGAGAATTTAGTTTGGTATGTGATGGAGTGTCAATTTCCTTCTCCGTAATTCATCCTCAGTTATTTTTTTCTTTCAGGTATTTTACTCTGCCTTATCGGCTGCGCTGACAGGTCGGAACCAAGATCTAGAGGGCGGGTTTCAGAATCACCATTGGCGAAGCACTGAACACCACCGGGAGCATCCATAATGGTGGGACTTCACCTCATCTCTCCTGCATACCACTATCTCGATGATACTGACGTGAAAGTATTCATCACTTTCTTGATCATGTTCCTAGTATATGTAGGCGACGTCTATCCAAGCGGTGATGTCGACGCTGTGGCCGGAGTACCTACCTTTACAAAGGTCAATACCACGTTTTAATGTTGTGACATAGACTAATTTTCCCTAGCAACACTTCATTTCCCCCGAGAAATAGCCAAGGAAATTCTTGAACGATTCCGCGGACCTTGTGAACGAACCATTCCGTCTCTTCGACAAAGTCATGGCTGACTTCATCGTCTATTCCGCTATCAAGTTCATGACGGGGTTGATCTTAGAAGTTGAGAGCGAGGATTAACCTGTGAGTGCTTTGTCGCTATCTCTCATGTATAATTTATTCATCAAACTCTCTAGGCGTGCACACTAAAAGAATATGACATATTCCTTCAGGAGTGACCATATACTTTGTACATTCGGGCCCTTCCCTGCTTGCGCGATTTCATTTGCGTTGCTAATGACATTCTGTCGTTTTACCAGAATGTAATAGGGAAACTGGCAACTTGATATCGCCGATGGCTCGAGCTCTCAGTGAGACTAAGAAAAGTGTTCTTCACCACTTAGTCAGGCAGGGTTCGAAGAGATACAGACTTGATGAGCTAGACTTGTAGTACTGCAGGTTGTCTCTGGAACCGTAGACTGGAATGCTACTTAAGAAGAAAATCACTCGAAGCTTTTGTGCATAAGACGATGAATGTTGGATACAGATGCCGTATAAGGGCGAGTGCCGTTCCTCAGTACATCGAGGGCCATCTATAACAATCGCTTGGGCCTCAAAGTTGTCAACCCTACCTTGTCTTTCGCTCAAACTGACCACTTCGAAAAGAGCATAGACTAGAAAGGGAAAGCACCGACTTGACGATAAAGATATGGAATGGCACCGACATTTGCAGTCATTGAATTTGGTGAGAAGAGACTCTGCAGCTTTGCTGATCCTAAATAACCTGACCATTACGGACTCGATCAAGAATGGATCTGCTTACATAGAAATGCTAAAACAAGACTAGCTATGAAAAATTGTATCATATTCGACACACCGTCTCATTTCTGACTTTATTAGTTATTGCCAAGAAAAATGAATAACTGCCTTTTGTTCAATTATCGGAGCAGTCCAGCAATACCCAAGGCATCATCGCCATCTGATTTGGAGTCCGTGACTAGGCCCGATCATTATGATCTCACAACGACATCGGCATGTTTCTCCCGGAAAGACCTCGTCCAATTTCATTAGATGATCAATTCTTCAAGGATTGACCAATGTTATTCCACCATCAACGCTCAAAACCGCTCCATTCGTATAGTCAGATGCTGCCAGGTAGATCGCCGTCATCCCCATCTCCGCATCACTAGCCAAAATCGAATCAATATCCAATCTCCTCCAAATACTGAACACACTCACGTCCCTGGCCTCCTCGCAGGTATCGGAGCCCCAAACCCAGGTTGTGGGTCCGAATTCATCATTTCCAGAAGTTCAGGAGTGGCCATCTCCGATGGAAACAGGCCAGGCTCTAGCGCGTTCACTCGAATCGGGATATCTCTTCCAGCAAAGCTCGTCCCCAGAACGAAGGTGAGCTTTTCCAAAGCTACCTTGGTCGGACCGTATGCCAACTAAGCCAAGTCAGTTCCGAGTCGAGCTTGAAGTAAACGGCGGGGCACATACGCAGCCTATCGGCATTGGTGTGTGTATTTTTGCCGCCACGCTGCTGACGTTGATGACACTTGAGGTGCCTTGAGGGCGGGAATGTGCTCCTTTGATGAGAAGGGATTGAAAGGCACGGATGACGAAGAAAGGGGCGATGGTGTTGAGTGCGAAGATATCCATCCAATTCTGTACCGTCTCGGGCTCAAAGGGATCTGATGCCGCGAGCTTCTTCGCGGAGAAGTCTGGGTCACGAAGGGAGGCGCCGAAGCCAGCACTGCAAAGAGGTTAGCATATAAAAGAAGAGAATCAAGGATACTATAGACAAACTTGTTGACAAGGATATCGAGCTTGCCGTCAATTCCTTCGATATGCTTTGCGCCAGCCTTGATGCTTTCCTCATTTGTCACATCCATCTGTAGTCTGCGTACGCGTTAACAATGAACATCCTATAACACGAAGGATCACTAACGGGACAATGGATCCTGGGACGCCTGTGACTGACGTTGCAGCTCGCTCCAACACATCCATTCTTCGCCCAGTGATGTATACCTTGGCTCCGTTTGCAGCAAATGCTTTGGCAATCATGAATCCTCTGTCAAAGAGTCAACAGTGGGTTGCGATTGAGGAACATAAGGCTTACATCCCTGTTCCTCCGCCTGTAACGAGACCTACTCGTCCAGACAGCGACATCACCGTAGCCACATTGAGATCTGCCATGTTCTGAGAATAGTGAATAGTCGAGCCTGTAGATGTCCTTTTATTGCAATATGTCTTTGGTATTATTCAGCGAGACTGTATCCCGGTGAGGGCGGTAAATGATTGCGTTGGCATTGCCCGCATTCCGCCCGTATCGTCAGCAACTGTGACAAACCATTTAGGGATCGGATAGCATCGGCACTTGAACGCGTAATGTGTCAGAAGATGAACTTTCGTAGTAATTATTCATGCTCTCGCCTAAGAGGTGAGCCGATCAACGGATATTTCTGGAGTTGGCCAACAGGGTAAGTAGACAAATAAATGAACGGAAGGGCGACCTACGGACCAAACTCCAGTCGAGATGAATGCACGTCCAGGATATTGGATCACTCTCGCGCTAGCCGGAGGTTCCAAAAATCACCAGAAAATACTGAATGCCAGTGCAATTTAATGAAGAGCTGGCTGCGTGGTCAGCTCAGACCTGAAACGTGCATGAGGATAAGCGTGACCTCGAAAAGATAAGTGGCACCTGATGCATCCATTCAGCAGCCTCAATATTGCAAGATATACAGTGTGAATTTTAGTTCCCATTCGTATTTGGACTCTTTACTTCCAGATACACTGACTAACTGCCATTGCAAGGTCCAAGATTAGGCAGATGTTGTGCGAGATTTCCAGCTCACATGGTGGTGGCGGCTTCAGTTTAAGGTCAGTCACATTGAAATTCTCATTCAGATTCTATTACCTTCTATTTCATTCCTAGGGACCTTTCATGATAACAATTCCTGTAAATCATGTTAGGAATTGTGTTTGTGACAGATCTAAGCCACACTTGTTGTTCAGTTCATAAAGTTACAGCACCATCAATATTACTGTATCCTTTGTTGGCATTGATTTTTCAAGCCAACTCCTATGGAGACCAATACTTCTCCAGGAATCTGGTCACCTGGGCCTCAAATCATCAACCCTATCTTATCTTTCACCCAATTTGACTGCCTTGAAAAGAGCATAGATTGGGTAGGGCAAGCAGCAACATGACAATGCAGATATGGAATGACATGGAGAATTTGGATGCAATGAGTTTGGTGAGAAGAGGAAGAGAAGGACTCTGCAGCTCTGCTGGCCCTAAATAACCTGACCATTACAGAGTTGGTCAAGAATAATGGGTCTGCTTATATGATGCATTAAAACAAGACTGGCTGTGAAAATGTATTGGTTGCATGCCTTCCCCCCCAGTTCCAATCAGAAACAGGGTCTGTGACTACAGAATAACATGTCTTAGGTTTGGAAGATCATTTAAAAGATGCAGGTGCATGAGTAATAGACATGTTGTCTTCCTTCTTGACATGAGATTTATTAGCATCATGCTAAGCTGCTAATAACTCATGCAGAAAAACTCAAGTGCAAAGTTTCTCCCAGTCATGAACTATGTCAAGCATATAGAGGGACTGCTCCACATGAATTCAATACTGCAAGGCATATATTTCAAAGTTATTTGCTGTCAAATAAAGCTGGACATCTAAGCCTCACATAGATTTAACCAGATTCTAGTAACCAAAGTGCTGAAGAGACTTCACAGCCATAGAAAGTTTGGTGGCAAGAAGGATACAAAAGTCTCAATACAAAGATGGATTGAGTCTATAAATGTGTTCTTCATCATCTGTAGGGGCAGCTACAGGGTGTTGAAGCAAATAATCCATCCTTGAAGTTTCCTAAATAAAAGTCTTAGAGGACTGGTTGTAACTAAGATGTTCCACAGTGTGTAATCCTTTTCCAATCTTGGTATCCAGTTGAAGGATCTGCAGTGCATGCTCCTTCCAATCCTTGAGGCTGGAGTGTTGAGCAAATGTATGAAGTGCTACTGAGATAGGACATAATCTTTCAATGTCCTTGCTCTCATCTTGCTCAGCATCCTCAGGCTTGATGGGCAAGACCAGTGGTATGAGTGTGGCAGCAAAAGTGAATGAGCTATTGAATGAGGTTTATGTTGGAGAATGATCAAGTGAGTTAGAAAGGGGAACTTCTGAAGCCAGTGCTGATATGGTTGTTAGTTTCTGCACAAGCAGGTGAACAATGAAATCTTGAAATGATGTGCTACACCATATATATGTGTGCACCAAACTTTAGCTTCTGCAAAGCTAGTACTTACCACAGGACTAACAACACCCACCTGCTCAGTTAACAGGAATACAGGACTAGGATCCACTAAAAATGAAGGTCAGGGGACAATGGACTACCATCTGCACAGCTATCCATTGTCAGTAACCCACTTTTCCACTAGACTAGGAACCATGTCAGGCATAATGGATGGCCATCCACCAGTGGAAGCTTGTGCCTCTGCCTTAATATCACCAAGGATAGTGATCTCATATGGTTTCCCTCTAGGAAAATCATTTAGGAGTGTAAAAAGGGGGTGGACACAATGGAGCAGGTTGCTATTTGGCAAGATTATCAGAGCAGATATGTATAGGGGTAGAAAGTCAGTTTGGTATAAAAGCATGAATGTAACTAGAGAATCAATCAATCAAGCTCATAGCACACTAAAGAAATAAATTCCTTATCCAAGCCTCCAGCTTAGCATACTTCAGCAGCCTCACACCTAGTATTGCTAGCAGACAGCATGGAAGCTTATTACTATCACTCAGAACTTGCTCTCAAAGTACAAATCTCTTGAAAGGGCATTGAGTCCCACTCTTTCACTCTTCTCCATTATCAGAAGTGGATCCATACTGATCTGAAGCAGGTGGTTCTTGCACCTCCTTGTATACTTACTATATCCAAAAGATCTTGTGAAAGCAAACTGTAATTCTCTCACTAGAGAGTTTGCCAGCCTTACACTAATCAGATGCTTAGTTCACACAATGAAGTGAAGATGAAGATGAATAGATTGATTTATTTTTATAATGTTACATACAGTATTTATATACTAAAGGGCTTGAGTCATAAATATTCTACAATATTCTATTATATTCTAGTATGAGCAAAAATAATAGAGAAAGTAAGAGAAAATTATGTGTGAGGCACTGCTAGTGCTAAGAAGGCTGAGTGTAGACATGCATTAACTCATGCACTGAGTTTACAGATACACAATATCCATAATATCCAGCTATCCAGTCCAACTTTTTTATTTCAAATTAGAATCTCTTAGGCTCCAACATTGACCATCTTCCTTTGTTAATGAGTCATTCATTACCTCCTAGACCCATATTCTCCAAGAATGGTAGTCTGAGGAAGAAACTTTCAGTTGAACTTTGAGTATATATTGCACAAAATCTCAATGTCATTATCTCCAAAGAGTCAATCCACTGTTCTCATTACTATTATCACTTCTTTACATGATGTCATATACTACCAACAACTGCTTCAGCTCCCAAGTACAATATTGGCAGACATTGCATAACATACAGCTACTCAACTGAGATTACAGAAAATTTGACAGTACTAAATATTCATTGTTTTCTTTAGTATGTTCTTAGTATACATTGATGATGCTTATCCAAGCTGCAATGTCAATGTTATAGTAGGAGTACCTACCTTTACAAAGGTCAATATTATGTTCTACTATTGTGACATAGACTGATTTTCCCTCACAGTACTTCATTTCAGCTAAGCAATATTCCAAATAACCTCACAGACCCTCCAAATGAAATACCCCATCTCCCTAACAAAGTCACAGCTGATATCATCTATTCTGCTTTCAATTTCATGACCAGTGTAAGGCTGACAAACTCTCTAGTGAGAGAATTACAGTTTGCTTTCACAAGATCTTTTGGATATAGTAAGTATACAAGGAGGTGCAAGAACCACCTGCTTCAGATCAGTATGGATCCACTTCTGATAATGGAGAAGAGTGAAAGAGTGGGACTCAATGCCCTTTCAAGAGATTTGTACTTTGAGAGCAAGTTCTGAGTGATAGTAATAAGCTTCCATGCTGTCTGCTAGCAATACTAGGTGAGGCTGCTGAAGTATGCTAAGCTGGAGGCTTGGATAAGGAATTTATTTCTTTAGTGTGCTATGAGCTTGATTGATTGATTCTCTAGTTACATTCATGCTTTTATACCAAACTGACTTTCTACCCCTATACATATCTGCTCTGATAATCTTGCCAAATAGCAACCTGCTCCATTGTGTCCACCCCCTTTTTACACTCCTAAATGATTTTCCTAGAGGGAAACCATATGAGATCACTATCCTTGGTGATATTAAGGCAGAGGCACAAGCTTCCACTGGTGGATGGCCATCCATTATGCCTGACATGGTTCCTAGTCTAGTGGAAAAGTGGGTTACTGACAATGGATAGCTGTGCAGATGGTAGTCCATTGTCCCCTGACCTTCATTTTTAGTGGATCCTAGTCCTGTATTCCTGTTAACTGAGCAGGTGGGTGTTGTTAGTCCTGTGGTAAGTACTAGCTTTGCAGAAGCTAAAGTTTGGTGCAGCATATCAGGTTGATCTTAGAAGGTGCAAGCAAAGATAAACCTGTGAGTGCTCTGTCACTACCTCTCATGTATAATTTATTCATCAACCCCTAGGTGTGCACAGTAAAATAATATGATATATTTTTTTGTGAGCCCAGCAGAATCATTAAAGTGCACCCCATCTTCATCCTCCCCTGCAAGTTACTATACACCTTGTACATTTGGGCTCTTGCCTGCATACATAATTTCACTTGCTTTGCTATTGGTGTTCTGTCATTTAACAAGGAGAAATGTAGTGGGGAAACTGGTAACCTGATATCACTAATAGCTCAAGCTTATAGTGAGACTAAGAAAAAGACTTGTCATCACTTGTTCAGGCAGTGCATTCAAGCATATGAGTCAGTCCTGTGCATCCTTCCACTGCATGTGGAAGCACACAGCACACTTAGAGGATTTGTGAGAGGGTACTTGATGTTTCATTTGGGTTAGAAGAGATGGAGACTTGATGAGCTAGACTTATAGCACTACATGTTGTCTCTGGAACTGTAGACTGGAATACTACTTTGGAGAAGACTATGTCTTTCAAATTTATGTGCATGTGGCGATGACAAGTGCTATTCCTCAGTACATTGAGGGCTATCTATGATAATCACCTGGGCCTCAAGTCATCAACCCTGCCTTGTCTTTCACCCAAACTGACCATCTCAAAAAGAGCATAGAAAGCATTAAAACAAGCCTGGCCATGAGAAATGTATCATATTCAACACAGTCTCATTTCTGACTTTATTAGTTATTGCCAAGAAAAATGAATAACTGTCTTTCGTTCAAATATCGGAGCAGTCCGGCAATACCAACGGCATCATCGCCATCTGATTTGGAGTCCGTGACTAGACCCGATCATTATGATCTCACAATAACATCGGTATGTTTCTCCGGGAAAGAACTCATCCAATTTCATTAGATGATCAACTCTTCAAGGATTTACCAACGATATTCCACCATCGACATTCAAAATCGCTCCGTTCGTATAGTCAGATACTGCCAAATAGATCGCCGCCATCCCCATCTCCGCATCGCTAGCAAGAGTCGAATCAATATCTAATCTCATCCAAATACTGAACACACTCACGTCCCTGGCCTCCTCGCAGGTATCAGAATCCCAAACCCAGGTAGTGGCTCCGAATTCAACGTTTTCAGAACCTCAGGAGTGGCCGACTCCGATGGAAACAAGCCAGGCTGCAGCACGTTTACTCGAATCGGGATACCCCTTCCAGCAAAGCTCGTCCCCAGAACGAAGGTGAGCTTTTCAAAAGCTACCTTCGTCAGACCGTATGCCAACTAAACCAAGTCAGTTCCCAGTCAAGCTTGAAGTAAACGGCAGAGCACATACACAGCCTATCGGTATTGCTGTATGCACCTTTGCCGCTGCGGCGCTGACGTTGATGACACTTGAGGTGCCTTGAGGGCGGGAATGCGCTCCTTTGATGAGAATGGATTGGAAGGCACGGATGACGAAGAAAGGAGCGACGGTGTTGAGTGCGAAGATATCCATCCAATTCTGTACCGTCTCGGGCTCAAAGGGATCTGATGTCGCGAGCTTCTTCGCGGAGAAGTCTGGGTCCCTAAGGGATGTCGCAAATCCGGCGCTATGAAGAGTTTAGTGTACGGAGGAAGGGAAGCATGGTTATCATAGACTGACTTGTTGACGAGGATGTCGAGCTTGCCGTCGATTCCTTCGATGTGCTTTGCACTAGCCTTGACGCTGTCTTCATTTGTCACATCCATCTGGAGTCTGCGTACGCGTCAACAATGAATATCCTACAACACGGAGGATCACTGACGGGACAATGGATCCTGGGATGCCTGTGACTGACGTGGCTGCTTTCTCCAGCACATCCATCCTTCGACCAGTAATGTATACTTTCGCCCCGTTTGCAGCGAAAGCTTTGGCAATCATAAATCCTCTGTCAAAGAATCAACAAAGTCAACAGTGAGTTTCAATTGAGGGATCATAAGCTTACATCCCTGTGCCTCCACCTGTAACGAGACCTACTCGTCCAGAAAGCGACATCACCGTGGCCACATTGAGATCTGACATGTTCGGATACTGCTGAACAATCGAGCCTGTACGCGATCTTTTTTATTGCAGCATGTCTTTGGTATTATTCAGCGGGACTGTATCCCCGCGATGGCGATAAATAGTTGCGTAGGCATTGGCCCATTCTGCCAGTATCGTCAGCAAATGTGACAAATAATTTCGAGCCTGGATAGCATTGACACTTGAACGCTTATCCAGTCGGAGGATGAGCCGCAGTGATTACTCATGCTCTTCCACGCGACTCGCCTGGGAGGTGAGCGATCAACGGATGCTGCAACTTTATTCCAGCATTTCTGGATTCGGTCAACAGGGTAGATGAACAGATGAACAGATGGGCGAACTACGGACCAAACTCCACTCGAAATGAATGCGCGTTCAGGATATTGGATCAGTTATCTTCGAGTGACTCTTGCGCTAGCCAGAGGCTAAAAAAATCACCAGAAAATACTGAACCCCAGTGCAATTCAATGAAGAGCTGGCTGCGTAGACAGCTCAGACCTGAAGCGTGCATGAGTATAAGGGTGACCTCAAAAAGATAAGTGGCACCTGATACATCCGTTCAGCAGCTTCAATATTGCAAGATATACAGCATGAAGTCTAGTTCCCATTCATATTTGGACTCTTTACTTCCAGATACGCTGATTAACCGTCATCGCGAGGTCCACGATTAGGCGAATATTGTGCGAGATTTCCAGCTCACATGGCGGTGGCGGCTTCGGTTTGGGGTCAGTCACGTTGGAATTCTCATCCAGATTCTATTACCTCCTGCTTCTATCCCAAGGACCTTTCGCAGTAACAAGTCCTGTAAATCGTGTTGGGAATTGCGTTTGCGACAGATCTAACTCACAGTCGTTGTTCAGCTGGTAGAGTTATAGCCCCGTCTATACTACTGTATCCTTTGTCGGCGTTGATTTTTCAAGCCAACTCCTACGGAGACCAATGCTTCTCCAGACATCCACCCAATGCGCTAGACCAAGAAGTAATCCGGTACCGGCGAGTTTTTGTAGTGCATGTATGAAGGTTCGTGTCTTGGGCTTTCGTCGGCGAAGGCTGCTGAGAGAACTGGGAGCGAATGAAGAACATAATATTCAGAGAAACTGGTGTATTGCAGGCTGGGGTAGTTATCAACCTGGCTGCGGCGTAGACGATGCTGGCTGCAATCGAGAGAGTTGAAAATGTCTCTCGTCTGCTTAGTCAGCTCACAATGTCCAGCAGAAATGGTGGCGGGCCAGCGGACCGGATTTGGAAATACAACTTATTAGTCTCCGACCAACCATCTACCTCAACTGGACACTCGTTTCTTTCTTTTAAGCCTCGATGCCATAGGAACTATCGAATCTGGGGAAAATATCGAACGAGAAGACGCCCAACGGGACCGCAAGATGGCAGAGCTCAGTGCCCTCTGAGGCACCAGAGCTTATTCTCGTAGCCTTAATATAAATGCTTCCAAATTCAGTACTAGGACTTCCACGGCTAGTCCTAACCCGAGAGATTCGTCAACTCGTCAGGGTAGGAAATTTGTCTAAGAAAATCGCTCAAGAAATCTTGGCTAGCCATAACGAAGTGTAGACGCCAGAAGGCGATGGAGATATGGTTGATATCCTTGGTCAGTTCGCTCTTCTCATTTAATACATCTATGAACACGATTACGTCTCTAGAAACACTGCGCTTATCTGGTAAAATTCAGGACGATAAAATCTGGGCACAGTTAATGATCTATTTACTTACTCTACAAGTTCATGATGTAACTTTCCCCTTGTTCCAGGACCTTCATCATTGCTGGGCCTGAGACGTCGAGCACTAGTCTATCCTGGTTGCTTTACAAACTCGCTTTACATCCTGAGCATCAGTCCATAATTCATGCAGAGCTCAAACAATCAAATGGTTATGACTCAATGCCATTTTTGAACACGGCTATAAAGGTGAACATACTTAGCTACACCGGATGTCCACGCTCACCTCTAGTAATAGGAGTCTCTCCGTCTACCCAAATGTACATTTCTTGATACGTACCGCCCCTCACGATGATGTTCTACTTCTCTCTGAAGGGAAGACACTGATGGTACCCAAGGGGCAGGCACTTATTTGTTCTGCTTACCTATACAACCGACATGATCTTCCTCTGTCGTTTCAATGTAAATTTGACGCGAGTTTTTTTTTTAGTTTTTATCTCTCTGGGGAGACAACGCGGAAGAGTGGAACCGTGCTCAGTTTCTTAACAAGACTCTTCCGGTATCGCTGGGTGTATATGCCAACGTGCGGGTAAAATCTTGGGCTTCACGTATGCCCTCGAAACTTACTTGGGCGAATACTAGGATGATATTTGGTGAGCTACATCCCAGCGCTTTTTTTCTTTCACTTACGTGACCCTCAGGTGCCGGACCTCGTTCATGCATCGGGTAAGTAACTGCCGCGATTCACTTCATTCCCTTGCTGGTCCTTATCCTCTCTCGTAGCGTGGGTGTGCAATCACTAGGTCGGGCGCGTCCGCGGTTGATCCCTGAACGTCACCCCATCTGCCCCTGTAGTAGGTGACGATTTGCATGTGTACCTCCTCTTACAATCTCACTTTATTCAATCAAACTGGTTGATGAAATGCAGGACTATGGAAATGTAAACAATCCTAGCCAGTCTAATTCTACACTTCGAATTCAGTTTGCCTGAGGGAGGTGTTGAGATTCTGCAGTTCCCTGGCTCACCAATTGTTGTACCTATTGTGAAGGGTAAAGCACGTTTATGCTCTCAGATACCCGTAAGGATGAGAGTTTTTCCCTGATGAGCGATGGTGGTTTCAGAGGATGCCTGGACCGAGGGTATGTCTTAGTGTAATACATTTCCTCGACGATCCAAAGATTCCAAGGCCAAAGGGACGTCCTAGCATGTGCAAGTCATTAAGGAACGCAGCCTGAAATGTTGGCTTGGTTATGGAAATGACCATGACGGTGGACTGCGATAGAATCCGTGCCGCTACGATTATTCAACTGAATGGGTTTCGCTTGCAGTCGGCTAAGGTCTCTTGGCCCTTGTGACACCTGTGTCCGAGTCTGCACTCTTTCGCCGTATTCGCATACCAGACTGCTCACGAAGACCTTTCTATTTCATGGCATGCGTGGAGGAGCATGAATAGGTACCACGATGGCCCCTCCCCTTGGCATGACACGCATCCCAGAACTGACAGATAGGGTAGCCACCCCAAGAGCAAGACCTTTCGTCGCCATCCTGATGGGTAGTATCAGGGAAGGCGGGTAGTCTCTTGCAATGTAGATTCACCGTTTACCGCATCCATCGGGATACAGTCTCGCTGAATAAGATCAGAATTTATGTCATCTAGGCAGCAACCGCTGGAATAAAGGGACTTTATCCAGAGGCTATTCAGCGTTCTCCAAAAGTGACAGATCTTAACGTGGCTACAGTGATGTCGCTTTCTGGTCGATCAGGCCTTGTTACAGGCGGAGGAACGGGAATGTATGTTCTCTGATTCACGATTACGGCTCATGATTGACTCTTGGACAGAGGGTTTATGATTGCCAAAGCATTTGCTGCAAACGGAGCGAAAGTATACATCACTGGGCGTAGGTTGGATGTGCTAGAGCAGGCTGCAGTATCAGTTACAGGCGTCCCAGGATCCATTGTCCCGTAAGCAGCTAATCTCTCCTCATGATATTCGTTTCCGATACGCCTGTAGAATCCAGATGGATATCACAGACTGAAGAGAGCGTCGAGGCCGGGGCGAAACACATTGAAGGAATCGATGGCAAGCTCGATATCCTTGTCAACAGGTTCGTCCACGGTGCCCTCAGTCATACATATGCTAATGTCTTTGTAAGTGCTGGATTCGCAGCTTCCCTTCGTGACCCAGACTTCATTGTGAAGAAATACGCGGCAGAGGATCCTTTCGAACCCGAAACAGTGTAGGACTGGGTAGATATCTTTGCGCTCAATACAATCGCCCCGTTCTTCATCGTACGCGCTTTCCAATCCCTACTCGTCAAAGGAGCACGGTCCCGCCCCCAAGGCACGTCCAGTGTCATCAACGTCAGTAGTGTGGCGGCAAAGATGGACTCAACGAGCCCCCTGTCGTCTGTATGTAAATGTCATGCGCTTTAGCTTGTCCAAACTCACCTTGATTTAGATCGCATACAATGCAACAAAAGCTGCTTTGAACAAGCTCACATTTGTTCTGGCAACGAATTTTGCTGGGAGGGATATCCCAATTCGGGTGAACGTGTTGGCTCCTGGCATGTTTTTGTCGCAGTTGATTAGTCCCGAAGTTTTGGAAGCGATCAAGACTGGCCCACTGCCTGGGTTGATCGCGCCGACACCCGCGAAGCGGCCAGGGACGTGAGTATGGTCAGTGTTTGGATGAAATCGAGTACTGATTTCAGTCTTTAGTGAGGCGGATATGGGAATGACGGCAGTCTACTTGGCTGTGTCGGACTATACGAACGGGGCAGTTTTGAGGATTGACGGTGGATTATCGCTGGTCAATCCCTGATTGTTGGATGATCTGATGTAGAAAGAACTATCATAGAATTAGACTTTTACAAAAGATAGCTTCTCATTTATGAGTACTCACGTCGCGATGGCGTATGTACAGATCCTTTCCTTCAACACTGCCTAGGAACATTCAACATTTGTCTTTTCCACCACAACCGCCCAACTGCTCCTGCCTGGAACTGCTTGAAGCCCTTGTCTTCTAGCAGATAGCATGTCTCCTAGTAGTTGCAATACTCTATTTGCTCTGGAAATTGAGCGGAGACGACAGCCTTTCGGGGATGTCAACTAACATGGTGGTTCAGAGAGCGAGTCAGGAGAATCAGAGTCCAAGTCTTCCGTTGAAGTTCCAAATGCCGCCCACATTAAACTGTATACCACAGAAAAGTTGTCGGGAACAGGCGTGTCGTCAGCCCCTGACGACCCGAAAAGGACAGATTCGCAGCGCGCAATTTGATAACCCTGCACGATTCTGAAAACAAATGAATGGTTCGAGAGGGAAGCATTACAAAAACTGGAGAGGATCGCTTACTCTTGAAATGATCCAGGTCTCTACGGATCAGATATCTCTGAAACGTTTGACAAAATGTGGTACATATACATAACGAGCACAAAGATCAGTTCTTCTTCGAGATCATCTGAACCGGTAATCCTGGCGAGGTTGAACGCCTGGCAGCTTGACTATCAGTCTCCGAAGTGTCATCTGGAGCATCTATAGCTGGATCGTCTTCGTGACCATCAAGGGTTCGAAGGGCTGTATCATCGTCTACTCTGGACTGAAGGATGATAACGGTTGTTCCACAGCAATGGCTTCGACAGCTCCAGATGCCCGTCTGGCAAATTACTCCTTCTCTCTGTCAGTTGTGACTTGGTAGTGGAATAGGGATGTCTTCAGTGGGTTTTGGCTTCTTCGAGTCCATATATCGAACAAGTCTGTTTTGATGCACTTTCCGCAGGTCATTTCATACCTAGAAATTCTGTCAAGCATTCAAGGAATTACCAGCGATACTCCGCCATCAATGCTTAAGATCGCCCCATTCGTATAGTTCGACACTGCCAAATAAAGGAAATAGTAAATCCTCTGTCGAAGGATCAACCACAGGCCATAGATGAGAATCCTGATGCTTACATCCCTGTTCCTCCACCTGTAACAAGGCCTATTCATCTAGTCAGCAAGATCACTGTAGCCATATTGATATCTGTCATGTTAGTGGAATGCTGGATAGTCTTCTGACACCGTCCCTTTTATTACAGCAGTAGCTCAGAGCGTATCCCAGCGATGGCTGTAGTCTGCCGCTTCGATATCATAAAAGCCTATTATCATACCTGGGATCATGACATAAGTTCACATGTTTGGAAGCTCATCGTGCGAAGGAAAAAACTTTCACAGTCATTATTCAGCATGCTCTCCTCGACCTAAAATTAGACAGGACAAAAACTGCTGCTGCTTATCTCTCACCAAATGGACCAAGACGCCGCCTGGCAACATAAAAGCAAGGCTGGGCGAGCAGATTATGGTAGCTGAATCCCTGGCGTAGTGATAAGATGGATGCTACGCATCCCTCTTTGTGGTCGTTTCTTATCGATCTAGTAACCAAGCTAACTTTCTGGGCCAGCTCCACATGCTAGTGTTTCCTCGAAAATCCAGTTGAGACTCCAGCTGAAAAAATGCGAAGAAAGAGTTGTTGAGTTACTCGGGGCAGGGGTATACACGTCTGAATATGTATATACAATTACAAAAACTACGAGGCATATAGCTCTGTTTCGCAGGAATAAAGGTTCAACGTATCAAGGAGTGGTGCTGGATCAAGGACCAGTGGATGACTGTACACCTGAATGTGCCAGGGAGCGCATGCATCGACACCAGCCATGGGACAGCCTGCACAAAGGCAGAGAGAGAGAGGGGAAGTCAGTAAGGGCCTCGAGGGTTAGGTTAGTGTTAGCTTGCTCTAAACTGAACCCTCGTCGTCCGATTCAACTGATATTACAGGGATGTGAGCCAGCGTGAGTCACATCACACCAGGTCAGTGACCGGCCCCTGCCCAGGCGACGCGCGAGGACGGCAGGGCCACGAGTCGCGCGCGAGAGACGCGTTCTCGGAGTTTGAAACCATCGGCTACCGAACGAGCCGAAGTGAGCCGAGCGATCGGTCACCGCGAGTCCCGACGGAGAACAATTGGTTTCGACTTTGATTTGGGATCGATTTCACGGCGTCTTGGAACCTTTCGTATCAGACGGAATTCCAGCAAGTCCCATTCACCTTCCGAAAACTTAGGTATAGGTGCTATAGTTAGGATGCCCTGAATTTCTGGTCTGTGTATCCGCGTGGATCCGCCCGTCGCGGTACAGTGATATGCTGTCATCACGTGATATCAGGTGTTCCTATAACAGATGCCAATGACATGGCCCTCGAATCACTTGCTTCCTTTCAGCCATGGAATCCTTTTACTGTGGCATCTATGATCCCGCCACGTCTAAACAGTATATACCTGTCTTTTCCGTCAAGTTATCGATGCGACCAAGGGTGGCTCGTGTTGATGATGCCATAGTCGCCGTCTTCGAGGAAGTCAAAGACTCATCAGTGTTCAAGAGGGTTGGCAAATGGGAACGGCATAGCATCCAACTCTGGAAGGTATCTGCCTGTTCTGATGCTGCCAAAATCCGAGCTCAGCTTTGCAGCACTAGTTGACAAAACCGGTGATCGCCCTCGACTGGGAGGACAACCCTAGCCTACTCGCTGGCCCTATCGAGGGTTGTGCCACCCGCTTACGAATACCCGACAAGCTTTCTATGCCCAGCGAAAACGAAGTTGGTGAAGCTTTACTCGATTTCGTCGTCGTTCTTAAGCCGCCAGAGTCCGAAGAGATGCTGGATTTGATCCATGATCTAATACCTCGTAGTACGTATCGGTGCTGATATAACTACAGGCTGTTATTTTACTTTAAGCTAGATTTCCAAGAGACGCTTTCCGAGATTCTCAGACGACCAACGCCTTCCCGACAAGCCAAATCGATAGACTACAAAGACCACCAAAGCAAGAAGCTACCCATATTTGATGGCCGTTACGACGTTGACAACCCTCAGAATACCGAAGGTCTACCCATTTCTCTATACAATCCTGTATTTTCCCAATTCAGGACGGAGTTCGCCAAAGAGGACCTCCCAGTGCCTAAAAAAGTTATGCTGGCCACGGTGGAAGTCATTGATGTGTCTTCTGCTATTTATTCAGGCAACAGGATGGGAGAAAAGCGTCGAAGAGAAGCCCTTGCTCCTGCCCTCTCAGAGGCCATCGGTTATTCCATCGAACGTATCGTCAATTCCGATAATACCGACGCTGATGGTACCATTCTGCATCGAGTGAACGGAAATAGCGTGGCCCTTTTGCAGAGCGAGATCAAGGATGAGATAGGAACGGGAGGGTCGGACCCCTCCATTCAGGGCGGTTTGTCTGTCCGCCGCTTTTGGGCGCAAACAAATGTAAATTTGAAGGTTACATGCCTATTACTTATGTCTAAACTAACCGATCTTTTGCTAGCGCGCTACTTACAGAGATGCGACCTGCTGCCCTACGCTTATCCTCGCAGTCGCAGGTCCTTGGATGGCTGTCTTCGGCGCCGTCTTCACTGACAAGTTCATCGTCGAACCATTGACGGATCTCATTAGGGTCGTCAATCTTAGTCTGAACAGCCCACATTACCGACGAATAGCCCGGCTCTTTCACGTCTTTGGCAACTGTCTTACGTCGTTGGCAAAGTACTGGGATACATTGGTCATACCTCCTGTACCTGTAACCTCAATGGAACACCCTCGCTACTTCCCTCATGTCAACAGCTATACCTCGAACAACTCGACTACCTCTTTTCGATATCTCCGCCCGATAGATCCACAAGATACCCTCTGTGTCACGTTTCTCGCAGAAACAGCTGACCCTTCCCCTACTCGTATTATTGTCAAGTTCGTGGAGCAATATGGAGCTGAAGCACATCAACTTCTCGCTGATGCTGATTTGGCCCCAAAGCTCCTCTATCATGGTGTTATTGACTCTTCCACTGGCGCGCCTTCATATGGTAGTCTTCGCATGGTGGTGATGGAAGAGGTGGAGGGTACCAACGCATTTGCTCGATACCAAGGTCGAAAGGCACCGCAATTGTTTGTCGACTCGGTACGTGAGGCTATACACAAACTGCATGACCGCGGGCTTGTATTCGGTGACTTACGGCACCAGAATATCATGATCACGCGAGATGATAAAGTCAAGCTGATTGATTTTGATTGGGCTGGGAAGGATGGTGAGGCAGAGTATCCAATGCGGCTGTCCAAAAAAATACAATGGGCACCAGGTGTAAGGGCGATGGAGAAAATGTATAAGGCGCATGACATCTTTATGATTGACCAACTGTAGTAAGATATGCAAAAATCGGAAGAATTATTTTTTGTAGCATGATACTTTAGTGCTTTGGTCTAGAGTTGTACACGGCATGAACGTCGAGCGAATGCAGTGTTATATCACATGAGAATTTTTTTACCCCTTCCATGTCATCCACCACCTTCACATATGGTAGGGAACATTTTTACGATCCTCTTCGTTGTTGCCTCACTGCCACTGACCTCCATTACCCACCCCTATGGCAGTGACGAAGTTCACGATGGAACCAGTCCACTGGGGAACTTTGTTTCCTTCAATGGCATGACCAACAAGTCTAAGTGGGACCGTTTTTATGGCCTTCATAGTCGTTGTGATGCTTCTGCCACTGCTGTTTGCCCGATAAATCCATAGATGATTCGTCCCTCCACAATGGCCTGTGCAGGTGCTTCCAGCACCCGAACTACCACCATTGCATAAACACAATGAACAGGGGGTGCAAGAAGGACTGTTTTTAAGATCCTCCCTATTGATGTCCCCCTTCTGCCACTGTCAAAACCCAACAATCCACATGCTGACTTCAATGAAAAGTACAATCTTCTCTACAGGTATCCAGCAGGTCTGGGACTTCCATTCTAGCTTCAAGAAGACCAGTGCTCATAGGGACAACTATATTAAAGGGGAACAGAGTGAACAAAGAGGTATGAAATAAGTATAAATGCAAGTGGTCCTTCCTAAGGGTACTCAGGAGATATAATATGGAAATGGAGATATACCACAAACTTGAGGGAGTTCCTCCCAACATGAGTGAAGTGTGCACAGGTGATGACTATGAACATGAAATGAAGGGGCTCCCTCCCAATGTCCAAGACAGGAAGTTAATGAAAGCCAGAAAAAGTGTTCTGGAACCTTGAAATATAAGTGCTACCTCTTAAAATGAGGGTGATAATGCTCAACACTGACTTGAAAAATAGCTCTGTGACTGAGAATTGCAGGTGCTCCCTCCTAATGGTGTTCCCTTGTAGTCTGTTACTATAAATCTCACTAGAACTTTAAGTCACACCAGGTGCAGCCCATAGGGCCCACCCAAATAAATCTCATACATTCCAGTAAGGACAGTCTTATTGACAAACTGTGGATTTTGATGGAATTTGTGAGTCATCTTCCCATTCCACTGTGGTAATCATCTGAAGTCTGACTTGTCCTCAGAAAAGATGCTGCTACCAAGTAGAGATGAACACCAGTACTTTGGATTTCATGACTGTTACTTGACATCATATACATTGCAGATACTTTCTTCCTTGTATGCAGTTTATGAGATATCTAATCTCTTCTCAACCTTACATCAAATGCCACCAACAAAACCCAGTTAGTCTGCTGTTTTGTTTCACTTTCCCCTTATCCTTCTGAATTTGTACTAATTTTAGAATCTGTGGTGACAGTATATAAAGGTATTTTTGGCAGCAGTAGCATGGCAGTGGCACCTTGATCAGCACCTTATCTTGGGTACTAGCAAATTTGATGTCTACTTGCTCAATTACCAACTTGAGGAGGACCTTTATATCTGTTAGGACCCTTGCTAACATGTGATCTTGGGACTTTATGTCACTCTAGGGCTGTCTCGCATTCGGACAATCACCCATGAATTAGAGGACAGTTTGTCTTTGGATGTGTGTAGTAGAAGGTATATGATTAAAGTTTAGTTGAAAGATAGAGACTATGTACAAAACTGCTCTACTTATATACTAAAAGTACAGTGTTATTAATACATGAAATGGTATGGTGCATGTGTAAAATGGGAGGGAGTCAGACAACTATAGTCCAGTAACAGCGAGGCTATTAGGAATAAATGAGATGTTTGCAGATCAATAAGGCTAAGCAGATGGGAACTGTTGAGTATGAATGAGATGCATAAGCATTCTGACATGGAGTTGATAAGATAATGGAAAAATCATAACATTACCCCCTTGTTAAAGCAGTCATCCTGACTGCTAAGGTTCTTCTTCAGGGGTGTCAAGTTGTGATTCAGCTTCTGGGGTTTCTGGAAATATTGGAGATTTTGATAATCTGTCCAAATTTCAATGGTTTCTTTGGCACCCATTAGATAGTGTCACCATTCTTCCAAGGCTAACATGATTGCCAGCAATTCCTTGTCATAGATTTCATAATTGCATTCAGTGACAGTCAATGCTTTGGACATGAAAGTGACAGGCCTCCACTTGCTGTTCTGTTCTTGGCTCAGTACAGTACCAATGGCTCTGTCACCAGAGTCTGCTTCTACTCAGAATTTTCCTTTGTCAGAGGGAATAGTTAGAATGATGTTCATGGTCATCAACTTCTTGAGTTGTGAGAATGCCTGTTCTTGTTCTATTCCTCAGGTCCAATTGACTTTGCCAGTTAACTGTGTCAGGGGTTGGACTATTTTGGAGTAGTCCTGGATGAATTTTTGATAGAAATTGGTGAACCCCAAAAAGGATTGTAATTCCTTTTTATTGGTGGGGGTTGGCCATTCTATGATTCTGGTGATTTTGACAGGATTCATTCAAATTGCATCTTTGCTGATGATGACTCCACAGTATTCAGTCTTGAATACCTCAAATTTGCACTTTTCTGCTTTAAGGAATAATTTATTTTCTCATAGACATTAAAGAACTTGTCAAACAATAATTTAATGTTCTGATAGGGACTTTGTGAATATAAGAATGTCATCAAGGTAAATGGTTACTTTTCCCCTGGCAATGAGATCCTTGAAGATGTCATTCATCATCCACTGGAAGGTGGCTGGTGAATTAGTGAGACTGAAGAACATAACTGTGGGTTCAAAGAGTCCTTGGTTGGTTCTGAATGCAGCTTTTTCTTCATCTCCTTCTCAAATTCATATGTTGTTGTATCCCCAATGAACATCCAGTTTAGAGAAATACTTTGCTCCACATAGCTTATCAATAAGTTCAGAGATTAAGGGAAGTGGATAATGATTTTTAATTTTCATTTCATTTAATTTGTGATAATCCTGAACAGGGCATAAAGAGCCATCCTTTTTCTTGACAAAGAAGAAAGGAGAAGCAAAGGGGGATTTGGAGGGATGAATGTGTCCAGAGTCAAGGTTCTCATCAAGGAATTTGTCAAGTTGTTCTTGCTCATTTCAGTTGAGTGGGTAGACTTTACAGTCTAGCATGGATTTGGCATTGGGTATCAATTCGATGGCATGATCCCACAGTTTCCATTCTGGTAGTTCATCAAAGCTTTCTTTAGAGAATAGGTTTCTAAAGCTTTGATACTGAGGAGGTACTAGCTCCTCAAACATCTTCTTCAGCTTTTCTGCATTTGCAGCTGCCACCAATTCATTTGTGTGGTGTATCACTCATAGTATAATTTCTTCTTGCATGTTTACTGCAAGAATGGTTTTGCCTTCTTTGAGCTCCTCATCTCACCAATCTTTGTCATCTGTGTCAGGAAGAGTGAAATGATTCTTGATACAATGACATTGTCCAAATGTCATTGGCTCTGTTTTCCAGTTAACCAATGGGTTATGGCATTTAAGCCAGTCATGGCCCAAATACACCATTTTAGAGCCTAGATCTGTGACTGCAAGGTTAATTTATGCAATGTGGTTTCTGATTGTCATCTGGAGTTTCACAAATTCAGTAATGTTGCCTGCCTTATTGCAGGTTCCATCTGCATTGTAGATGGGGATTAGGGCAGTAGCTTTTCTGGTATCCAACTGATGTTGTTGAACATAACTTCAGTTGATAGAACTGCTGATGCAGCCACTATCCAACAATGTATGGGTTGTCAGTGTCTTTTTCCCAGTACAGGGAGTGAGTTGTATATCTATCAGAAAGTCCTGACCAGAACTTTTGGTACCCTGAATATACTAGATTGGTTTATGAAGTTTGTAGAGTTACTCTTAAGCTAAACTCTCTTCAGATTTCAGGCTCTGTGTGAGCTTGTCAGTGATTTCTCTGAGTCATTTGGGATGAACCCAAGTGGAGAGGATGGCTTTGACAATTGCCAAGTTTTTGGCAGTACAAATGGCATGTAGAGTCTAGTCAGCTGCAAAGGGTTTGTACTATATGTGATCAGGTACCCCCATGACTGGTGGGATTTCATGATTTGGTACCCCCTTGTTAGGCAGGATTTTGGGTGTCAGGATTCTGGCTTTGGGTTGTTTTGCTTTCCATTGTAGGAAAGCCATGTTATCCTCTTCATTAGGTACTTCAATGATGGTAGTGGTTCTGTTGAGTGGCCCCCTTTTTACTGCCTGGGTGCTAGTAGGTTCCTGAGCATGGGATATCCCCTGTTCATCAGCTAGCACTGCCTCTGATGGGATTTGAGCAGTGTCACCATCCTCTCTGAAGGTGTTAGCTGGTGAAGTCAGCATTCATTCTATGCTGTCAGAGTTAGGATCCATCAGTGCCAACAGCTCTACCTTCCCCTTTCCTGTCAGGTCTAGTGGTTGGCTGCAGGACTCCCAGTCAGTGTGACTATCATGCATATTGTTTGGGTATGGAGTGGGGACCCTGCCTTTCATGTCACTGTCAGCTGCCAGGGGTGAAGCAGGCTGGGAGTTGTCACTCTGATCCTAAGTTAGTCTTTGGTCTTAGTGGGCATTTCTTTCCCCCACTGACCCTGGTGAGGTCTAGTCTGGACTTGGCTCTCTAAATGGGGGTGCTGAGGTGTTTGGCTTCAGAGGTCTGAGGACATCTCACCTACTGACCTCTGTCTGTAGTTTTACCTGCATATCTGATGAGATCTGCTGAGCAGACTCATTGGACTTTGTGACAGTGCTGGCACCACCTGGAAAATCCTGCGCCTCATTGGGGGCTCAGGATTCACTATAGATAATCATGTCAGTGTCTTTCAGGAGTGTGACATACCTGTTTGTATTTGATTCTTTGATGTTCTTTGGCTTTAAGGTCTGTAACAAAGTCATATAATTATTCAAAGTATTCCAATGTCCTAAAGTATGTATATAAGTCTGACCCACAGAAACCAAGGACTCATCACTAGGAGACTTGGTTGAGCAAAGGGAATCAAACCCTTATCGACCTACTCTTTTGCCTCCTCAATCTTAGCTATAGGTGGCACCACTTTGTTAGTGGGCTCTACTGACCAAATGTCCTTAAAGTCCTTTCTTCTAGGACAGTCCTTGGCCAGGTGACCTTTCTCATCATATCTAAAGCATCATCCCTCAGCCTTTTATCAATTGATCTCTATGGGCTTACTCAATCCTCCATATGTCATCTATTGACTGGTCCCAGCATCCTGACTGACCCCTGTGTTAGCAGTCAGCTTGGGAGCAGAGGAACTTGTCACCCCAGTGGTGGTTTTGCTGCTGGGGTGCTTGGAGTGCTATTGTTGGAGATTGGGATGGGGGTCCTTCTTCTGCCCATCCTGGGGAATGCCTGACATCTGGTCGAAGACCCATTTTCTTTGTCATTTCTCATACATTCATGAGATCCACTGATGTGCTTGGTAACAGTGAGTGACAAAAGAATTAGGGAATAGCAATGAACACCAATCACACTAAACCTCTTACTACTCTACACTTAATCACCAATATTGAATTCAGTGGTTTCGAGTACGATGGAAGCACTCTGCAGACTTCAATAATCAAGTACAATTGTCTTAAAGACGTTTTATTCATTACTAGTGAGTTTATACAAAGTACTACTCGTACTAGTGGGGTGGGTAAGACACAATTAGATAAGAGTAACTTGGTTTGAGCTACTGTGCTTGTTCTGACTGAAACGGCTTCAGGCTGGTGGCGCTCTTGGCCCTATACTGCTTCCTACAAGTGATAAACACTTGACTAGTCACACTCTTGGCTCACTAGTGGCACTCTTGGCCTAAAAATAAACTATAACTCTGAGAACTTTGCTTGAACTGATTTTGAAACACTCCAGACCTTTGCAGGACACAACAGTGACTCTAATGGACTTCAATTCAATGCAATTCTATGGGTGACTTAGTGACTATTAATCACTTCATCAAGGTTAAGCACAAAAACCTTTAATTGGGGACACCAGTTACTTCCAGTGAGGGCTCAACTGCAGGGATGGCTTGCCTGCTTTGCACGAGTGCCCATCCTACTACTTATATACTACTGAGGCAAAACTATAAATATCATCTGAGTATAGGGTATATTGGTAAGGATTTCTTGGCTAGTCATGAATAATGGTGAATAATCACACAATAGTCGGTCTAGTCTGTTTTCTTTTCAAATATTCGGTCTAGAGACTCCACAGTCAGTCTTTCCACACCCTTAGCCCAACTACAGGCCCTAGTAATGCAGTTATATGGATATCCAGTTATTGGTGCCTGTAACAGCTATCCGATCATGATTGAGAGTGCAGTCCGGCTCCACTAGTATCAATCATAAGAGATCTATATCACAATAGTTGGATCTGGGCTCAAGGTTAATCTATTCCTAATTTATTTCTAAGTCCTGTTTCAAGATTGCCATGTGACTAGTTATCCTGACTTAGGCATTTATGCCCAGTCTAGGCTGCTAGTGACAGAACTTGATGAGATCTGTGTACTCTGCTCCTGGTTTTTGTGTGCTAGTAGCATCCTTCGTTTGCTAGTGGCTGTATTTCACTTAGTCCTGCTAGCATTTGAGTTACTAGTCTGGCTGGCTGGTAGATTTAACCCACTAATGGTGTTGCATCTAAGTCCTGGCTCTACCAGTTGCTTACTGCTTTTAACTATCAGCTCAAAGCCTCAGCTATAGTCCTCTATGTATCACTAGTATAGGATAGATGTGCAATAGTATTGTTACAAAATCGCAAAATCTAGGTGTGAATGCATAGACGGCATATCATCTCCCCTGCACTGAAATAGTGACTGTCCCCAGTCACCCAAGTCCCTTTTGTACTTAGCAGTGCGTCCCACTAGTGGACCCTTACTACTTCCTTTTGAGGTCACAGTTCTCGATCACATTCTCATCACCAAGTCCAGCTGACACTTAGCCATCAGAGATCATCAAATTCACTTGATGATTTTCAGGTTCACATGCAACAGTGCCGATCTTCTTTGATAGGACTCTATTCTTCTCATTCTATTCTCAATACTGGTTGGTATTCTGCTAATACAATCATAGTTTTAGACTCGCCACTGGTCATGCTGACCATTACTGCCTATACAGTTTTTCCATTACTAGTCTGTTATTACTGTGAATATCAACTGCCTAGATAGTCTTATCCAGCTTACGCTGTCATTACCCAGCAATATCAATTGTGTTTGACTGTTGTTGACTGCAGTTTTCGAGCTTCTAAGTCGACTAGTGATGGGGACTTCGTCCTCTTCACTACTATCACTATCATTGTCACCAGGCTGAGAGTATTCCTCTGCTTCTGAACCTGAATCTTCACTATCAGATCCTCTAGTGTCACTCTGTTGCAGTCTAATCTGGTCTACACCATATAGTTTCTTGCCTAATGGCTGATAATGGTATTCAGTTGGGACAGATTCATCACTATCCACCAACTCTTTAAGAGTTTGAGGACTTACATCAATTAAATCATGAATTTTCTTTGGTAAGCTGATACTATGCCTTGCATGGTATGGGATTACTCTAAACTGAGCGACTGCGCCACCAACCAGTGATCCATCCAATTCTGCTAAGACATAGGAACCACCTTTGGTCCTTCTTATGACGACTAGTGGCCCCAAGTATCTTGGCTCCATCTTGCTATCCAGACTATCTTCAACGCGTGTGTTTCGCATAAGCACTAGTTGACCTGGTTTGAAGTCATAGTCCACAATAGTGGCCTTGTGCTCACGTTCATAGCATAGTACTGTATCAAGCTTATTCTTACTGACTCTCTGTCTCATGGCCATTACATGTTGAGCATGCTTGGCTAGCGCTTTTGCACGGAGACCAATTAGGTCTGCAGTGCTCAAAATTCCACTTGGGGGTTTTACTAGCCAGGTAGCTTCAACTACATCAAGCGATACTATTGGATGTGCACCTAGTGCCATAAAATATGGTGAGCAACCCATCCCACGTTTAATAATAATGCGGTCAGCCCACAATACATGCAGTAGGAAGTAAAACCACTTTCTTGCATTGCCACTAGTTGCCTTAAAGAGTGATTGACGAATATCCCAATGGCCTCTTTCTATCTTTCCATTCACTTGCGAATTGTAAGGAGAGATCTTTATTCCAGTAATGCTGTACTTGTCTGCTAGCCATTGTATAACAGCAACCCATGGTCTGCCATTATCAGTTACTATTTCATACGGACAGCCCCACCTGCATATCACATCCTCAAAGAACCAAATCGCAATAGCTTTAGCATTCTCATGTTGTAAAGCCCTTGCCTCTGGCCATGACGATAGTGAGTCGCGTGCATGAACTATATATTTGCACTTATTCGATGCTGGAGACATAACCATTGTGTCACAGTGTACTTTTTGGAATAGCGACGGTGTCTCAGTGACAGAAGGTGGGATACAGAGCATAGTCTTCTGTCTGACTTGGCATAAATGACAAGATTTGACATACCAACTGACATCTCGTTCCAACTCTGGCCACCAAAACCGCTGCTCCAATAGTGACTTAGTTGCATAAAAACCTCGATGTCCTAATGAGTCATGTGCTGATCTCATCATATACATTCGATGGCTTTTATCGACCACTAGTCGATGGTTCCCTTCAATACTACACCTGTACAGTCGTCCCCCTTTGTCTAGGAAGAAATTACGACAGTACTGCTTAAAATTCAAGTACTGCTTGTCATTAAGTCCCTCTGGATGGTACCTGAGGTTTCTCAACCAGGTTCTGACATGTGGTAAGCGTTCATCTTGTGCCAGTCCACTATTAGTCCGTTGCCTCTCTGGGTAGTCCTCCCTTTTGTTAGGGTCAAACTTATGTTCGAGACCTGGAATTAGTGGAGTAGCCTTCAAGAACTGGCCTAGAGTTTCATCGGTGTTCACTTGTGCAAAGTACAGATTTCTTAATTCTAGCTCGTGTGAGCGTGCATCATCCAATTCTACAGTAAAATCATCAATACTTGTGGCTAGCGTATACATATAGCCACCTCGACTATCAATTTCATTCTTAAATTCTTCAAGTTCCTTTGGCCATATACTAGTCCCTTCTGCTACTTCGAATTTCAAGAGGCCATGGTCTTCAAGCTCATAGTCCTCCAAGTCAGGGTGGACTTCATCTCCAGGTTGGGAGTCACGCCTTGATAGTCCATCTGCGGGGAAAGTACTACCTTTCACATGCCGAAGGGTGAAATGAAACATCAATATGTCCTCTATCCAACGGTTGATAGTGGCATTTGGTCCCATTCCAGGGTTGCTTAGCATACCCTTAATATATTGTGCATCAGTTTCAACTACTAAGTTGCGAATCCCAATGAGCCAATACTGACAAGCTTTTAATGCTCGCAATAGTCCATACAGTTCGCGTTTGGGCTGTGAAAACTGTGCTTCTCTTTCATTCATTGTGATCGAACCAAAGTGAACATAGTAGCACTTGGTAGGATCTTTTTCATCAACTTGATAGATGTAGAACCCAACAGCCTTGTATGAGGTATCAACGCATAGGCCTACTTCTGCTTCACTAGTGAGGTCAATTGGTCGAATAGCTGGACTATTCACAACCGCCTCTTTTAGCTTATCCATGGCTAGTTGCTGTTCATCCTCCCATTCAAAGGGTACATTGAGCTGAGTCAACTTGACTAGTGGCTCTGCTATCTTCGAATAGTCTCTTATAAACTTTCGACAGACTCCACAAGTGCCTAAGAAGGCTTGTACATCAGTGAGATGCTTGCAAGGGCCCCAACGACTGATGACTCCAGCCCTATCAGGTTCAATTTTTCTACCTTCATACGTACACAAATGACCAACCACCATCATTTCTTCAACACACAAGAACGTTTTAGGTCCAGAAAAGGTTCCTCCACAATATTTCATCCGTTGGACCACTCGATTCATGTTCTGCATATGTTCTCATACAAAACGACGAATCCCTGGGTTCTCTGGAATAGTCTCAAAATTCCCCTCTCCTGTTTCATAGTGAGTCTTTGGTCCTCGTATGGGTACATCATCAATATAGGGACGAGTGACATGTGGGATTTCTTCTCTCAGGATATGCGTCACATCTTCATGGAATATTGGGACAGAATTCGTCCAACCCATCGGTAACTTTACTAGTCGCATAGAACCAAATGGTGTCTGGAAGGTAGTGTAGTCCCGAGACCCAACCGCTATGTCACACTCATCATATCCAACATACAAGTCCAAACATCCTCCACAGGCTCGTCCAGCAAAGTGCTCTGAGAGTTCATCTGTGGCTGGTGGAATTCCTGAATGTGCAATAGTTACTGCGTTGAGGGGCTCCAAACTATGTACTAGTCGAAGGCTTTTACCATCTTTCTTAATAACACAGAACCACCTTGATCTATATGAAGAATTAGATGGTTCATATACACCAGCTTCAATCTTGGATTTAATAATCCTACAGACTTCTTCATAGATCCCAGGTGGGATGGGAATGTTCTTCAATACCCATGGAGTGTGTGGTACTACAGGAATATCTATTGGCGGGAAGAAATCTTCTCGGAAATGCCCCCGTTCAGTATCATCCCAAGTGAATGCCTGTTCTTGGATAGTCATGAAATGGTGCATTAGTTTGCGCTCTTCTGGCCATAGAAATCCTTCTGGGTGATTCTCGTCAATTTTAGCTTTTCTTTCTGGGGTATAGCGTGCTGTAGGTACATATTCTGGTGGACTAGTACTCAATAGTGGGATGTCTTTGAGGGGATCACCCTTAATGTCTCTCACTATTCGGAATTTTTCTGGCAGGTCACCCAGTAGTGGCTTTACCTTCAATGCTACAGGTTTATATTTCTTACTAGTGAGCACTGCGACTGGTTTAAAGTCTGGGCTCTTCATGCATGCACCAAGGTGTTCAAAACCAGGGACTAGTGTCGTCTTTTTCTTCTTAGACTTACTAGTCTTTGACCTCGCATGCAAGTTATCAACTAGTATATTATAAATTGGGATTTCATTATCTTCTCGTAATTGAGAGCCATCGCTAATGTGCTCATACACATGATATTGTGCTTTGTAGCCCTCAAGGACTACCTTTCCTTGGAAGTAGGAGTTTAATAGTCCCTTGGCTTGTTCATCTTGGCATAATTTTTCTTCACAACTCATCGAAGCCATAAGAAAGTTGTCATGTAGTTCTTTTTCTGAGAAACTAGCGCCTTCTTTTGGTTTCATATACGCTTCGATTTCCAAGTTACCATCACTAGTCTGTACGATTTGCAGGGCTAACTCTCCTTGATCATTCATCAATTCATTGAGTTCAATTGAAAACCCTCTTCAGCTGCTCTAGGTGCCATTTTGGCTAATCTAGGAGGAGCCCCTCTCAAGAAGGTTGGAATGGTGCACCTCCTACTAGTGTTCGGATCAGTGATGGTAATAATCTGACCACCATCTGCTTGATTCCTAATAACACTTTCTGTGAGAACATCAAACGGTCGGCCTAGTAGCACTTTATATGCTGGACTAGTGATGATATGTACTTGCAAGTACACGGTTATATCATTAAATAGGAATGGGACATTCCTTGCTAGTCCTAAGGTTTTCTCAAGCTGACCATTCGCACTCTGCATATGAATAGTTATGTCAGGATCCCATGCTATTCCTAGCCTAGTCGCAATGGTACTAGCCATCGATACTATCTGTGAGCCACCATCAACTACACTTTCTTCTTCGCCTGCACCATTAATTAAAGGATAGACAGCTCGCAGACTAGCTGAGTCTTTGGCAACTATTACCTGCTTAGGCTTTTCTCCTGGTGCTAGTGAATCGAGATACTGTAGGTATGGGTCGGTCATAATCAAGGACCCAGCAGGAATTAAACCCATACTGAATTGCACTGCCATGAACGTCGCAGATGGCAAATCGGAAATGTTGATCGCATCTGCATTCAAGGACAAGGCCTCATTAGCTGCGTTTTTTTCATCAATAGACTTGTCAAATGACAATGGGTCAGACTTGGGTTCGGTCTCCCCCACACTATACATCTGTTCTGTTACTGGCTGAGCCGAAATTCGTTTCTTAGCCATTAATTTGGCAATTTCTTTTCTTAGAGGCTCAGACAGGTCCATGAGCTCTTCTGCATTCAAGACTATAGGCATTTTCAATACTTTAGATGCGACATCCTGCACTCTACCCTCCTTATGGATGGGTGCCATATGTTTATATGCTGGTGTCTTGGATTCCTCGAATCTCACTTGGTTTTTCTTTTTGTTTGTGCTATCTGATGGGAGGGGCGCAAAACTTACACTCGGAACTTTTCTAAATGGCAGTTCTCGATGTGGGGCCTCATCCTCATCACTGCTAGCATCTTCTACTGTCACCAGTTTCTTACTAGTGGGTTTAATGGTAGGTATTTCCACTACAAGCGTCTTACTAGTGGGTACTCGTGGTGCAGGTTCTTCTTTATTATATTCATTATATTCATCAGACACTGGTTCAACCACTTTCTTTGCATATTTCTTCGGTTCAGTTCCCTTGGGTCTATTTTTAAAATGGTCCTCTGGCTGTTTATGGGGAATAGTCATAGAGATTGACGTATTCTTCCCTGTAGCCTTCATCAGACCCTTTCGAAACCCTGTTGGGAAGACTCACCACTGCTAGTGTGCGTGGCAACATACTGACTATCAAAATTTTGGTCACTAGCTGCAGTCTGACTACTGGCCTGGTTGAATAGCGACTTCATTTGATTCAAGAAAACATTAGGATCAAATGATTGATTCAATGTTTGACTACTTGTAGATGGAACAGGTGTTTGTAACAACTGAGGCTGAACAGTAGATTGAACAGGCGTTGAAACATGAGTGCTAGTCTGCCAATACTGCAGGTCTTGACGAAGTCTATCGATCACTTCATCCCTAGCATCTCGTGGCCTATTGGCATACAAAGAAGTGTTATCAGGTAGGCTGACATTAAATATTCCAGCCGGCCCACTGACATCCTCCCAGAACATCTGTTCTTGCTTCTTATTCAACATTGCTAGCATTCGATCCATTGGACAGAGGTGCGCTGGTTCACGTGGGATTGAATTACCATCGGCCATCATGAACTTGCAGTCGACAAACTTCAACAATCCTTCTGCTAAGTGCTTCTGGACATTCTGGCAATCTCTTACGTAGTGCCCAGGTTTCCAGTCATACCAGCAGTTGTCAGAAGGGCCTGCTCCTGGGTGTTCATTCTGTGGTCGTGATTGCCTTGGCAAGGAGCTATTATTTCCACCTTGTTGAAAGGCTTTCAATATTTGTTCTTGGCGCTCCTTTGCCTGTTTCTCACTCACGTCAATGCGATCGAGTAAAGTAGCTACTTGCTGCTTTACTTCTTCAAATTCTGCCTTGAATCCAGAACCACTAGTGGCTCCAGTAGATGATATACTTCCACTAGTCGCTGACAGAAGGTAACTAGTGGAGCTGTTGAGAGCAATATCATCAGCTTCAGCAACAACCTCATCGAGGGTGTGCATATCTTCCCATCTTTTCATGGGTCTTGCAGCAACCGGTGCAGCAGAACTACTGACACCAGCAGCAACAGCAGGTGCACTTGTCATGCTTTTGAATCCATACTTGATACTCAATCGCAATGCGATGTTTTCTCTAAACGTGGGAGATAACGACTCAGTGAATTTCTCCACTAGTTCTCGATTCGTGACTAGCGCCGGAGGTTTCTGCAGCTTCTTAGCTTCGGTCAAGAATCTACGCTTGAACTTCAGATACGACTCGCGCTCGTCAGCCCCAAGGTTTGAGAACTTTTGCGATATACGCGTGAGCCTCTCCCAAGTGCCTGTCTCTGCGTCCGCCGCCTCTGGATAGTTTTTCAAGATAGCTTCCTTGAATTCGTCGAAGGTGCCACTATCATACTCCTCTAGGGTTTGCCATTCTTCTTCGGTACGTGCATCCATATACCTTACTAGCTTCTTCTTCTTCTCGTCGTTGTCGGTGATGCTGTAGTCAGAGAATAAATCCTCCATTTGCCCAAGGAAACGACGCAAGTTCTCTGGTTCTTCACTATCAAACTTGGGCATGTCCCTAGATGTTGGTCTAGGCATCTTTTGGTTGTTAGTCGACATGGACAGTCTACTAATGGTTTGAATGGACTGTGAGTTCGTTTGTCCAGGTACTAGTGATATTCTATCTTCACTAGGGAAGGAAGGTCTTGGCCTTAGGCGTGGTGCGATGGGGCTAGTCTGTTGAACTGTTAAGTTCGCGTTGATTCGCTGCGCTGTCCTAGCTTGTGAGCTATTGGGCGGTGCAGTTGCACTTCATTTCTGCTTTAACAAGTCATAGTTAGATGGAGATCCAACACCAGCAGCTCGTGAATTGGCTGTTGATCTTCCTCTTGGTCTCGAGGTAGCACTATTAGGTGCTAGCCTTGAAGACGATGCTCGTGCGGGCTCTGTAGTTCTAGCTTTGCCCTTCGCTTTCGCTGAGGCTTGGTTAGACAGATTGCGTACAAGCTACTAGGTTTGAACAGTAGTTTATTTAACAAGACTAGTGTCAAATAAGCGTCTTTTATTCAACAAGATTATCAAGTCTGAAACCCCCCTCGCGGTGGGCTCCAGATGATGTGCTTGGTAACGGCGAGTGACAAAAGAATTAGGGAATAGCAATGAACACCAATCACACTAAACCTCTTACTACTCTACACTTAATCACCAATATTGAATTCGGGCGGTTTCGAGTATGATGGAAGCACTCTGCAGACTTCAATAATCAAGTACAATTGTCTTTAAGACGTTTTATTCGTTACTAGTGAGTTTATACAAAGTACTACTCGTACTAGTGGGGTGGGTAAGACACAATTAGATAAGAGTAACTTGGTTTGAGCTACTGTGCTCATTCTGACTGAAATGGCTTCAGGCTGGTGGCGCTCTTGGCCCTATACTGCTTCCTACAAGTGATAAACACTTGACCAGTCGCACTCTTGGCTGACTAGTGGCGCTCTTGGCCTAAGAATAAACTATAACTCCGAGAACTTTGCTTGAACTAACTTCAAAACACTCCGGACCTTTGCAGGACACAACAGTGACTCTAATGGACTTCAATTCAATGCAATTCTATGGGTGACTTAGCGACTATTAATCACTTCATCGAGGTTAAGCACAAATGCCTTTAATTGGGGACACCAGTTACTACCAGTGAGGGCTCAACTGTGGGGATGGCTTCCTGCTTTGCATGAGCGCCCATCCCACTACTTATATACTACTGAGGCAAAACTATAAATATCATCTGGGTATAGGGTATATTGGTAAGGATTTCTTGGCTAGTCACGAATAATGGTGAATAATCACACAATAGTCGGTCTAGTCTGTTTTCTTTTCAAATATTCGGTCTAGAGACTCCACAGTTGGTCTTTCCGCACCCTTGGCACAACTACAGGCCCTAGTAACGCGGTTATATGGATATCCGGATATTGGTACCTGTAACAGCTATCTGATCATGATCGAGGGTGCAGTCCGGCTCCACTAGCATCGATCATAAGAGATCTATATCGAAATAGTCAGATCTGGGCTCAAGGTTAATCCATTCCTAATTTATTTCTAAGTCCTGTTTCAAGATTGCCATGTGACTAGTTATCCTGACTTAGGCATTTATGCCCAGTCTGGGCTGCTAGTGACAGAACTTGACGAGATCTGTGTACTCTGCTCCTGGTTTTTGTGTGCTAGTAGCATCCTTCGTTTGCTAGTGGCTGTATTTCACTTAGTCCTGCTAGCATTCGAGTTACTAGTCTGGCCGGCTGGTAGATTTAACCCACTAATGGTGTTGCATCTAAGTCCTGGCTCTACCAGTTGCTTACTGCTTTTAACTATCAGCTCAAAGCCTCAGCTATAGTCCTCTATGTATCACTAGTATAGGATAGATGTGCAATAGTATTGTTACAAAATCGCAAAATCTAGGTGTGAATGCGTAGACAGCATATCAATGGGTTTAATTCCTGCTGGGTCCTTGATTATGACCGACCCATACCTACAGTATCTCGATTCACTAGCACCAGGAGAAAAGCCTAAGCAGGTAATAGTTGCCAAAGACTCAGCTAGTCTGCGAGCTGTCTATCCTTTAATTAATGGTGCAGGCGAAGAAGAAAGTGTAGTTGATGGTGGCTCACAGATAGTATCGATGGCTAGTACCATTGCGACTAGGCTAGGAATAGCATGGGATCCTGACATAACTATTCATATGCAGAGTGCGAATGGTCAGCTTGAGAAAACCTTAGGACTAGCAAGGAATGTCCCATTCCTATTTAATGATATAACCGTGTACTTGCAAGTACATATCATCACTAGTCCAGCATATAAAGTGCTACTAGGCCGACCGTTTGATGTTCTCACAGAAAGTGTTATTAGGAATCAAGCAGATGGTGGTCAGATTATTACCATCACTGATCCGAACACTAGTAGGAGGTGCACCATTCCAACCTTCTTGAGAGGGGCTCCTCCTAGATTAGCCAAAATGGCACCTAGAGCAGCTGAAGAGGGTTTTCAATTGAACTCAATGAATTGATGAATGATCAAGGAGAGTTAGCCCTGCAAATCGTACAGACTAGTGATGGTAACTTGGAAATCGAAGCGTATATGAAACCAAAAGAAGGCGCTAGTTTCTCAGAAAAAGAACTACATGACAACTTTCTTATGGCTTCGATGAGTTGTGAAGAAAAATTATGCCAAGATGAACAAGCCAAGGGACTATTAAACTCCTACTTCCAAGGAAAGGTAGTCCTTGAGGGCTACAAAGCACAATATCATGTGTATGAGCACATTAGCGATGGCTCTCAATTACGAGAAGATAATGAAATCCCAATTTATAATATACTAGTTGATAACTTGCATGCGAGGTCAAAGACTAGTAAGTCTAAGAAGAAAAAGACGACACTAGTCCCTGGTTTTGAACACCTTGGTGCATGCATGAAGAGCCCAGACTTTAAACCAGTCGCAGTGCTCACTAGTAAGAAATATAAACCTGTAGCATTGAAGGTAAAGCCACTACTGGGTGACCTGCCAGAAAAATTCCGAATAGTGAGAGACATTAAGGGTGATCCCCTCAAAGACATCCCACTATTGAGTACTAGTCCACCAGAATATGTACCTACAGCACGCTATACCCCAGAAAGAAAAGCTAAAATTGACGAGAATCACCCAGAAGGATTTCTATGGCCAGAAGAGCGCAAACTAATGCACCATTTCATGACTATCCAAGAACAGGCATTCACTTGGGATGATACTGAACGGGGGCATTTCCGAGAAGATTTCTTCCCGCCAATAGATATTCCTGTAGTACCACACACTCCATGGGTATTGAAGAACATTCCCATCCCACCTGGGATCTATGAAGAAGTCTGTAGGATTATTAAATCCAAGATTGAAGCTGGTGTATATGAACCATCTAATTCTTCATATAGATCAAGGTGGTTCTGTGTTATTAAGAAAGATGGTAAAAGCCTTCGACTAGTACATAGTTTGGAGCCCCTCAACGCAGTAACTATTGCACATTCAGGAATTCCACCAGCCACAGATGAACTCTCAGAGCACTTTGCTGGACGAGCCTGTGGAGGATGTTTGGACTTGTATGTTGGATATGATGAGTGTGACATAGCGGTTGGGTCTCGGGACTACACTACCTTCCAGACACCATTTGGTTCTATGCGACTAGTAAAGTTACCGATGGGTTGGACGAATTCTGTCCCAATATTCCATGAAGATGTGACGCATATCCTGAGAGAAGAAATCCCACATGTCACTCGTCCCTATATTGATGATGTACCCATACGAGGACCAAAGACTCACTATGAAACAGGAGAGGGGAATTTTGAGACTATTCCAGAGAACCCAGGGATTCGTCGTTTTGTATGAGAACATATGCAGAACATGAATCGAGTGGTCCAACGGATGAAATATTGTGGAGGAACCTTTTCTGGACCTAAAACGTTCTTGTGTGTTGAAGAAATGATGGTGGTTGGTCATTTGTGTACGTATGAAGGTAGAAAAATTGAACCTGATAGGGCTGGAGTCATCAGTCGTTGGGGCCCTTGCAAGCATCTCACTGATGTACAAGCCTTCTTAGGCACTTGTGGAGTCTGTCGAAAGTTTATAAGAGACTATTCGAAGATAGCAGAGCCACTAGTCAAGTTGACTCAGCTCAATGTACCCTTTGAATGGGAGGATGAACAGCAACTAGCCATGGATAAGCTAAAAGAGGCGGTTGTGAATAGTCCAGCTATTCGACCAATTGACCTCACTAGTGAAGCAGAAGTAGGCCTATGCGTTGATACCTCATACAAGGCTGTTGGGTTCTACATCTATCAAGTTGATGAAAAAGATCCTACCAAGTGCTACTATGTTCACTTTGGTTCGATCACAATGAATGAAAGAGAAGCACAGTTTTCACAGCCCAAACGCGAACTGTATGGACTATTGCGAGCATTAAAAGCTTGTCAGTATTGGCTCATTGGGATTCGCAACTTAGTAGTTGAAACTGATGCACAATATATTAAGGGTATGCTAAGCAACCCTGGAATGGGACCAAATGCCACTATCAACCGTTGGATAGAGGACATATTGATGTTTCATTTCACCCTTCGGCATGTGAAAGGTAGTACTTTCCCCGCAGATGGACTATCAAGGCGTGACTCCCAACCTGGAGATGAAGTCCACCCTGACTTGGAGGACTATGAGCTTGAAGACCATGGCCTCTTGAAATTCGAAGTAGCAGAAGGGACTAGTATATGGCCAAAGGAACTTGAAGAATTTAAGAATGAAATTGATAGTCGAGGTGGCTATATGTATACGCTAGCCACAAGTATTGATGATTTTACTGTAGAATTGGATGATGCACGCTCACACGAGCTAGAATTAAGAAATCTGTACTTTGCACAAGTGAACACCGATGAAACTCTAGGCCAGTTCTTGAAGGCTACTCCACTAATTCCAGGTCTCGAACATAAGTTTGACCCTAACAAAAGGGAGGACTACCCAGAGAGGCAACGGACTAATAGTGGACTGGCACAAGATGAACGCTTACCACATGTCAGAACCTGGTTGAGAAACCTCAGGTACCATCCAGAGGGACTTAATGACAAGCAGTACTTGAATTTTAAGCAGTACTGTCGTAATTTCTTCCTAGACAAAGGGGGACGACTGTACAGGTGTAGTATTGAAGGGAACCATCGACTAGTGGTCGATAAAAGCCATCGAATGTATATGATGAGATCAGCACATGACTCATTAGGACATCGAGGTTTTTATGCAACTAAGTCACTATTGGAGCAGCGGTTTTGGTGGCCAGAGTTGGAACGAGATGTCAGTTGGTATGTCAAATCTTGTCATTTATGCCAAGTCAGACAGAAGACTATGCTCTGTATCCCACCTTCTGTCACTGAGACACCGTCGCTATTCCAAAAAGTACACTGTGACACAATGGTTATGTCTCCAGCATCGAATAAGTGCAAATATATAGTTCATGCACGCGACTCACTATCGTCATGGCCAGAGGCAAGGGCTTTACAACATGAGAATGCTAAAGCTATTGCGATTTGGTTCTTTGAGGATGTGATATGCAGGTGGGGCTGTCCGTATGAAATAGTAACTGATAATGGCAGACCATGGGTTGCTGTTATACAATGGCTAGCAGACAAGTACAGCATTACTGGAATAAAGATCTCTCCTTACAATTCGCTGATATGCCGTCTATGCATTCACACCTAGATTTTGCGATTTTGTAACAATACTATTGCACATCTATCCTATACTAGTGATACATAGAGGACTATAGCTGAGGCTTTGAGCTGATAGTTAAAAGCAGTAAGCAACTGGTAGAGCCAGGACTTAGATGCAACACCATTAGTGGGTTAAATCTACCAGCCAGCCAGACTAGTAACTCAAATGCTAGCAGGACTAAGTGAAATACAGCCACTAGCAAACGAAGGATGCTACTAGCACACAAAAACCAGGAGCAGAGTACACAGATCTCATCAAGTTCTGTCACTAGCAGCCTAGACTGGGCATAAATGCCTAAGTCAGGATAACTAGTCACATGGCAATCTTGAAACAGGACTTAGAAATAAATTAGGAATAGATTAACCTTGAGCCCAGATCCAACTATTGTGATATAGATCTCTTATGATTGATACTAGTGGAGCCGGACTGCACTCTCAATCATGATCGGATAGCTGTTACAGGCACCAATAACTGGATATCCATATAACTGCATTACTAGGGCCTGTAGTTGGGCTAAGGGTGTGGAAAGACTGACTGTGGAGTCTCTAGACCGAATATTTGAAAAGAAAACAGACTAGACCGACTATTGTGTGATTATTCACCATTATTCATGACTAGCCAAGAAATCCTTACCAATATACCCTATACTCAGATGATATTTATAGTTTTGCCTCAGTAGTATATAAGTAGTAGGATGGGCACTCGTGCAAAGCAGGCAAGCCATCCCTGCAGTTGAGCCCTCACTGGAAGTAACTGGTGTCCCCAATTAAAGGTTTTTGTGCTTAACCTTGATGAAGTGATTAATAGTCACTAAGTCACCCATAGAATTGCATTGAATTGAAGTCCATTAGAGTCACTGTTGTGTCCTGCAAAGGTCTGGAGTGTTTCAAAATCAGTTCAAGCAAAGTTCTCAGAGTTATAGTTTATTTTTAGGCCAAGAGTGCCACTAGTGAGCCAAGAGTGTGACTAGTCAAGTGTTTATCACTTGTAGGAAGCAGTATAGGGCCAAGAGCGCCACCAGCCTGAAGCCGTTTCAGTCAGAACAAGCACAGTAGCTCAAACCAAGTTACTCTTATCTAATTGTGTCTTACCCACCCCACTAGTACGAGTAGTACTTTGTATAAACTCACTAGTAATGAATAAAACGTCTTTAAGACAATTGTACTTGATTATTGAAGTCTGCAGAGTGCTTTCATCGTACTCGAAACCACTGAATTCAATATTGGTGATTAAGTGTAGAGTAGTAAGAGGTTTAGTGTGATTGGTGTTCATTGCTATTCCCTAATTCTTTTGTCACTCGCTGTTACCAAGCACATCATCGTCCTTCGTGAATACTGGTGGCCCAAGATGAAGAAAGATATTGAGTCCTATATCAAGGGATGTGAAACTTGTCAATGAACTAAAAGTGACATGCAGGCCAAAGCTGCACTCCTTCATCCCAACATAATCCCCGACACTCCCTGGACACATATCTCCATTGACATGGTCACTGGTCTTCCAGAATCTGAAGGCTTCGATGTCTTACTTGTCATTGTAGACTGATTCTTGAAGAACATAATCCTTATTCTGTGTAATGAGGAATTATCCACCAAAGGATGGGCATTGATGCTTCGCAACCATGTGTATGCAAAACATGGAATGCCACAGGTGGTCATATCTGACTGAGGACCACAATTCATATCTGCATTCATGAAGAAACTCTATCGAATGCTGAACATCACCCAAAATGCCTCAATGGCATATCATCCACAGACTGATGGACAAACTGAGAGAGTCAACCAGGAGGTTGAAAAATATCTCTGTATCTTTGTCAACCATTGACAAACAGACTGGGTCACATGGCTACCCCTTGCTGAATTCACCCACAATAACTGAACCCATTTGGCCATAGGCAAGAGTCCTTTCATGGTCCTATATGGATGAAATCCCTGACTCATCCCTGAGTCAATCCAAAAAACCAGCTTTGCAAATCCCGCAGCTGTTGACTTCACCAAGACAATGGCCAAGGTCTATAAGGAAGTACATGATGCCTTGGAAAAGGCAGCAGTGCAAATGAAGGTGCAGTATGACAAGTGAAAATAGTCTCCACAGGAATATCAAATTGGGGATAAGGTCTGGCTTGACACTGCCAACCTTCATCTTCCACAGCCTAAGAAAAAACTTGATGATAAATGAACAGGACCATTCAAAATCATCAAAAAGTCAGGAGCAGCAGCATATAAGTTAAAGCTGCCACCCTATTGGAAGATCCACCCCCAATTCAATGAAAAGCTATTAACTCCCTACATTGAACCTTCATTTCCTAATCAACAGCAACTGCCACCTCTTCCTCCAGACCTTGTCAACAGTCAAGAGGAATATGAAATAGAAGAAGTTTTGGACTTGCACACTCAGAAAGTACACTTGAAAAGAGGACAACCATCCAGAGAAGTCACAGACTATCTGGTCAAATGGAAGGGTTGGACTCGAGAACACAATTTATGGGTTTGAGAAAATGAGATGACAAACACCTTGGAAGCGATCCAAGAGTACCAGGCTAGCATAAACCATGCCATATACACTCCAAAAATCATAACCAACAACAAAGCAGTGGTCAAAATCTTAGACTATGAATACTCAGAACATGGCAACATAGTCTACCTTGCCAAATGAAAGGATGGATATACCAAGTGGATCGTCAATCCCAATGAGAAGTTATGGAAAAAACTGACTGATCAGTACTGGATCAGTCAAATCAAAACACAGTTTGACACCCCTAAAAAAGAGCCTTAGCAGTCAGGACAACTGCTTTAACAAGGGGGTAATGTTATGATTTTTCCATTTATCTTATCTTATTCAAGTCATCATCATGACTCATCCATCTAATCACTATCAATTTTGACTCATATCCATCTACTCACCAAGCCTTACTCTCATTATCACCATCTGTCACCCCAGACACTCTCTATTGGACCAATGATCCTTCTGGACCATCCTACTTTGACACCATTCAAGCATGAACTTTACTGTTTCATCTATATATATCACCATAAAAACCATATATAAGTAGAGTAAAACTCACCGTTGTACTCTATCTTTCAACTAAACTTAAATCATATACCTCTTACTCTCACATACTAAAGACCAAAGCCTAATCCTCTAACTGGGTAACTGTTCGAACATGTAACAGCCTAAAGAGGACAGCTGACATCCCAAGTCTCATGACTAAGTCAGTCCCTAACAACAATTGAGTTCATTTGGCTACTGGAAAGAGTCCTTTCATGACCCTGTACAGGAGAAACCTCTGACTCATTCCTGATTCAATGCAAAAAACCCAGTTTGCAAACCCCTCAGCTGTAGAATTCACAGAAACTATGGCACAAGTACACAAAAAAGTACACAACACATTGGAAAAGGCAGTGGCACAAATGAAGGTGCAATATGACAAAAAGAAATGACCAACTCAGCAATACCAAGTCAGTGACAAGGTTTGGCTTGACACTGCCAATCTTCATCTTCCATGACCAAAAAAGAAACTCAATGATAAACAAACAGGACTGTTTGAAATTCTCAAGAAATCAGGAGCTGCAGCATACAAGCTAAAGCTACCATCACATTAGAAGATTCATCCTGGATTTAACAAGAAGCTACTCACCCCTTACATCACACCCTCCTTCTCCAACCAACATCAACCATCTCCCCCTCCTCCTGACCTCATTGATGGATAGGAGGAATATGAAATTGAAGAAGTACTAGACTCTTGTACTTGTCAAGTATGAGCAAAGAAAGGACAACCATCCAAGATAGTCATGGACTACTTGGTCAAATGGAAGGGATGGACCAGGGAACACAATTCCTGGGTTTAAGAAACAAAGATGACAAACACAAAGGATGTAATTCTAGAGTATGAAGCTAACATTAACCATGCTCTATACACCACCAAAATCATAACCAAGAACAAAATCATAACTCATATACTTGATCATGAATACTCAGACTATGGGGATGTTGCTTACTTAGCCCAACAAAGGGATGGACAACAAAAATGGATTGTCAACCTGGATAAAGATGTATGGAAATGATTGATTGACCAATACTGGGTCAATCAGGCAAAATCACAACTCAAAACCCCTGAAGAAGAACCTTAGTAGTCAGAATGACTGCTTTAACAAGAGGGTAATATTATGATTTTTCCATTATCTTATCACAATTTATATTGCAGTTCTTATGCAACACCATTGTATCTGACGAAACACCATTGTTCAACTTACCAAGCCTCTTACATCCCATGGATTCCCAATCCTCTCTATCTAGTTGGTCCATGGTCATCTGACTTCTAACATTTCACACATGGACATTTATGTTTCACCTATTATTAGACCCCATACTTTTTTATATACAGTAGTGAGACTTTGTACTTAGTCTCTATCTTCTGACTAAATTGCAATAATATACTATCTACTACACTCTTCTAAAGACTAGCTGTCCTCTTACTTATGGATGATTGTCTGAATCATGGATGTACAATTCCAGCAGTTCCCATAGCTTGCATGGATATCATATTGACAGAAGCAGATTTTTTATGCTCTTTGTGCCACTTGTTGATCCACACCTTGAGTAATCCTGACCTCTTGGGTAGATCAGAACCATCTAGCATAGTTAGCCTCTGCTTATTGTAGTCCCACTTGATGAGACCACTATCAGTATCTAATTTCCTGGCAGCATAATCTCTGTAACCTATGTTGCATTCATCATATCTGCACTTCCTGTTATTACTGCTAGCTCCTCCTTTGTCTGCAAGTTTCTGAATAGCAGCCAGTAACCTGTCTTCCATGGACTCTGTTTTAACAGAGGGAGCTGCTTGGCCTGGTATTGCTGGAATTGT